>CM054123.1:121406510-122006510 GCA_028751855.1 Ambrosia trifida
CAAACTTGATCAATGGTCACAATAGAGTTTCTAAGGTTTTTCATGAAGATGAGGTTTCCTTTTTATCCATCCCCTATATATATATATATATATATATATATATATATATATATATAGGGGAAAGGGATACTAGAAACCCTCCAAAACGAAGAAACTCCCGAAAACCCAACTAGTGGACCACAATCCTCCACATCACCCATAACTAGAAATATTATTTTATTGTCTTAAGGGGTATATTAGACATTTTCCTTTTCCCCCCATTTAATAATTTAAATTTTTTTATTCTCCCTCCTATATAAAGGATTCCCTCTCTCACATATACACACTCTCTCTCTCTCTCTCTATTTCCTCTCTCTCTCTCTCTGTTAACAATATTGGATCTGGATTTTGTTGAAGATGAAACCTATCTTGTTGAAGATCAAATCTTTGTATCTCTCTCCTTATATATATCAGCTCATTTTTCTCTCTTTCAAAATCTAATTTCTCCAGATCCCCTTTCTCTGTCTCACTCTAAAAACATTCATATGAAATCTGTGATTTTTGTTGAAGATGAATGCGGTGGTTTCGATGAAGGCGGTGGTTCCGATGGTTCCTTCGACCACAACGCCTGTCCTCCCTTCAAATCAATCATCACCGGGGTCTTCTTTGCTCATCTTTGTTACCGGAGACATCACCGCCTCGAACCAATCATCGTTGTCGTCCCCTCAAACCATTCGTCCCTTCGAACCAGTCATCAGCCCCTCGAACCAGTCGTCACCCCGCGTTGTATCATCTATATTGGGTGTTCTGAACCAGCAGACAGAGGCTGACGCTGAACCAGTGCTCCCCTCGAGCCAGTCGTCACAATCGCTTGATCTTCACCGGAAAACCCCCGCTATGTATATTTGGTCACTAATCTTATCTTAGTTGTTGGTGGTAGTTTGGATTTCTGTGTTGGACTGCGATATGTTTGGCCAGAAAGACAAGTTTGTGAGGTAATCTTTATCTTCACTAGTGACAATACATGGCCTTGATATTTTTGTATCACGAAACAAATTATTTCATTTTAAGTTTTGATAAATGATAATATTATTATTGTTAAATTCTAATCTGGAATAACACGTATTGATAAATGATAAAATTATTTCATTCTAATCTGGAATAACACGTATTGTTAGCTTTTTATTTTGCTTATATGATTTGGTTTGTGAATTCATTCTTTTGCTTTTCTTTTTTAATGATTTGAATTGGAACTAACTGTAGGTGGGTGTTTGGGAAAATGGTTTTTGGTAAATGGTTATCACCAAGTTTTGATTTTTAATATGATTTTGAAAGGGGTTAGAAACATTTAATGGTTAGACTTTGAATTTGAGCTAATTAGTGTTTGGTAATAAGTTTTTTGTGATGGTTTTGAAAATCTATGTTTGCATCTGTTTCGTATGTAACACCATAACTAATCATGTTTACACGTAGGTTTACATATTAATTAACCTTTTTTATATGTTATTATTATTAATATGTTTTTTTAATCAAAATTGGTGAATTTTAATGTCTCTTAACATATGCAAAAATATGTCTGATTTGTTTTTACCAATATGTGCATGTTTGTATGAGTATTATAATGTGTGGAATGTATGTTTGCATCTGCTTCTTATACTGCGCCTGTTTCGTATGTAACAACAAAACTAAGTTGGTATAAATTAGTTATCGATTTTTTTACCAGATACAAAGGTTTGATTTTTTGCATATTATAGAGGAAGAATTGGGAAAAAACTCTTGAATGGAATGTCATTGATCATGGGATTAAATCTATGTTTGCGTCTGTTTCGTATGTAACAGCACCACTAAGTTGGTATAAATTAGTTTCTGTTTTTTTTACCAGATACAAAGTTTTGATTTTTTAAGTTTGATAATCTTGATAACTAAATATATAAAACAATGCTTTTTTGTACCAGTTTCGTATGTTTTTTTGTAATCCAGTTGGTTAACATACGTTAAACGGGGGGGGGGGGGGGTTGGCTTTACATGTAAATTGATGATTTTTGTTTTATTTTTGCAGGTGAGCATTTTTTTTTGCATTAAAGATGAAGATGATTATCAAGAATGAAGTGTAGACAATTTTTTTTTTAATTTATGATAGTTTTTTTAGCATTTGTTGATTTGTAATGACCGTTTTGTTTGTTTTTAGCACTTTGTAAGAAACAATTCTTGTGTACATTTGAATGTTTTTTGATCTATAAAGTTTTTAGCACTTTGTAATGACCGTTTTGTTTGTTTTTAGCACTTTGTAAGTAGCAAAATGCCTATAACCATATCAATTCTCGTTACGTATGCAACAATTCTGGTGCTGGTACAATAAAACGAAAAAAAATATGGTCTAATAAAAAAAAATCAGCATTTTTTAAATAATATAAACCGGCAACTCAGTTTTAACCTATGTAACACAACACATGTTACAAATGTAACACGGGCATCTGACAGCTTATAAAACAATGTGAAAAAAAGTAAGAGAGAGATGATGTGATGGGGTGTCATATCAGCTTTTGTCATTCTCTTTTTCAGAAAAACCAAATTACTCTATTACCCTTTCTTGTCCTTTGTCACATATTTAATTAAATCAATATTATAGAAAAAATGGTGACCATAGATTAAATGGATGGATGGCTAGGATTGAGCTTGCAAGGTTTCTTCATTTTGGAGGGTTTTTATTTTAACCACCCCCTATATATATATATATATATATATATATATATATATATAGGAATGGGATCATTTGAGAACTCACCCGAGTTGCGAGAACTTGAGAACTCCTTTGGACCAATCACCAAGTGACACACCATCATATTTGCATTTTTTTTGTATTTTTTTAATCAAGGGTAACAAAGTCTTTATACACAACTAGTTAGGGATAATTTAGTAATAATAACACCCACCCCACCCCACCCAACCCCACCCCATCCCCACCCCACTCCAACTTACATTTAAATTAATGTGTTTTTTTTTAAATCATAACCTCTCACCAGATCCACCTTCGTCTCTCTCTCTACTCTCTCTCTCTCTCTCTCTCTCTCTACTCTCTCACATAAACAATTAATGTGTTTTCTTTTTAAAAATCATAACCTCTCACCAGATCCATCTGTGATAGTTGGTGCCCGGTGGTTAATTTGTCGTTTGATGATGTCTTGGTGTCGGGGGTGAGGGTTAGAGGGGGAGGGGTTGTGGTGTAACACCCCAACCGATGGCGGAAACATCGGGATGTCACGTAATGATGATTGTTCAGTAGCTCATGGTGAATAATAGCTTCCATTAAATGATTTATATGAATTACATACAATAGTTCTAGAATTTGTACATCAAATTGAATGAAACTATACACATATCTTCAAGCATCAATACAAATCTTCAAGCAAATAGAACCTGAAACATGTTAAGTTGAAAATGTTTTGGGTCAACAAAAGTTGGTGAGAATTACATAGGTTTTTGATGATTGAATAAAAAAATGTTGTGCAATTCATGTGTCATGTCAATCTAGTCCATATGTGAGAACATACTAGAAATAAATCGAGTGCATAATCAACCCTGATGACTGTTATAAAATGATACATACCATACGCTCATGGTCCAATATGTTATACGATAACAAACACCCACGCTACCTTTGTAGGAGGCACGTATCCGGGTGGGATTGTCAGTCCAATAGATCTATCAATGTATACCGCCGGCTGATCAATGTTAATGATTATGCTAGAATGATGCTTACTCTAATCATGCTCAAGACATAATGCAACATAGAAAACACATAGACACATTGATGATTGAATTGCAATGATGATGTTATAAACATGTTTCACCCCCAAAAATGGTGATAAATAGAAAAGGGGCTATGTAAACTCACCTTGGTAAAATGTTATATCTTGTTGAAAAATAGTGTGTTGCCCAAATGTGTCAAGTATCACCCTATAATAAGGTAATAAATATGTCTAAGTTTAACTAGTATACAAATGTATATGTTCTAGGGCTTCGAATTGGGGATAAACGCTCGTTTGATTATTATTAAAAATATTCGCCAATTGAGAGAAATTTAGTAAATAAATAACCAAAAATCTTTTTATAAATGTTAAATCTAGGATGGTCACAAGAATGTGTTTAAAGTATAAAAATAATTTTTATGAAATTATTTTCTTTAAAATAGATTATTTAATCTATTTATAACAAATTGTCAAAATCTAACTTTAATATTTAAAAATATTAAAATTAAATAATTTTTAGTTTAAAATTCATATTTCTGTTCTAAATGATCAGAAATAATTTGTATAAAATTTTGGTGCAAAAATAATAAAAATTGAATTTATTATGATTTAATTATGATTAAAACTAACAAAAATTGATTAAAAATATTAAATAAATGATTTTTCAGAAATAAAAATCATTTCTGAAAAGCTTAATGTTATAAAAACTTAAAATAATTTTTGTGGAAATTAATAAGATCGTTTTGATATTTTAATGGATTTTTATAAATATAATAGTGTAAAATTGATTTAATTATTATAAATATTAAATAGATGAATTTCAGAAAAAAATAAAAATTGTAGATAAAGCTTTGACATCAGATTTGCTAAAAATAATTTTTTTAGAATTTATAAAAGGGTTTTAATAAATTAAAATGAATTTATAAAATTTTAAGTAAAATAATGTTAATCTTGATTGTTTTAGGAAAATAGAACAAAAACATGGAAAAAGATGCCACACCCGGGACTCGAACCCGCGTGGCTGAGATGGAGAGCACCAGACACAACCACTTGGTCCAGACCAATGGTTGTGTTTTGTTTTAGTTCAATTAATATATATAATATATAAAAATCGTGTTTTTCCCCAAATTAATAAGAACAAGCCCTAGATTTTGCAATTGTTTGATTCACACATCAATAACCCAATTAACCTTAGGGCTATTGATGTGTGGATGCCGAAGATCAAAACCCACTAAAAATATTATACTTACAATGTAGAAACGAGCACGATTGAATGGTCAACTCTAAAAGTCAAAATGCGAAGAACATAACTAAGACAGAAGGTTTTAAGTGAAATTGGGGATGGAGAAAGAGATAATGGCGAGTTGTAATGGTTTGGAAGCGTTCAATTTATAGTGCTATGGTCGGGTGTTCGATTTGGCAATCATTGATTAAGGTTTGACCCGTTTTTAACATATACGCGTAATTAAGCATAATCCACGACCAATCGTTGTTTAATTATGGGATAATTGCATCAGTCATGATGCGAAATTATATAGTTTCCAAAAATAAAGGCTAAATTTGATGGTGGGGCTTTGACCAATTGATTAATGTGGATCCCATGCTGTTCGCGTAATAGCAGTGAAAGAAGGAAGGGCTGCCAGCGATTTAGGAAGCAATATAATTAAATCAAGTCAAGGTTCAAACAAGGATGACCCTTGGATCAGTTGGTACATGTGTCTGTGTCTTGTCCGGCCTGGCAGGGGTTCGAAACCCGGCTGCAACAAAGGGATTTCTTTTTTTTTTTTATACAGTGAAGAGGGAGTGGATTGTTGGGGCTTGTGGGCCGAGTTCCTTGTGGGCCGAGGATTGGGCCTTGGCTGGGCTCCGGTTTGGACTGGGTAACAGGGACGAGGGGGGTGGGTTCAATTGTTTGTTTAGCCAAGTTTTATTTATTTTTTTTTTTTACAAAAGATGACTATTTATACAATACTGATTATTATTTATTATTATTATTATTATTATAAACTTATATATATTCATATATATGTATATGTATGAATAGTTATTATTGTATTAGGCTTCAAAATATCCCAAAAATAATAACAATAAAACTCGTCGTTTTAATCCCGAAACGTACAATTATTTAATGCGAGATGTTACAGTCTCCCCTACTTTTAGGAACTTCGTCCCGAAGTTAAGAGAAAACCAGGGTTACAATTGGTCAACTACCGGAAACCTTGATAAAATTTTACACTACCTTAACGTACCTGTAAATTTATGATTACGTTCCGGACCGTAATTACCAATTTACCTTACATTAGGGTTTTGCGTCCTTTTATGACTTTACCGATTGTTGAGCAGGTCTGATAGTCTCCACTAGTCGTTGAGCAGGTTGTAGGGCCTCTCCCGACTGTTGGAAAGACATGATGACCTCTTACCAATCGTTAAGTAGGTTGTTTGGTAGCCAACTAATTGTTGTACAAGTAAGCACGTATGATTATAGATATAGCAATTAGTTCACATTTAAAACAAGCATGCACACAGATGTTATGATGATACTTGAATTTATTACTTGAATCAAAGGTGTCATTACATAGAATTAAAAGCAAACAACATTTAAATGGTGGAACTTGCTGTTAATTGGCTGGAGGGTCTTGATCTCGGTTTAGTTTAGGGCATCGGTTACGGTAGTGATTTGGGTTATAGCATTGACCATAGTTGAAATTACCAGGACGATTAGGATTAGTAACCTGAGCAGGATTGTGGATAATCGCAGCCAGTCGGGCATCAACACCTTTGTTGTTTTTGTTGTTGTTGTGGTTGTTGTTACTTTCCTCTTGGTTTTTCACCACTGTTATTGCGAGTGCTACGACGTGGAGACATGATCCGTAAGGGACACAATGAAGGTTCAATGTGGCATGAAATGAATGAGGTGATATAAGGAATGTAATCATTTATTCATTAATTAAAACGAATAAACGAAAACGTTGACTTATCAAAGACTCCAGATTCTAATAACATATGAAGACATGCTTTAGCCTATAAGTGAACACTCATCCCGAGAATTCCCAGGTAGGCATCCGGGTCCCTCGTCTGATTGGGATATATGCACAATGCCAGCCTAGACAGAAGACTCAGAATACAGGCGTTCACCCTTCCAGATTGCACGTGTTCGTTATTAAAATTTAGAACTTCGACGAGATCTCAAGGGGGTTCAGGTTAAACCTGAGGAATTTGTCCTATTAGTCTAAGAGTAGATCCACTGATGGAGAGCAACCTTCTTGTAGGGATGAAAGTAGGGATATGAAGTAGGAGGGAGATAGAGAATAGCAAGTAAAGGAAGCAAGTACTTATTAAATCCTATGGTTATAGACTAGATTATTTTTCTAATAACCTAATTCCCTATAACCATGGCTCTGATACCAATCTGTAACACCCCAACCGATGGCGGAAACATCGGGATGTCACGTAATGATGATTGTTCAGTAGCTCATGGTGAATAATAGCTTCCATTAAATGATTTATATGAATTACATACAATAGTTCTAGAATTTGTACATCAAATTGAATGAAACTATACACATATCTTCAAGCATCAATACAAATCTTCAAGCAAATAGAACCTGAAACATGTTAAGTTGAAAATGTTTTGGGTCAACAAAAGTTGGTGAGAATTACATAGGTTTTTGATGATTGAATAAAAAATGTTGTGCAATTCATGTGTCATGTCAATCTAGTCCATATGTGAGAACATACTAGAAATAAATCGAGTGCATAATCAACCCTGATGACTGTTATAAAATGATACATACCATACGCTCATGGTCCAATATGTTATACGATAACAAACACCCACGCTACCTTTGTAGGAGGCACGTATCCGGGTGGGATTGTCAGTCCAATAGATCTATCAATGTATACCGCCGGCTGATCAATGTTAATGATTATGCTAGAATGATGCTTACTCTAATCATGCTCAAGACATAATGCAACATAGAAAACACATAGACACATTGATGATTGAATTGCAATGATGATGTTATAAACATGTTTCACCCCAAAAATGGTGATAAATAGAAAAGGGGCTATGTAAACTCACCTTGGTAAAATGTTATATCTTGTTGAAAAATAGTGTGTTGCCCAAATGTGTCAAGTATCACCCTATAATAAGGTAATAAATATGTCTAAGTTTAACTAGTATACAAATGTATATGTTCTAGGGCTTCGAATTGGGGATAAACGCTCGTTTGATTATTATTAAAAATATTCGCCAATTGAGAGAAATTTAGTAAATAAATAACCAAAAATCTTTTTATAAATGTTAAATCTAGGATGGTCACAAGAATGTGTTTAAAGTATAAAAATAATTTTTATGAAATTATTTTCTTTAAAATAGATTATTTAATCTATTTATAACAAATTGTCAAAATCTAACTTTAATATTTAAAAATACTAAAATTAAATAATTTTTAGTTTAAAATTCATATTTCTGTTCTAAATGATCAGAAATAATTTGTATAAAATTTTGGTGCAAAAATAATAAAAATTGAATTTATTATGATTTAATTATGATTAAAACTAACAAAAATTGATTAAAAATATTAAATAAATGATTTTTCAGAAATAAAAATCATTTCTGAAAAGCTTAATGTTATAAAAACTTAAAATAATTTTTGTGGAAATTAATAAGATCGTTTTGATATTTTAATGGATTTTTATAAATATAATAGTGTAAAATTGATTTAATTATTATAAATATTAAATAGATGAATTTCAGAAAAAAATAAAAATTGTAGATAAAGCTTTGACATCAGATTTGCTAAAAATAATTTTTTTAGAATTTATAAAAGGGTTTTAATAAATTAAAATGAATTTATAAAATTTTAAGTAAAATAATGTTAATCTTGATTGTTTTAGGAAAATAGAACAAAAACATGGAAAAAGATGCCACACCCGGGACTCGAACCCGCGTGGCTGAGATGGAGAGCACCAGACACAACCACTTGGTCCAGACCAATGGTTGTGTTTTGTTTTAGTTCAATTAATATATATAATATATAAAAATCGTGTTTTTCCCCAAATTAATAAGAACAAGCCCTAGATTTTGCAATTGTTTGATTCACACATCAATAACCCAATTAACCTTAGGGCTATTGATGTGTGGATGCCGAAGATCAAAACCCACTAAAAATATTATACTTACAATGTAGAAACGAGCACGATTGAATGGTCAACTCTAAAAGTCAAAATGCGAAGAACATAACTAAGACAGAAGGTTTTAAGTGAAATTGGGGATGGAGAAAGAGATAATGGCGAGTTGTAATGGTTTGGAAGCGTTCAATTTATAGTGCTATGGTCGGGTGTTCGATTTGGCAATCATTGATTAAGGTTTGACCCGTTTTTAACATATACGCGTAATTAAGCATAATCCACGACCAATCGTTGTTTAATTATGGGATAATTGCATCAGTCATGATGCGAAATTATATAGTTTCCAAAAATAAAGGCTAAATTTGATGGTGGGGCTTTGACCAATTGATTAATGTGGATCCCATGCTGTTCGCGTAATAGCAGTGAAAGAAGGAAGGGCTGCCAGCGATTTAGGAAGCAATATAATTAAATCAAGTCAAGGTTCAAACAAGGATGACCCTTGGATCAGTTGGTACATGTGTCTGTGTCTTGTCCGGCCTGGCAGGGGTTCGAAACCCGGCTGCAACAAAGGGATTTCTTTTTTTTTTTTTATACAGTGAAGAGGGAGTGGATTGTTGGGGCTTGTGGGCCGAGTTCCTTGTGGGCCGAGGATTGGGCCTTGGCTGGGCTCCGGTTTGGACTGGGTAACAGGGATGAGGGGGTGGGTTCAATTGTTTGTTTAGCCAAGTTTTATTTATTTATTTTTTTTTTACAAAAGATGACTATTTATACAATACTGATTATTATTTATTATTATTATTATAAACTTATATATATTCATATATATGTATATGTATGAATAGTTATTATTGTATTAGGCTTCAAAATATCCCAAAAATAATAACAATAAAACTCGTTGTTTTAATCCCGAAACGTACAATTATTTAATGCGAGATGTTACATGTGGTGGGTCGATGGTGGGGAGGAGTTGTGGTGGTTCGACGGTAGTGAGGGTTTCGTTGGTGTAGAAGGGTGGAACAGGAAGACGAAGGTGGATCTGGTGGGTTTCCGATGATGAATGCAAAAGGTTTCCGGTGATGAATGCAAAGGGTTTCCGGTGATGGGGTATTATTATTTATTATTGTTGTTGTTATTATTTTTATTATTATTATTATTATTATTATTATTATTATTATTATTATTATTATTATTTGTTTGCAGGTGATCCAGGTGGTGGTCCGGTGATGAACAGGTGGGGGCAGGGGGCGGTGGACGGGTGGGACAGTGGGGATGAAGATGACGATGGTATGGTATGGTAAGTTGTTGCTATTATTATTATTATTATTATTATTATTATTGTTTCTGTTATTGTTATTATTATTATTATTATTATTATTATTATTATTATTATTATTAATTTTTTCCATGGGTTTTTCTTTTCTCTTTCTTTTTTTTTTGTGTGTGAAAGTGGATGGTGATGGGAAGAAGATGATGTTTGTTTAAGACTTGAAGATGATGTTTTTTTTTTTGTTTTGGTTTTTTTTTATAAGGTAAATAAACAATGGTGTAAAACTTTTGAGTTATATGTAGTATGGGGGTGTGTAGTATGAATGTATAGATGTTTTGGTTGTTTTACATTGATCCAATACATTTTTGGTGATGTTGTGGGGCATTTACACTGGTGTAATACGATTGTGTAGATGTTTGTTTTGGTTTTACACTGGTGTAAAATAATTACACTGATGTAATACGAATGTAGTAGTTTTGTGTATGGTAGATTTACGCTGGTGTAAAATTATTACATCAGTGTAAATGATGGTAAATTTACACTAGTGTAAATAATTACACCAGTGTAAATCATCCTCATCAAATTTATCTGATTATTTGTTTTAAAAAACCAAAGAAATTTAAAAATAAAATATAGTTTAAAAAATATGATATTTTGAGTTATTAAATAAAAAATTAATATGATATTATATTAATTATTTCTCTCACATGGTGTTTTTACTTTAATACCCCTTAATGTATTTTATTAGATTAAAAAAATACTTACTAATCAAGCCAAGACAAAAACTCTTATCTTTTAATCTCAACCATTAGATCATCAAGATCAATGGTCCAGATGAGTTCCTATGGTTCTCACAACTCATGTGAGTTCTCAAACTATCCATTCCCTATATATATATATATATATATATATATATATATATATATATATAGGGGAAAGATCCGGTACAAAGTGTTTTTTCGCTAAAAACTGTGAGAATCAAAGGAGAGTATTTTTTTCGAAATTTTTTTTCCCATATTGTTAAACATGTATTATAGTATTGAAAACTAAAAAAAAATTTGGTGTAGAGTAATTACGTGTAGAGTAATTACATAATTACACTAAAAAAAATTTATTTTTTTTGTATTATTCATCTAGAAGGTATGTTTAAGCATATGGGAAAAAAATTTCTAAAAAAAATAAATAAATTTTTTTTACCCCCTTTTGTGACACCCGGCAAACTCAGGTTAGTAACGTTGACTAAACTAGTAAGTCTACCTTAGCGAGTCATGCATATTACATACTTAACAGGGTCAGTCGAGTCGGTATGATGATTCTGGAAATCATCGGGAGTCGTTACGATGATCCACGGGATCATCGGGAGTCGGTCCATAACCATGTGTACAAGGATTGGTGATTCGTGGAATCGCCGGGTTTAACACACACACGAGTCTCGAGCCCCGGGAATTGGTGAACGGATGTAAACGTGTTAGTTATCATGCATTACATGTTTGAAATCATTATGTGACTTATCGGTATGTGAATACGTGTTTATATATGCTAAAATAGTGTTTAACGCGCCAAAAACCCGTTCCAGCATCATAGGGGCGATTAGGAAGCCCTAATCGCCTATACATGGGGCGAGTATGAGATGATAGGGGCGAATGGGGGCTCTACTCGCCTATATATAGGCGAGTAGAAGCCCTACTCGCCTGAAACCATCTGCTAATCGCCTATACTGCTGAATACGGGTCAAAACACCTATAAATAGAACCCTTAACTCCCCAAACACCATTTGTGCAACCCTAACTGACCCTAAGCCTCCCACACACCTTGAAACACCTCTGGAGCTTGCTTTGCTTCAAAACACACCATCACTAAGCTTATACACCCTTCTTTGATAAAATCCAAGGTGTGTTCTTCATCCTACACCTTTGTAAAGTTGTTGTTTTGATTCCCCAAAAGTCCAGACCTTGTTTTGTTAAGGTTGTGTCTTTAAAACCCTTTGAAAAGAGTTCTAAAACAAGTCTACACCATAATACTTGCTATATGTGAAGTATTTGTGCATATGATGATTGTTGGTGATTATAACATGAATGTTTCCATGAATTTGTTGTACTTCTGATGTGTAGGTGTTGTTAGGATGATTATCTATGAGTTTAAGCCCTTGTTATGATGTTTAGGTGCAAGTATGCATTTTGACCCATTTGGGTAATTCTTGAAGAATAGGATGTATGATGTGATTCATTGCTTGTTTATGGTTAGAAATCATGTTAGGATGATGATATAACATAGAGATGATGAATTGCAACTTGTAGGAGATGAAATCTGATTGTTTCCATTTAGGGAAAGATAAGGTTAGTTAATGAAACCTAGTATTTGCCATTTTTGGAAATAATCGCACCGAGCTCGTTTGAGCAGAGATGAATTGGGGGTTTTTGCTTGGAAAGGGTTGGTTAATAGTTTAGTTTTGATATTGGGTGTTTTTACATGTTTCGGATCTGATTTGGAGGGTTTAACGCGCGAAAACGCGCAACAGCAGGGCATCAGGGGAATAGGGCCCTACTCGCCTGAAGCTTCATGCGAGTAGGAGCCTACTCGCCTATAGCTTCATGCGAATAGGCCCTACTCGCCTATATCCTCCCTCCTACTCACTAGTTGACTTTTCCTAATCGCATGAAGGTTCCCTAATCGCGTGTACTGCTGTCGTAAACGCGTTTTGACATCCCGGAACATGATTTGACACCTAGGAACATGATAGGAACCCCGGGATACACCCAATGACTTAGTAAGACGTGTTCGGACCTGATTATGCGTTAACCGGACATTATGCTAGACTAGGTGAACTATTGCGCGTATTAAGTGTTTAATTGCATATGTTGCATGATGTCTTGTATTTACCTAACACGTGGGATGTCGGGTCACCAATGGGATGTCAGGTCTTGTCTGGCACGGTCGGTTTAACAGTTAAAGATGTTTTCAAACGTTTATGGTCACGGTCTGGACATTCGGGGACTAGTTAACCTGCGGGTTGTTAGTCCGGATACTTATACACATCTTATGATAGGTCGCCGCTATTTGGGGCTATCATAGCTTAATTTCTTAACTGTTTTCAAGTAACGCAAACCGAGGTGAGTTTCACAGCCCCACTTTTACTGTCTTGCTTTCGGGGGAGAAACATGCTTTGTACAAACTATTTAAAGGTCATGTTATACTATGGGCACTTTATGTTACTATACGGATTTTATGGAAAGTCCCAGGGGGAAACCATGAATGTGCTGGAACGCACAACGGGGGAAATGTGGATAGATCTATTGGGCCTCACAAGCCCCACTCGACGGCGGGGCCGGGCGGGTGCATATTGCCTCTACCTATCGGGTTACCGAGGCATCGGTAGCCCAGTCATCTGGGCTGGTATCATCTTTTGGTTCATGTTTAGTAATGGGTTCCCAACCATAGTAGTAAAACCACTTAACGTCTAGCTAACGTTCTTATGACATAGTATTAACGGGAATGATCTTTGTGAACTTGTGACAACACTTTTATAAAAGAAAACCTGTGAACTCACCAGCATTATATGTTGACATCTTTTTGGCATGTTTTCTCAGGTCGCTAAGGTAGCAGTCAATGGGCTAGGCGCACGGAGTCATGCACAGCGTCTAATATTTTTGAAGCATATTAAAACAATGTTTTGTAAACAATGATATGTCTTTTGGTTGTAAACAAGAATGCTTCCGCTGCTGGTTTACAGCTCAAAGCATGATATTTTGGTTTTAAATACAATTATGAATGCATGTTTGTTGTATGTTTATTGTGATCGTTGACTGAGATCCTGGTGTGTCACGCGCCTCGCGGTAAAACCCCGCACGTGGAATTTGAGGGTGTGACAGATTGGTATCAGAGCCAACGGTTATAGTGAACTAGGACTGCATGTAGAGTCTAGTCTATAACTGAGTCGCACACACTAGACGGTCACAATTAGTCGAGTCTTAACAAGTGGGTAACAACATGACTTGTCGGGGGTGTCGGTGTCATCATCTTCTACGCTACATCATCTGTTTACTCTTTATCATCCTATTTCTTGACTCATCCTTACCATGATTCGATGGCGAGCGATATACTATTGAACTTCCTTGGCGGCGGTGTACATTGGGGTAGCTTCGGCGTACTCATGAGATCTGTCCAGGGATTTGGACATCTCCCTTCTATGCCCTAATGAACACGCTCGTTCTTATGCATACTATCTTGTACTTATACTTATGATAATACCCTGATTGGGCGCTAGTATTCGATGACTTGAACTTCAAACTTAAAGCACGCCTGGAGGACCATGTAGAACAGTTTATCATGTCGGGTGCACACGAGATTATAAACTGTGATGCATGGGATCCCTGGCGGACTTTGGGCTTGAACGGATGGACCCAAACTGGGCTCGGTCTAGTTTCTTGAAATTCCTAATGGGTCGTACCACGGGCAAGCCTAAATCTTTTGTTTCTTGTTGTGACAGAAGATGTCGGGAGCTCGTGGAGGTCGCAGAGGCGGCCGTGCTGGCGGTCGCGCTGGCGGCCGTGGTGGCGGCGGTGGCCGTGGGAACATTAATATGACCCAAGCGGAGTTGGATAACCTGATGCAGCAGCACGTGAATATCGCTCTGGCTGCATTCCAAGCCGCTCATAATGCTATGGGTGGTACGTCGATTCTCACCTATTCTACCTTGTTCTTGGGTACTGTACCTTTTCTTGATTTCCACCTGTGTGTCTGTTCCAGGTGGTGCTGTCAATCCTCCTCCACCCCAGTGTTCCTACAAAAAGTTTATGGATTGCAAGCCCCACAACTTTAGTGGCACTGAAGGGGCAGTGGGACTGCTCCGCTGGTTGGAGAAAATTGAATCGGTTTTCTCGATGTGCAGCTGGCCGGAAGGCGACCGGGTGAAATATGCTTCTGCGACCCTGGAGGGTCAAGTTCTGACTTGGTGGAACTCCACCACCCAGACTATGGGTATTGGGGAAGCCCACGCTATGCCCTGGACAGAGTTCATCCAGTTGCTGAAAAATGAGTACTGTCCGAGGGATGAGATCCAGAAACTTGAGCACGAAGTCTGGAATCATAAGATGGTGGGTTCCGAGATTGAAGCTTACACTGCTAGGCACAATGAGTTGGCGGTGTTGTGCCCTGATCTGCACGCACCCGAATACCGGAGGATTGAACACTATGTTGCTGGGTTGGTACCGGAGATTGCAGGGTTGGTTGCTGCGGGTAATCTCACTGTTTATTCTGAGGTGGTTCGGTCGGCTCACAGGCTGACCAACATGAAGGTGGCTGAAGGGGTCTTGCCTCCTCGAGGCGCTACTGGGAAGGCTCCTGATAGTAACAAGCGGAAGTGGGAAGCTGTGGGGAAAGGCTCGAGTTCGGCTCAGCCTCAGCAGGTGAGGAAGTCTGATACTGGGGGATCGTCTTCTGAACAAAAACCGAGGGGTTATGTTGGGAAACTGCCGAAATGTGACCGGTGTGGATTTCACCACAACGGTCGTTGCGAGGACCGGAACCGCTGCCACAGGTGCCATAAGCTAGGGCACCAGGCAAAGGATTGTAGGGTTAACCTTCAGGGTAACCGGAACCCACCTGCTACACCTACTCCGGCTCCTCCTGTTGCTGCTCCCCAGGGAAACCAGGGTAAACAGGGGTGCTTTAATTGTGGTGAGTTGGGTCACTACAAGCGCGAATGCCCCAAGTTGAAGCAGGGCGAGGCTGGGAAGAACGGGTCGGGTAATGGAAACAATGGGGGCGGAGGCAGGAATGCTCGCGCCTTCGTGATTGGTTCGAGCGGGGCTCGACAGGATCCTGACACTGTTACTGGTACGTTTCTTCTCAATAATCGCTATGCTACGGTTTTATTCGATTCCGGTGCCGATAAGAGTTTTATATCTCTTGGGTTTAGCCAATTGCTTGATAGGGTACCTACACCTTTAGAGGCTAAGTACTTGATAGAATTGGCTGATGGTAAGAAAGTCGAGGCAACGCACGTCCTTAGGGAGTGTCACCTTGAGTTGTCGGGTTATTCCTTTCCTATTGATCTTATGCCGGTGTCCTTGGGTAGTTTCGATGTTGTCGTGGGTATGGATTGGTTGTCTTTGTATCATGCTGAGATCGTTTGTTTTGATAAAGTCATTCGACTTCCTCATCCTGATGGAGAAATTTTGTTGGTGCACGGTGAGAAGAGCGGGGTCCCGTTGAGTATCATTTCGTGTATGAAAGCCTATAAGTATCTTCGGAATGGGTATTCTGCCATTCTGGCACTTGTTTCGGTTTCGTCTGAGGAAGAGAAGAAGATTGAAGATATTCCTGTTGTCCGTGATTTCCCCGATGTATTTCCCGAAGATTTACCTGGTCTTCTGCCTCATCGTCGGGTCGATTTCAGTATTATACTTGCTCCAGGTGCGTCCCCTATTGCCCGAGCCCCATATCGTCTTGCACCTCCCGAGATGCAGGAGTTGTCTAACCAGTTGTAGGAGCTGTTAGAGAAGGGTTTCATCCGACCTAGTTCGTCCCCGTGGGGAGCCCCTATTCTGTTTGTCAAGAAGAAGGACGGAAGCCTACGAATGTGTATCGACTACCGGGAATTGAACAAGGTTACCATCAAGAATCGTTATCCTCTTCCTCGCATCGATGACTTATTTGACCAGCTTCAGGGTTCTAGTTTCTATTCGAAGATCGATTTGAGGTCGGGGTACCATCAGTTGAGGGTTCAAGAAGCTGACATTCCGAAGACCGCCTTTCGAACTCGCTATGGCCATTTCGAATTCTTGGTCATGCCTTTTGGTCTCACCAATGCACCGGCCATTTTTATGGATCTGATGAACCGTGTTTGTAAGCCTTATCTTGATAAGTTCGTGATTGTCTTCATTGATGATATTCTAGTCTATTCCAAGAACGAGGTGGACCACCAGGAACACTTGCGTCTTGTTTTGGAACTCCTGAGGCGGGAACAGTTGTACGCCAAGTTTTCTAAGTGTAGCTTCTGGTTGCGTGAAGTCCAGTTCCTTGGTCATGTAGTTAATGAGAAAGGAATTCACGTTGACCCAGCTAAGATTGAAGCCATTAAAGACTGGGAAGCACCAAAGACGCCATCTGAGGTGCGGCAATTCCTGGGCCTTGCAGGTTATTATCGTCGTTTTATCGAGGGATTTTCGAAGATCGCTCAACCCCTCACCTCGCTTACCCAGAAGGACAAGAAGTTCGACTGGGGTGATTCGCAAGAGTCAGCCTTCCAGATGTTAAAGGCTAAACTCTATTCCGCTCCTATCTTGTCCTTGCCTGAGGGCACGGACGATTTTGTGGTTTATTGTGACGCTTCTATCCGGGGTCTCGGTTGTGTACTGATGCAGCGCGAGAAGGTCATCGCCTATGCTTCTCGTCAACTCAAAGTTCATGAGAAAAACTACCCCACCCATGATCTGGAATTGGGTGCTGTAGTCTTTGCTTTAAAGATTTGGAGGCATTACTTGTACGGTACCAAGTGCACTATCTACACCGATCACAAGAGCCTCCAGCATATCTTTGATCAGAAGGTGTTGAATATAAGACAGCGTCGCTGGGTCGAGCTTCTTAATGATTACGAGTGCGCTATTAAATACCATCCTGGCAAGGCAAATGTGGTCGCAGACGCCTTGAGCAGGAAGGAAACGGCTAAACCTCGTCGTGTTCGAGCTCTACAGCTCACCATCCATTCCGGCTTACCTGATCGAATCCGTTCGGCGCAGCAAGAAGCTTTGAAGGAGGAAAACCTTAAAGCTGAAACCATGCACAGTGCTGATAGCCACCTTGAGCTCAGGTCCGATGGCCTACGTTATTTCGCTGAACGTATTTGGGTTCCTTTATTTGGGGGCTTGCGAGAGCTCGTTCTTGATGAGGCTCACAAGTCCCGGTATTCTATTCACCCTGGCTCCGATAAGATGTATGAAGACCTAAAGATACTTTATTGGTGGCCGAACATGAAGGCGGACGTGGCTTCGTACGTGAGCAAGTGCTTGACCTGTGCCAAGGTCAAGGTCGAATATCAAAAGCCATCTGGCCTTCTGCAACAACCTGAAATTCCCGAGTGGAAGTGGGAGCGGATTACGATGGACTTTGTGACCAAACTCCCGAAATCGCCCAGTGGTTGTGACATGATCTGGGTGATTGTTGATAGGTTGACAAAGTCTGCACACTTCCTCGCTATCAAAGAAACCGATGGCCTTGAGCGTCTGGCACGGTTATATCTCAAGGAAGTGGTATCTCGGCACGGGGTGCCTGTCTCTATTATTTCTGATCGTGATCCTCGGTTCGCCTCTAACTTCTGGAAATCCTTGCACAAAGCTCTGGGTACTCAGTTAGACATGAGCACAGCGTATCATCCGCAAACTGACGGTCAAAGTGAGCGGACAATCCAAACGCTAGAAGACATGCTCCGGGAATGTGTGATCGATTTTGGCAAGGGGTGGGAGAGTCATCTACCGTTGGTGGAATTCTCCTACAACAATAGTTACCATTCTAGCATTAAGGCAGCTCCGTTCGAGGCTCTTTACGGGCGGAAATGCCGGTCTCCTCTTTGTTGGGCCGAGGTGGGTGAGAGTCAACTCACCGGCCCGGAACTTGTGTACGAGACTTCCGAGAAGATCGTACAGATCTTTAACCGCATGGCAGCAGCTCGGGATCGTCAAAAGAGCTATGCCGATCGTCGTCGCAAGCCTTTGGAGTTTGAGGTTGGCGACAGGGTTTTGTTAAAGGTATCTCCGTGGAAGGGCGTTATACGTTTTGGGAAGCGGGGCAAATTGAATCCTCGGTATGTGGGACCGTTCGCAATTCTGGAACGGATTGGACCGGTAGCATACAGGCTTGATCTGCCAGCTGAACTCAGTAATGTTCATAATGTCTTCCATGTCTCTAATCTGAAGAAGTGTTTGGCGGATGAATCTTTGGTTGTTCCTCTCGAAGAGATCAAGGTGGATGATCGTCTGCGTATTGTGTAGGAACCGGTTGAAATTCTTGACTATAAAATCCGTAGCCTTCGCCGGAGTAAAATCCGCATTGTTAAAGTCCTTTGGAACTCAAATCGTGGACCGGAGTTCACGTGGGAACGGGAAGATCAAATGAAGGCTAAGTATCCCCATTTATTTCCGAAACGCGCGTTCGAATCAAGGCATGTCTCTGCTGAAGCTGAATGAATCTCGGGTCGAGATTCCTTTCAACAGGGGGATGATGTGGCAACCGGAAAAATTTTTCTTCTCTTTCGTCTCTTCCTTTTTGGCCTTGGGAAATTTTCGGGACGAATATTCTTTCAACAGGGGGATGATGTGACACCCGGCAAACTCAGGTTAGTAACGTTGACTAAACTAGTAAGTCTACCTTAGCGAGTCATGCATATTACGTACTTAACAGGGTCAGTCGAGTCGGTATGATGATTCTGGGAATCATCGGGAGTCATTACGATGATCCACGGGATCATCGGGAGTCGGTCCATAACCATGTGTACAAGGATTGGTGATTCGTGGAATCGCCGGGTTTAACGCACACACGAGTCTCGAGCCCCGGGAATTGGTGAACGGATGTAAACGTGTTAGTTATCATGCATTATATGTTTGAAATCATTATGTGACTTATCGGTATGTGAATACGTGTTTATATATGCTAAAATAGTGTTTAACGCGCCAAAAACCCGTTCCAGCATCATAGGGGCGATTAGGAAGCCCTAATCGCCTATACATGGGGCGTGTATGAGATGATAGGGGCGAATGGGGGCTCTACTCGCCTATATATAGGCGAGTAGGAGCCCTACTCGCCTGAAACCATCTGCTAATCGCCTATACTGCTGAATACGGGTCAAAACACCTATAAATAGAACCCTTAACTCCCCAAACACCATTTGTGCAACCCTAACTGACCCTAAGCCTCCCACACACCTTGAAACACCTCTGGAGCTTGCTTTGCTTCAAAACACACCATCACCAAGCTTATACACCCTTCTTTGATAAAATCCAAGGTGTGTTCTGTTAGGATCTGAGTTTGTTTGTTTTGATTATGTTTAACTAAATATGATAAAAGTGAAACGAATATAGATGAAAGTGCAGCGGAATAATAAACTGTTAATCAAAACAAGAGAGTAAATGTTTTCAGATCGAATGCTTTCATTAATCCAAAAGATTACAATCGTACAAATACTCCCCCTCAGCCTGATCACACAGTGTTTGTCTGAGAGAATGTTTGTGTGTGTGATGCAATAGAACTATACAAGCACTGTTCTATTTATAGACAGACTCAAAGCACTGATGACCTAGGCTGACGTCACCTAAGACAGTGACCTCTAACAGAATAACAAACATAAACATCTGCCTATTACAAACTACTGTTACATTGAAAGCACTGATATTAAACAGCTGTTGAAGATAAACTCTGATGGTCTTGTATCCACTGCTGGAGCCTAAGTGCTGTTGGTTCCAGCAGTGCTTTGGTCTTCAGTACTTGTATCAGCAGTTGTTCTTCATCAGACCTTTGGTCAGCAGTTGTTCTTCATCAGTTGTTTACTCAGCAGTTCTTTGTATCAGCAGTTGTTGAGCAGTTGTTTGGATAGAACAGTAGTTAGGGTCAGCAGTCTTTTGGGAGAAGTAAGTTGTAGAGACTGTTTATTCAAGGATCAAACTGATAGCATGTTTTGGCTTTCTAATCATCTGTTCTTCTCCAGGTCAGCAGACCCAACAATCTCCCCCTAGAACAGATGATGCCAAAACTCAGCTTTATTTATTGATCTTTATTCCTCATCAGACTTTCTCTGATTTGACCTTTGAACTGCAATTCAAAGTTCAGAGCAAATAAGTCTTCTTCATCTCTTTCTAGGTCCAGATTTAGCAATGTTTGGTGATCTTCTGCACATAGGCTGTAAGCATCATCCATGCTGATCTTCTGAACCCTTCCATCTGACCTGAGCAATGTCAATTCGTGGTTGTCTTTGTTGACTTTCCACTTTAGAATTTTTGAGTCAGTGGATTTGCTGAGATGAACTTTTATTCTTGATGAGTTGGGTGAAGGAGGTCTTCCAATGAGTTCTCTGAGCTTCTCTGTTGTAGGATCAGAGAAATAGTGTATTTGATTGAAGAGCCCTTCTTTGATGAATGTATCAGCAAACTTTCTTTGATCTTCTTCTGACATCTCCTTCTGCTTCTTGAACTGTCTTCTTGCAGCAGTTGTGAGATCAGAGGTTTCAAGTAAGCTGTCCAGGTTAAAGGTCTGTTGGGGTCTCTTCATCATTGGTTCATCAGTGTAAATTGGTTTCCTCGGAAGGCTGGGATCCTTCTTCCTATTTTCTTCCAGACTTTTGTAAGTTTCAACCAGCCTTAACTCTGACCATCTGGAAACTGACCTCATCTCCCCATAGTTGGAAGCTACAATCTCCTGCCTCATCCTTTTGAATTTCAAGGCTCTGACTGGGTCTCTACCTTTGCCAAAGTTAGGAGTGGAGACTTTAGCTTTGGGGTCTTTGGCCATTTCTTCAATCCTGAGTAGTTCTTCTCTCAAAGCATGAGTAGTCCAACCATTGAACTGCTTTTTGTTTGCTTTGTAAGGCTTGGTTGCCATTATCTGTTCAAGAAGAGATCCCGTACCTCCTTTTCCAAATCTACACTGAGAGGCATGGAGGACATGGAATTGCTCAGGGTCTTAGCAAAATCTTCAATCCTTCTGAGTTTGCTAAGCTCTGCTGAATGGATGCCCTGAGCAGTCCTGTCATCCTTCCCTTTGCATTTCTCCTTAATGATGGCATCCACCTGTTCACCCTTGTATTTCAGATAAGTATCAATGTTGAGGGGAACAGGGAAGTTTGGGAGAGATGGGAAGGATCTTTCTGATGGCTGTTCAGTATTGTAGAAGGATTGTAATTCCCCCTTGAGTAGATCAAGTTCAAGGGGATACTGAACAACCAATGGTGTAATGGTTGGTGGTGGTCTATGGGATCTGAACTTGGATGTGTGTGGTGAGAATGATGTGATTGGAATAGCTGTGATGGGAGGAGTGGATTGGGCAGTTGAAATGGTGGTTGGTGATGTGTGTATGTTTTCATCATGTACAACAAAGGTTGATTTTCTCTTCCTTGTGTACATGATTTTTGGTGATGGTGATTTGGTAGCAGTGGTTGGATTAACATCTGTTGGCCTTTTAATAGGTCCAGCAGATGTTTGGGATTTAGCTGGTGATGTATGTTTGGTGGTTGTATGTTCAGGTGTGTTTGTTGGTTTGGGTGCAGTAGTTTGGGTAGCAGTGTTTTGAGTAGTTTCAGTGTTTTGGGTGGCAGTGGTTTCAGTAGCAGTGGTTTTATCAACAGAGGTGTTCAACTTAGATGGTGGTTTTCTAACATGCTTGGCAGGTCTTTTCATCCTTTTAGAGGATCCCACATCTTCAGTTTCCCTTTGTTGTTTCTTTTTTAGTTCAATTAATGACTCTGCTTTAACTTCCAAAGTGTCAGCTCTTTTCTGTTTCTCTTGAGCAGCCTTTTCAGCTTCTATGTTTGCAGAGTCATCTACTGCTTTATTCTTCTTAGTGGTTTGTTGTGGTAGTTGTTGTGGTGGTGCTGTTGTTGCTTGTTGTTGTTGTGGAGCTTGTTGTTGTGGAGCTGATTTGGTAGACTCTGGTTTCTTGGCAGACTTGGCTTGGCCTTTTTGAGAAGGAGGACAACCAAAAGGATCTAGTTTTGGTAGCCTATCTCTGCCACTCTCCCCCTTTTTGGCATCATCAGCCGTGAAAGCATCATCATGTTCATCCCTGAGGATGGTGGTAGGGGCAGAGCCAGTAGTCTTCAGCAGGTGGTCCTTGATGGCTTTGATATCAGCATGGGTATCTTTGTACCTTGCATCTACCATATTCCTGATCTCAGCCATGTAAGTTTCATGTGTCTGATCAGCCAGTTTTCTGTGAGCTATGATGATGGGGGAAACTGATTTCCATAACTCACTGGCTATATCAGCTGTGGATGGTTGACTCTTGGAAAGATCTGCAATTGAGCTCAGTATAAGCTTGACATCAGATTTGATGTCAGCAACAGAGGTTTCAATGACAGAAACTCTGTCCGTCAATTCTTGGTATTTTGACCCATCTCCTAAATTAATAGGATCATCTGAGTCCCTACCAGTGGTAGTTCTACCTGATTCAGGCCTAATAGGTGAATCAGATGCCCCTTTGTCTTGGTACTGGGGACTTCCAACTGTTTTTGGAGACACTATAGTGGCTTCAACAGTTGTTTCCTTCAAGGGAGTCTTAGCTATGTAATCACTGTCCTGATGTGAGACAGTAGTCTCTACATCAGTAGTGGCTGCTCCACTTGAAAACTCACCTAGAGTTTCATTGAACTCAGGTGGTGTAACCTCCTCTTCTGTTTGTGGGATAGCAGATTGTATATTCTCAGGACCAGTCACTTGTTGGAGTATACTCTCAGTGACAGGTGGAAGAGAGGAACTGGGATCTTCCTGAGATTTGTCAATTGCTTCAAACAGAGGTTGCATTGTTTGTGGGACATGTGATGGTGAGGGTGGAGGAGTAACAAGAGAATTAGCCCTAGGAGAGGGGCTTGTGAACATTTGGTCAAGTGACTCAAATGTATCATGATGTGTGTCCCCTTGGCTTACAACATGATCCTTTTGAGAGGATTCATGAGGAGTTTGGTCAGGTGGAGGTATGTCCAACTGTTGTGAGGAAGTAACAACAGTGGTTTCAGGTTGCTTTTGTTGTGCAACAGAGGTTTCTTCTGGTACCTCAACATCCAGAAGCCTCATTTGTGGTTGAATGGTGGTTTTTGTGGATGGATGTTTCTTTTTGGAAGTAGCTGGTGTGGGTTTCACAACACTGGATGTAGTGCCATGATCACCAGGAGCAGTGGGCTCAACAACAGAGGTTTTGACAACAGTTGTTGCCTTTGTCCTCTTTGTTTGTGTTTTAGAAACTTTTGACACTTTAGACACTTTTTCTTGGGTGCTTCCACCCAGCATTCTTGTGAAAGTTTCATCAGTTAAGCTTTTCATTTGCATAGCCTCACCCTTTTTGAAAACTTTTTCTGGTAAGACCTTTTGTAAGATTACACTAAGAATTCTTGGGTAAATAAGAAAAGCATTGTTTGACCCAGACTTGACAGCTTTCACATTTGATACCAAGTCCATGAACAATCCCTGGGAAAGATTGAAGTCAGAGTTTGACAACATGGCATAACCCAGATATTGCATCCTCAATGGGATTTCATTAAAGGATGTGGACTTAGCAGAGACACAAAGAAGAAGAGTATGGAAGAAAAATTTCATGACTGGAGGAAAAAACTTTTTGAAAAGAGTTGATCCAGTCATCTGACCATCATACCCTCTTTCTTGGAACTCAGTGTGAAGCTCTGTTTTAGTAAAGGAATCCTTACCTGCCCGGTCATTCAGTGTGAAGGTTGTGGAAATGGTTTCAAGGGTAAGGACGATACTGGTTTCTCCAATTTTGGAAATAATGGAAGTAGGCTTTTTGTCTTGTAGTAGAAGCTCAGCATTCAGTCAAAATTCTTGGAGTGTATCAAGATAAATGGGGGCGTTAGCGGTTAGGATGGGTAAGTATTTGGAGTTAAGGAAAATGTCGATAGTGGAATGAAATGGAGTGTTGTCATCTGTTTTGATCAGATAGGGGAGACAATTGTGTGTAGCTTTGGCTTGAAGATCCATTTTAGTGGATTTCAAAGGTGAAGATAATTGAAGATTGATGGAGGGTTTGAGAATGAAGAAGGCGGTTTTCAGTATTTGAATGCAATGAGACAGTGTAACGTCTGTTGTGGTAAAACAGGGTTTTTATAGGCTCAATGAAACCGCTGATGTGGCCAAACCTCTGCTTATATGAGCAGACGTGGCAATCATCTGATGGATGAAACATCTGGTGGATAACAGCTGTTTTTGGCAAACAACTGATACAAACAGCTGATGGATCCAACTGTTTTTTTTTTTTTTTGGATATAATATATATATATATATATATATAAGCGGACAGTTGTTTTATCTGAACAGAAGTGCTGAAACAGATTTTTCAACTAACACTTGTTTTATCTGATCAGATGTTTTGAAACAGACTTTTCAACCAACAGTGGATATGAATGAAACAGTGGTTGTTTATCTGATCAGATGTTATAAACAGATTTTTCAACCAAACAGCTATTTTTTAAAAAAATTTGATTTGCTGAAACATTTTATTAAGATTTATTGAAACTTTATTTGTTTAATCCATGTTTAACATACCAATTCTGGAAATCAGGTTTGTAAAGGTAGATGTGTCTAAAGCTTTTGTTAACACATCTGCCAACTGATCCTCTGTTGGAACATGGTGTAAAGAAATCAAACCTTTTTCATAGCTGTCTCTGACAAAATGATGTCTTATGTCAATGTGTTTGGTAGTGGAATGAGAGACTGGATTCTTGATGATATTTTCAGCAGCTTGACTGTCCAACATGAGTGGAGTCCTAAGTGCAGTTATCCCAAAATCCAGTAGTTGATTTTGAAGCCACATGAGTTGGGCTGTACAGCTTGCAGCAGCAATGTATTCAGCTTCAGCTGTGGAAGTTGAAACAGCTGCCTGCTTTTTGCTTTGCCATGAAACTAAGGCATTCCCTAGAAATTGGCACCCTCCTGAAGTGGATTTTCTTGTGGTGTGACAGCCAGCAAAGTCACTATCTGAATAACCTGAAAGCTCAATGTTTCCATTAGCAGGATACCAGATACCAAGTGTGGGAGCACCTTTGAGGTATCTGAATATCCTTTTCACAGCAATAAGGTTTGACTTTCTGGGTGAAGCCTGGGATCTGGCACAGACACAGGTAGCAAACATAATGTCTGGCCTAGATGCAGTTAGGTACAATAAAGAGCCAATCATACATCTATTATGTGTTTGATCAACCAGTTCATCCTTGTCATCAATAGTGAGCAGCTTGACTGTACTCATGGGTGTGCTACATGGCTTACAATCATTCATCTCAAATCTGGTTAATAAGTTCTTTACATATTTGTTTTGGTGAATGAATGTGCCATTTTGCAGTTGTTTCACTTGAAGACCAAGGAAACACTGAAGCTCACCCATGGCACTCATCTCAAACTCTGCTGTCATGATTTTTCTGAACTCTTCACACATTTGGTTACATGTGGATCCAAAAATGATGTCATCCACATATATTTGAACAATCATTAAGTGTTTCCCTTTCCATTTAAGAAATAAAGTTTTGTCAATTTTACCTCTTGTGAAGCCAATGGATAAGAGGAATGTGGAGAGAGTTTCATACCAGGCCCTTGGTGCTTGTTTAAGTCCATACAAAGCTTTGTTGAGCTTGTAGACATAGTCAGGATGGAATGTGTCTTCAAAACCAGGTGGCTGACATACATAGACCTCCTCCTGAATTTTGCCATAAAGGAAAGCACATTTGATGTCCATCTGATACACCTTTATGTTGTGGTTGACAGCAAAGGCTAAAAAGAGTCTGATGGCTTCTAGTCTTGCTACAGGAGCAAAAGTCTCATCATAATCTATTCCTTCTTCTTGTCTGAAGCCTTGAACCACAAGCCTGGCTTTATTCTTGACAACAATACCCCTTTCATCAGTCTTGTTTTTGAAGACCCACTTTGTTCCTATAGGACAAACATCCTTAAGAAGTGGTACAAGCTCCCATACTTGTTGTCTTTTGAATTGAAGGAGTTCTTCCTGCATGGCCTCTACCCAACTGTTGTCTTTCAGTGCCTCTTGGTACTTGACAGGTTGTGTGAGGGATAAGAAGCCTGCAAAAAGACAGATATTTGAGGATTGGCTTCTTGTGAGCACACCCTCTCTGATGTTGCCAATGATCTGGTCTGGTGGATGAGCTCTTAAGTACATAAGATCTCCTTGATATGGAACTATGGCATTTTGAGGTGATGGACAGAGGTTTGGTGACTCTGTTGGTGTAACATCTGTTGGTACTTCTGTAGTGCCATCAGATGTTTGGAATGGTAATGGAGTAATGAGTCCAAGTGGTGTGAAACTTGACTGACTTTTGTCAACAGATGATTGTCTTTTGTCAACAGATGATAGGTCAGTGGTTGTGAGGGGTGAGGCAGTGGTTTGAGGATAAGACTGGCCAACAGTGGTTGACACAGCTGTGGCAGAGTTTTGACAATTGTTTTGAACAGCTGCTTCCTCTGAGGCAGAATAGACTTTGTAGTGACTGGGGATCACAACATCTGTTCTGTAATCTTGTTGTGGAGACTGTGGAATACCTGCATTGTTAGCTTTAACAGTGATATCTTCAAATTTGAATTTATCTAAATCAAATAGTTCAGCAGGGTTTGCAGGGATTTTTAGAGATGAAAGTTCATTGAACTTTACATTCAGAGTTTCTTCTATTGTCTTAGTCCTTGTGTTAAACACTTTGTTGGCTTTAGCAGTAGAAGAATATCCCAGAAAATAACCACAGTCTACTTTGGCTGCAAATTTTGAAATGGAATCTTTGAGATTTAAAATGAAACATGGGCAGCCAAAGATTTTGAAAAATTTCATAAGCAGTTTTTTGATGTCTGGGGTTGATCAAAACTCTGTTTTGAACATAGCAAGCAGTGTTTACAGCTTCTGCCCAAAAGGACAGTGGCAAACCAGAATCTGCTAGCATGGTTCTTGCAGCTTCTATAAGAGTTTTATTTTTCCTCTCAACCACCCCATTTTGTTCTGGTGTTCTTGGGATGCTGAACTGCCTCACAATCCCTTTTGACACACAGAAGTCATCCAACTCCTTATTTTTAAACTCTGTTCCATTGTCACTCCTGAAGACTTTTACTGGCAAGTCATATTGCTTTTCAACTTTGGTGACAAAGTCCTTCAATATACCTGCAGTCTCATCCTTAGAATGTAAAAAGTAAGTCCATGTAAACCTAGAAAAATCATCAACTATGACAAGACAAAATCTCTTTCTTCTTAGACTCATGATTTTAACAGGGCCAAACAAGTCCATGTGCAACAGTTGTAGACACTGACTAGTTTTGGACTCATCAATGGATTTGTAAGAGCTTTTATGTTGTTTCCCTTTTAAGCAAGAAACACAATGCTCATCACATTTAAATTCTTTTGATGGTAAACCTCTGACAAGGCTTTGTTTGGAGAGTGTGTTGATAGTATTAAGGTTGGTGTGACCCAATCTCCTATGCCACAATTCTGTCTCCTTAGTGGAGGCAGCAGAAAACAGACAGACATTTGCCATAGGATTGTCCTTTAACATATCAACAACATACACATTGCCACTTCTATGAGCAACAAGTTGTGCTTTGCTCTCAGCAATAATGGTATCAATCTTTTTCACCACTTCTGGCCCAATAATCTTACAAGTTTTCTTTGTGAAAAATGAGCCATAACCTTTGTCACTCATTTGTGAAACACTCAGAAGATTAAACTTGAGATTATCAATAAGATTGACATTTTCAAACTTGAGTTTTCCAGCATGTACAGTCCCTGAACCCAACACCTTACCTTTAGAATCATTACCAAAGGATATATCACCCCCTCCATGAGCCAAGAAGTCCAGAAGCAGGGCTCTACATCCTGTCATGTGCCTGGAACCTCCACTATCTACATACCAAAGACTATCTAAACAAGCAGAAGCTCCCTGCACATCAGTAAATGATTAATTTTGGTGAGTGTCCAAAGCCAAGTTGGCTTTGGATGGGTCCTTAGACCTTTCAGACTCAAGCTTTGGAAGGTGATCAGTGGTTTGGACCAATTTCTGAATTAAGGTCAACAACTGCTACTGACCATTTGCCAGTGCTTGAATGTCAACACTTGGGGCAGCAGTTGTTTGATCACTTCCTGACAGATGATAACACCCATATGGATTTCTGTTCACTCTTGGTTTAGAGGGTCTCTTTGGCTCCTCATAAACATGTGGCAGACTGTGACATGGAGGTTGACCATAACCTCTTGGGTATTTGCTTGTGGGTGGAGCATCTGTTACTTGGACATCTCTAGAAGCAGATGTTTCAAGCCTTTTTGTAACAGATGTTTGGACAGGGGTGAAGGTCTGTTTGGGCTTTCCTTTTGGAGTACTAACCACAGGGTTTGCAAGAGTTTTAGCTTTGTATTCTTGTATTTTTACATCAAAATTTTTGAGATACAAGCACTCTTTTGTCTTGTGATTCTTTTTCCCACATATTGAGCATGTGGCTTTGGAATCACATTCACTTGTTCCTTTGTTAATATCATATGCTTTTAGAAGAAAACAGTTTTTGGTGACATGATTCTTCTTTTCACAGAAATCACAGAACAAGTTGACAGTCTTTTCTTTCTTCTTCCCCTTTTCAGTCTTCTTTTCAGCAGATGTTTGAGCATCTGCTGGAAGATTTTTCAGGGGAATGACTTTAGCCAATGGAATGACCTTTGCCTGAGGTGCTGTCTTTCCCTCAGGTGTTTTAAAATCAACAGGTTTGAAATTCTCAAGAGTATCACACTCATCAGACCAAGTAGGTTTAAATTCATACTTTTCAAGTTCAGCAAAAGATGAGGAACCTTCTGGTTTTTCAAGAACAATTTTCTTACCATTTGGTTCAGTGATTTTAATCTCTTGACCCTGCAGGTTTGTTGGTATTACCTCAACAGACTTTTGACTCTTTTTGTCAGTGTTTTCAAAAGCAGGAGCAGTGGTTTCAAAACCAAAGCCAAACTTCACATGACTTTTAGTTTGTTTGTTGAGTAACATTTCAAAACCTCTACATGATTCCACCCATTTCTCACATTCAACTTGGGTGGACTCTAGCTCACTCTTGCAACTTTGATATTTTGCTATCATAGTTTGGAGCTGGTCTTTGGTTATGGTTGCTTCATGTTTTAAGCTGCTAATTTCAGACTCTTTTGCAGTTAAATTTGTTTTCAAATCTTTTGTGAGTTTTTCAAATTTAACTTCATCATCCAAAATTTTCTTTCTAAGGTTTTCATTCACCTCTTTGATGTTAGCAAATGCTATTACACATTTGTCAGAACACAACTCTTTAAGAATTTGAGGAGATACCTTAGCAGCAGCCATCAATGCACAATCACACTTGCACTCACAGTCATCAGATGCACCCCAGGGATCTGTGAGATTCACAACCTCTTCTTCAGGTTTTTCACCTGTAACAACTTCACTAACAACATCATCAGTCACAACATCAGATTTAGTTACCACTTCCTCAGATTCAATCTCATCCACCATAGCCATGAAACAGAAATTTTCTGGTTCATTTTCAGCTTTGGCAACTAGTGCAAAATTCTCATCTGTTAGCTCATCAGGTAGACTGCTCCAATCAACAAAGCCTTGTGTAAAGAAGCTCTGTTGACTGGTCTCTGCAGGAGTAGAGGATGGAGCAACAGTCGTTTGCACAGGTGCTTGAGCAACAGGTGTTTGCACATAGTGGATCTGAGGAACAGTTGTTTGGACATACTGGACAGGAACAGTGTTTGAGGACTGTGCATAATGAGCAGTGTTTTGCACATTTGGTCCAGGGGCATTATAGGAATTCTGATAAGTGTTGGTCTGTGGTCTTTGATTTGGATAGGTTATCATAGGTGTACCATGTTGACCCCTACATTCCCTATCAAAATGACCAAACCTATGACATTTATAACACTTGATCTTTGATTTATCCAACCCAACCTTAGATCTGCCAGTCAACCCTGGAAACCTTCTACCAGTTTTCTTGTAAAAATTATTAGTTCTTACACTGAGAAGGGCCAATTGGTGCATAATGTCCATTTCTTCCAAATCATCAGGGTCAAAGTATTTTAGGTCATCATACTCAACGGATATATTGTCAGATGCCTGTATATCACCACCACTTGCTGTGAAAGCATAGTTTGGTGAATAAGAATCAGAGTTAAAACCTGAGTTAAAACCTGAAGTTATGTCAATAAAATGATCATAACTCTGATCCTTTGTGTTTCCAGGCACCTCATCATAACCCAAAAGTGCTGTATTTCCAAACACATAGTCATCAGACACTTTTCCAGAGTCCTGGAGCTTCTTTTTCTGGTTAAGCTCTCTCTCATAGGTCAAGAGCTTACCATGAAGCTGGGTCAGTGATAGGTCTTTAAATCCTATTGAGTTTCTCATCACAATAGCAATAGTGTCCCATTTGTCTGGTAATGATCTCAAAAACCTATGATTCAAGGTTGAATGAGGGTAAGTAAGACCAACCAATTTTAGTTCACTAATTAAGCAATTAAATCTCTCAAACTGTTGAGTTAATGACTCTCCTTTGACATGACTGAATGTTTCATATTGTTGGTTAAGTATTTCACGATTGTTTTCAATAACCTCCTCAGTCCCACCAAACTGTTCTTTCAGTGCATCCCACAACTCCTTTGCACTGTTACAGTGTAACAACCCAGCATATATATCATTGGGTAGAGCCATGGCCACAATACTGAAGGCCTTAGCATCTAGCTCAATTTTCTGAAAATCCTAGTCGGAGTAGTTTTCAAGTTTCTTTGGCTCAAACACTTTGGATCTTCAGTACTCGGCACAGTCGGAACATGTGGTCCGAAGATAACCGACGTTGCCAGATATTGTATTCAGATCTGACAAGCATCGGTGGCTTGTTGTTCGTGCCAGTGTTATGTGGATCGTGATTGATAGAAGCCATTCTCTGATTTTTCAAAAAACAAAGTCTGTTTAAAAACGGTTGAAACGAAATTAAACTATTACTCTGTTTTCAATCAAACAGACAAACGATATCAATAATTGTGAGCTGATTATTAAATTGATTTGTTAGATCGAATTTAATTGACCAAGCTCTGATACCAATTGTTAGGATCTGAGTTTGTTTGTTTTGATTATGTTTAACTAAATATGATAAAAGTGAAACGAATATAGATGAAAGTGCAGCGGAATAATAAACTGTTAATCAAAACAAGAGAGTAAATGTTTTCAGATCGAATGCTTTCATTAATCCAAAAGATTACAATCGTACAAATACTCCCCCTCAGCCTGATCACACAGTGTTTGTCTGAGAGAATGTTTGTGTGTGTGATGCAATAGAACAGTACAAGCACTGTTCTATTTATAGACAGACTCAAAGCACTGATGACCTAGGCTGACGTCACCTAAGACAGTGACCTCTAACAGAATAACAAACATAAACATCTGCCTATTACAAACTACTGTTACATTGAAAGCACTGATATTAAACAGCTGTTGAAGATAAACTCTGATGGTCTTGTATCCACTGCTGGAGCCTAAGTGCTGTTGGTTCCAGCAGTGCTTTGGTCTTCAGTACTTGTATCAAACTGATAGCATGTTTTGGCTTTCTAATCATCTGTTCTTCTCCAGGTCAGCAGACCCAACATGTTCTTCATCCTACACCTTTGTAAAGTTGTTGTTTTGATTCCCCAAAAGTCCAGACCTTGTTTTGTTAAGGTTGTGTCTTTAAAACCCTTTGAAAAGAGTTCTAAAACAAGTCTACACCATAATACTTGCTATATGTGAAGTATTTGTGCATATGATGATTGTTGGTGATTATAACATGAATGTTTCCATGAATTTGTTGTACTTCTGATGTGTAGGTGTTGTTAGGATGATTATCTATGAGTTTAAGCCCTTGTTATGATGTTTAGGTGCAAGTATGCATTTTGACCCATTTGGGTAATTCTTGAAGAATAGAATGTATGATGTGATTCATTGCTTGTTTATGGTTAGAAATCATGTTAGGATGATGATATAACATAGAGATGATGAATTGCAACTTGTAGGAGATGAAATCTGATTGTTTCCATTTAGGGAAAGATAAGGTTAGTTAATGAAACCTAGTATTTGCCATTTTTGGAAATAATCGCACCGAGCTCGTTTGAGCAGAGATGAATTGGGGGTTTTTGCTTGGAAAGGGTTGGTTAATAGTTTAGTTTTGATATTGGGTGTTTTTACATGTTTCGGATCTGATTTGGAGGGTTTAACGCGCGAAAACACGCAACAGCAGGGCATCAGGCGAATAGGGCCCTACTCGCCTGAAGCTTCATGCGAGTAGGAGCCTACTCGCCTATAGCTTCATGCGAATAGGCCCTACTCGCCTATATCCTCCCTCCTACTCACTAGTTGACTTTTCCTAATCGCATGAAGGTTCCCTAATAGCGTGTACTGCTGTCGTAAACGCGTTTTGACATCCCGGAACATGATTTGACACCTAGGAACATGATAGGAACCCCGGGATACACCCAATGACTTAGTAAGACGTGTTCGGACCTGATTATGCGTTAACCGGACATTATGCTAGACTAGGTGAACTATTGCGCGTATTAAGTGTTTAATTGCATATGTTGCATGATGTCTTGTATTTACCTAACACGTGGGATGTCGGGTCACCAATGGGATGTCGGGTCTTGTCTGGCACGATCGGTTTAACAGTTAAAGATGTTTTCAAACGTTTATGGTCACGGTCTGGACATTCGGGGACTAGTTAACCTGCGGGTTGTTAGTCCGGATACTTATACACATCTTATGATAGGTCGCCGCTATTTGGGGCTATCATAGCTTAATTTCTTAACTGTTTTCAAGTAACGCAAACTGTGGTGAGTTTCACAACCCCACTTTTAATGTCTTGCTTTCGAGGGAGAAACATGCTTTGTACAAACTATTTAAAGGTCATGTTATACTATGGGCACTTTATGTTACTATACGGCTTTTATGGAAAGTCCGAGGGGGAAACCATGAATGTGCTGGAACGCACAACGGGGGAAATGTGGATAGATCTATTGGGCATCACAAGCCCCACTCGACGGCGGGGCCGGGCGGGTGCATATTGCCTCTACCTATCGGGTTACCGAGGCATCGGTAGCCCAGTCATCTGGGCTGGTATCATCTTTTGGTTCATGTTTAGTAATGGGTTCCCAACCGTAGTAGTAAAAACACTTAACGTCTAGCTAACGTTCTTATGACATAGTATTAACGGGAATGATCTTTGTGAACTTGTGACAACACTTTTATAAAAGAAAACCTGTGAACTCACCAGCATTATATGTTGACATCTTTTTGCCATGTTTTCTCAGGTCGCTAAGGTAGCAGTCAATGGGCTAGGCGCACGGAGTCATGCACAGCGTCTAATATTTTTGAAGCATATTAAAACAATGTTTTGTAAACAATGATATGTCTTTTGGTTGTAAACAAGAATGCTTCCGCTGCTGGTTTACAGCTCAAAGCATGATATTTTGGTTTTAAATACAATTATGAATGCATGTTTGTTGTATGTTTATTGTGATCATTGACTGAGATCCTGGTGTGTCACGCGCCTCGCGGTAAAACCCCGCACGTGGAATTTGAGGGTGTGACACCTTTGATTATCACATTTCTTCCCGAAAAACAGTTTGTATTTGATCTCTACTCTATATATATATATATATATATATATATATATATATAGGATTTGGATCATTTGAGAACCACTATTTAGGGAGAGAACCAAAGAACCAAGTGTGAACACAAAAACCCCTCCACCAAAAAATAAAAAAAAATAATAAAAAAATTATATAACCTAAAAAAATAAAAAAATAAAAAAAGTAAAAACACCAAAATGTTTTTTTAGTGTTAATCTTTCTGAAAAAAAAAATAAAAAAAATACAAAAAAAATAAAAAAAACAAAAATGGCCTTTTTTACATCATAATTACGTCATATACCGTATGCACATGTGCATTTCACTATTAAAGCACACTTTTGAATAAATTATCAATTGCCATAATGAAATGATCATTTAAATGGAGGTGATATGATATATAAGGTGGAAAAAAATTTATTCAATGATCTTTAAATAAACGCGAAGTGCATTTCACTATTATAGTTAGGTTTTTTTTTCATGGGTTTAGCTTTAGGGTTTAGTTTTTAGGTATGATGGGAATGGGGTTAGGTTTTTTGGGGTTGTTGGTGAATAAACTTAAAAAAAACCTATATAAAACTATAAAATAAGATAATTGTACTACATGCACATGTGCATTTCACTATTATAGTTAAGTTTTTTAATGGGTTTAGCTTTAGGGTTTAGTTTTTTGGTATGGTGGAAGAGGGGGTATCTTTTTGGGGGGGATGGGATGGAGCGTTTTGGTTTTTGGGGGGTGTGGGGTTAGCTGCACATGTGCATTTCACAATTGGGGGGGGGGGGGGGGGGGGTTGGGGCGGTGTGGGGGATGGGGGGTTTAGGTTTTTAGGGAGTGAGGTGGGTGGGTTTAGATTTTTAGGGGGTGAAGGTGGGGTTTTTAGGTTTTTTTTGTTTGTGTTGACAATGGTTCTCTGGTTCTCTCTCTAAAGTTGGTTCTCGTATGATCCCTACCATATATATATATATATATATATATATATATATATATATATATATATATATATATATATATATAATTGTCGCAATTAAAATTACTCATTTCATAATTATTTTGCTATAATAATAGGAATCGGACATCATTTCATAATTATTTTATGTTAATTGAGAGTTCGTATTTTAGGGGAAAGTTGTTATTGGTTTTGATTGTGTGTTTTATGTGCAATCATTAGTGTATAGAACACTCGGTTGTGTGTTTTATGTTTAAAGTTAACTAATGAAACATAATGAAGAATCAATGTCACTTTTGACCAGTAAAACACATCACTGAAAATGTATAGAACACTCGGCAACATGTTTTATTTTTAAAGTTAACTTATAAAACACAATGAAGAATCAATGTCACTATTGTTCAGTAAAACACATCACTGAAACTAGTTTTTGAAACACATCAATGTCACCTTTGTACCGGAACATATATATATAGGGTTGGGATCCGTTGAGAACTCGCGAGAACTCGACGTAAAATGCAAATTTTTTTTGCACACTGCTGTAAGAACACGTAAACTCCGTTGTAAAAAAATAAAAAAAATACATGTATTTATGCCGAATTACACCGATGTAAAGGATTTTTACCCCATGGAAGTATAATAATATTTTCTTCAATATTTTATTGTTGTTTAATTTTGAACCACATATTCATTTTTTACTAAAATAAGTGTGTAGTTATAAAGTAAGTTCCTATGGTTCTCACAACTCAAAGGAGTTTTCAAATGATAGTAATCCTATATATATAGGGGAAGGTTCAAATAAAAACCCACCTAAAATGAAGAAACCTGATAAACCCAATCTAGACCATTGATCTAAAGTGATCAATGGCCGAGATTTATTCTACATTATTTTAATATATTTATTAAGGTAGCTGATAAAAAGGGCACAATGGTCAAATGCCATTTTTCTGAAAAAGTACATATAACAAGTTAACCCCACACCTGTCACATCATCTCTCTCATACTTTTGTGACCATGGTCTTAAATCTGTCATCACGTCATGTTACATATGTAACATATGCAGTGTTGCATACGTTAAAATTGCACAGAGTCTGGTCTCATATGTGATTTTTTGTTGCATACGTTAAAACACATTGATTGTATATAATCAATTAAAAACTTTATAGATCAAAAAAAACATTCAAATGTACATAAGAATTGTTTCTTACAAAGTGCTAAAAACAAACAAAACGGTCATTACAAATCACCAAATGCTAAAAAAAACTATCATAAAAAAAAATTGTTTACACTTCATTCTTGATAATCATCTTCATCTTTAATGCAAAAAATTTGCTCACCTGCAAAAATAAAACAAAAATCATCAATTTACATGTAAAAGCCCCCCCCCCCCCCCCCCTCCCCTTCTTAACATATGTTAACCATTTGCATTACAAAAAACATACGAAACTGATACAAACAAGTTATACATTTGGTTATCAAGATTATCAAACTTAAAAAATCAAAACTTTGTATCGGGTAAAAAAACAGAAACTAATGTATACCAACTTAGTGGTGCTGTTACATACGAAACAGACGCAAACATAAATTTCATCCCATGATCAATGACATTCTATTCAAGAGTTTTGTTTCCCAATTCTTACTCTATAATATGCAATATTACTTCTGATAAGTGACTTTTTTATTGATTAACATATGCAACTGCTGTTGAAAGTAAAACATGTGTACTCATGAAAAGTCAAAAAATCAAACCTTTGTATCTGGAAAAAAAATCGGTAACTAATTTATACCAACTTAGTTCTGTTGTTACATACGAAACAGACGCAATATAGGAAGCAGATGCAAACATACATTCCACATTATAATACTCATACAAACATGCACATACTGGTAAACAACAAATCAGACACTTGTTGCATATGTTAAGAGACACTAAATTCACCAATTTTGATTAAAAAACGTATTAATAATATAACAACAACATATAAAAAGGTTAATTAATATCCTATATACGCAACTTAGTTCTGCTGTTACATACGAAACAGACACAAACATAGATTTGATCCCATGATTAATGACTTTTGTTTTAATTAATATATGGTAAAAAAATCAGAAGCTAATTTATACCAACTTAGTTCTGTTGTTACATACGAAACAGATGCAACATAGATTTCATCCCATGTGTAGCTCATCAAAGTCAAAAAATCAAACATTTGTATCTGGTAAAAAAAAAATCAGAAACTAATTTATACCACTTAGTTCTGATGTTACATACGAAACAGACGCAAAAAAATTTGATTTCCATCCCATGATTAGTGACTTTTGTTTAATATATATATTAAGAAAGGTTAATTAATATGTAAACCTATGAGTTAACTTATGCTACCTACGTGTAAAAAACATACTAACCGATTCACATTAGTAACAAAAACATACTATCCATTAGTATTACTAATAAAAAAACGATTCACATTAGTAATAATAATAACAAAAAACATACTATCCATTAGTATTACTAATCAAAAAAACGATTCACATTAGTAATAATAATAACAAAAACATACTATCCATTTAGTAATTAAACAAAAACATACTATCCTTCTACTTTTCCTGTAAACCATTTGTTCTATTCTTGCCCCGTTTAAATCTAGTTATTAAACAAAACAAATAAAAAACAAAATAATTTCTTTCAATTATTTTAAGTATATAACAATCGGCCCTATAACAATCATCCTAAAGTTGATAGCTCTATCAGTAGCTCCAATCCATTAAGTCACTTTAAATAATTGAATTCTAAATAATATTCATCACGAATATCATTATCATTCAATAAATTATTACAAAAAAAAATCCTAAAACAAAGACAAACTAGTTAAACACAAAAAACAAAACAGAGACTTTATTTTTAAAAACAGAGTCTTGTTCGATGACTCACCCTTTGGTGTAATTAACAAAAAAACAAAACAAAAAAAAACAAAAAACAAATACTATAATCACTTCACAAAGTCTTGAAATTACCAAAGGAGTGGTTTCGGGTAACGAAAGCCACTGGTCGAACAGCTTATCTGTCACACCCTCAAATTTCCACCTGCGGAGTTCTACCGCGAGGCGTGTGACATACCAGGATCCAAGTCAACGGTCACAATAAACGACGTCTAAATGTAAAAACATACGTAAACAAAACCATGCATAAGTTTAAAACCAACATTCAATAGTGCGGAAGCATTTTAAAGTTTACAAAAGTCATGCATAAATAAACATAAGTTCAAAAGTTCATAATCCCAAAACGTGCAGATGAAACCCTAGACACGAGACGACTCCAGTGCGACCACGTGCGCCTATCCATATGCTGCTACCTTAGCGACCTGAGAAAACATGCTAAAAGAGTCAACATATAATGCTGGTGAGTTCACAGGTTTTAATTAAACGTTTACAGTGATCCTTCAAAAATGTTACCATCACAATTACTACTATGCTTGTGAGAACGCCAAACCAGGCGCAGAATGAGATACTCATACGGGTGAAACCATTACTGACTAAGCCGTGTGTTACCCTTAGTTCCTATGGGCTACCGTCATCGCCGGTAGACCTTGTTTTGTTAGAGACAATATGCACCCGCCCGGTCCAACCGTCGAGTGGGGTTTGTCAGTTCCCAATAGCGCTATCCATATTTCCCCGCCATATACCCATGTTAGTGGTTTCAAGGGATTTTCGATGAACCGTATAGTAAGATAAGTAAGCCATAGTATAACGTGATAACAAGTCATAAGTCATAAGAGTTTAACAAGTCATAAGTCATAAAAGAGTTTGTAAGCATGTTTCTCACCCCGAAAGTAAAAACTGTAAAATGTGGGGCCGTGAACTCACCTTAGATAACGTTCCTCGAATATGTGTAAAGATGTTTAGCCCGTGACAATCCCTCTACCGAAGATCTATCAAAATGTTCACATAAGTATTCCGACTAATAACCATAAGGTTATCTAGTCCCCGATTGTCCAGATCATAACCAAGTATGTTTTAAAACGTGTTTAAATGTTTAACCGACACACTAGACCGACCCGACATCCCGTTGGTGACCCATTACCCTAACTAATCAAGTACACATAGGTTACATGCAAGGTTCAAGCATAAAACACTTAGTTTGTATCAAAAATCTCATTTTTGTTAACACAGGGTCGAATGTAGTTGTAAGTGGTCGAAGGTGACTTGAACTGGTCGAATGTGGGTTCGAACTTCAACCTTCGCCCCTTTTTCTTCCACCTTCGCCCCCTTGTGGTACCTTCGCCCCTTTTTCTTCCAGGTTCGACCCCTGGATTCCACCTTCGCCCGTTCGACTGGCCGAAGGTGTTCCAGGTTCGACCCTGTTGTGTTGTTTACTCAAAAACGCATCCAAAAACATCCGAAAACATCACGAAACATCATGAGTTACAGCAGTCAAGCATCATTAACATATTCCTACGAAACCCTACCAATTTTACCCCAAAATTTATCCGTTTTACAAGTTTCCTAAAATAGCAAATTATGGAGATGTCACATCATCATGCATGCAATTATTACCCAATTAGGAAACTTTCTGAAATCGATTAATAATCAGTTTATCATACTCGGATCATCATGAACAAGAAACCCCTATCATAACCTTATCATAATCATCCCAAAAACAACCCTAAATCTAACTAAAAACTCCTTTAATCATCAAAACACCATCAACAATCAAAGGTAACACGTTTCAATCATAACCCATCATTAATAACAGCCCTAGGTTGTTGTTATCTCATCTATATAACAAATAATCATCAAACAATGCTTAATACCACATAAACACATGTTAAATTGTATGAAAACTCATTGTTTATGAATAGGTTTTATTTAGAAAGATATTAGGAAGGTTTTTACCCATAAAACATGTTGATATCAGATCTGGACCCTTGGGGTTTAGATTAAAACAAGTCAAAATTGTTTAAAAAGGATTTGTAATGAAGAACACACCTTAGATTTTCACTTGTAATGATTTAGAGAGTTAGGTTATGAAAAACAAGCTCAAAAACTCCTTCCCCAATGATAATAGCTGATAGAGAGTGTTTGGAGGCGTTTAGGGTTGTGAAATGGTGAAAAATGGCTAAGGATGGTATTTATACTGTCTGCACGTTCGCCCAGTTTAAGTGGTCGAATGTGGAATTTTTCCATGTTCGCCCCTTTTTAGTGGTCGAATGTGGAACTTTTCCACATTCGCCCACTTTGTTTCTACGTTCGCCCATTTTTCAAACCCCATTTCCACATTCGCCCAAAAGTTCCACATTCAGGTCATCAGCACATTTTTAACACATGTTAACAGCACTTTTAACACATGTTAACCTTTTTCCAGTTTGTCGTGTTTAACGCATTCTAACACATCTTAACACATAAGCATGCATCCATAGTCTATACTTAGTATGTTTAGGCACGTATAATCATTCGTACATCATTTAAGCAAGTATAAGCATACAATCCACCACACGACCCATAATCTACACATATACTAAATTAATTCATGCAATGTCACCAACAACGGGACCCGGTACTAATGTATTCTCAAAACGACTCCCAATGATCCTCCAAATCATTGGACCCTGGACCATCCTAATCTGACCCGACTCAACTAACCCAGTTAAGTTTGCTTATAAACGTTTCTCGCTAAGGTAGACTTACTAGATTTTTAAAAAGTTAGTTACCGAAAGTTGCCGGGTGTCACATCATCCCCCTGTTGAAAGAATTTTCGTCCCGAAAATTTCCCAAAGTCGAGGAGGAAAAATAAATAAGAAGAAAAATTTTTCCGGGTCGTCACATCATCCCCCTGTTGAAAGGAATCTCGTCCCGAGATTCTTTCGGCTTCAACAGTAATGTGTGTCGACCTATGTGCCCAAGTAACGTCTCCCCAAAATACGACAAGTGAAGGTCATGAATCAAACGTGACAGTAACAACCGGGAAACCACTTTCCCAAATGTGAGTATGAGACAAAAGACCCCCGATGAAAGCCTACTGGAGCCTACTATGATCGGTATAACTAATCCACTGGTACCGTCCAAGTAGCATCCCCAAAGGACCCTCATCAACCCAAAGAATGAGAAATAGCGACCAAACCACAAAGAAAACACCCGAAACACGAACGCACAACAATGCGGATAAAAGTATGACCAAAGCGTAACAAGAGATAAGAGAGAATACGTACGGGTAACAGTGTCTGGGTCCGCCTGGTTCTCCCTAGCACCAATCACATAAGCATGAGCACGAGTCCACCGGCCACCGCCGTCCTTGTCCCCGTCCTTCCCCGCAGTCTCTGTGCCCCCTTGAGTCAACTTGGGACAGCTTCGCTTGAAGTGCCCCGCTTCCCCACAATGGAAGCAACCCTGGTTCCCCTGTGAAGCAGGGGTAGTAACAGCAGCAGTCTGAGTCGTCCCGGAGAGGTTGACCCTACAATTCTTGGCAAGATGCCCCGTCTTCTGACAACGCTCACAGCGAAAGCTCTCACAAGTACCAAAATGATGAAACCCACAACGTCCACACTTAGGGCTTTTCCCAGCATAGCCCCCCTGTTTCTGGTCCGAGGCTGACCCAGAAGCCTCAGTCTTCTTCGCTGCCGGTTGTCGCTGAGTCCCCGATGAACCCTTATCCACGCTCTCCCACTTCCTCTTGTTCTCAGCCGGCGCCTTCACAGATGAGCCCCTAGGAGGCAAGACACCCTCAGCAATCTTCAAATTGGTCATCTTAGTAGCCGACCGCACAGCCTCTAACATGGTAGTAGGATCCCTAGCAGACACCAGTCCCGCAATCTCTGGCACCAAACCCGCAAGATACTGCTCTATCCTCCTATACTCTGGTGTAGACAAACCTGGACACATCACAGCTAGCTCGTTGTGCCTGATCGTGTACTCCTCCACCTCAGAACCAATCATCTTAAGATTCCCATATTCCTGTTCCAACCTCTTAATCTCCTCACGTGGGCAATACTCCTCCTTCAACCTACGCACAAAATCCGCCCAAAGCATGGCGTTGGCCTCCCCAAGACCAAGTGTCTGTGTGACGCAGTTCCACCACGTCAAGGCGGCTCCTACAAAAGTCCCCGAAGCAAACTTCACCCAATCCGCCGCTGGAGTCTCACATAAAGCAAATACCGACTCCGTCTTCTCCAACCACCTGAGTAACTCCACAGCTCCCTCCGTACCCTGGAAGCTGAGAGGCTGACAATCTTTAAACCGCTTATAGGCAACACCTGCCTGAACTGGAGGAGCAGCAGCACCCATGAAAGTCTGCTGGGCTGCCTGAAAAGCAGCTAGTGCAACGCCCAACTGTTGTTGCATCATCTCATTGAGCTCATCATACGTCATAGTAATGTTACCACCACCTCTACCCCCACCACGGCGTCCACCTCCGCCACCACGGCGTCCACCTGTACGTCCACCAGCGCGACCAGACATGTTCTGCCAGAACATGAGACGAGACACTCAGTACCACAAACAAACCAAGCTACGAGTGACCAAACGAACTCAGAATGCGGTTCCAGCATGACCATCAGTCCGAACACAAAGTCCACCAAGATTTTCATGCATTTCGATTTATGATTACGTGTGCACCCGAAATAACAAATCGCTCTACATGGTCCCCTAGGCGTGCTCTGAGCTAGAACTTCAAGTCACCCGATACCCACATCCCAAAACGATATAACCAACTTAAAAGATCAATAAAGAAAACCCCTCGGCTGTAACCCCGAGAAGAAAATAAAGTGAGGCTAGGAATAACCAAGGATAAGGTAGGTAATGTGACACTGTGTAGTAAGGAGACCGACACCCCGACAAGGTTAGTATGTTTACTCAAAAGACATGACTCAAATGCATGTGACCGTCTAGTGTGTGTGACTCGGCTATAGTCTAGACTTCTACATGCAGTCCTAGTTCACTATAACCATTGGCTCTGATACCAATCTGTCACACCCTCAAATTTCCACCTGCGGAGTTCTACCGCGAGGCGTGTGACATACCAGGATCCAAGTCAACGGTCACAATAAACGACGTCTAAATGTAAAAACATACGTAAACAAAACCATGCATAAGTTTAAAACCAACATTCAATAGTGCGGAAGCATTTTAAAGTTTACAAAAGTCATGCATAAACAAACATAAGTTCAAAAGTTCATAATCCCAAAACGTGCAGATGAAACCCTAGACACGAGACGACTCCAGTGCGACCACGTGCGCCTATCCATATGCTGCTACCTTAGCGACCTGAGAAAACATGCTAAAAGAGTCAACATATAATGCTGGTGAGTTCACAGGTTTTAATTAAACGTTTACAGTGATCCTTCAAAAATGTTACCATCACAATTACTACTATGCTTGTGAGAACGCCAAACCAGGCGCAGAATGAGATACTCATACGGGTGAAACCATTACTGACTAAGCCGTGTGTTACCCTTAGTTCCTATGGGCTACCGTCATCGCCGGTAGACCTTGTTTTGTTAGAGACAATATGCACCCGCCCGGTCCAACCGTCGAGTGGGGTTTGTCAGTTCCCAATAGCGCTATCCATATTTCCCCGCCATATACCCATGTTAGTGGTTTCAAGGGATTTTCGATGAACCGTATAGTAAGATAAGTAAGCCATAGTATAACGTGATAACAAGTCATAAGTCATAAGAGTTTAACAAGTCATAAGTCATAAAAGAGTTTGTAAGCATGTTTCTCACCCCGAAAGTAAAAACTGTAAAATGTGGGGCCGTGAACTCACCTTAGATAACGTTCCTCGAATATGTGTAAAGATGTTTAGCCCGTGACAATCCCTCTACCGAAGATCTATCAAAATGTTCACATAAGTATTCCGACTAATAACCATAAGGTTATCTAGTCCCCGATTGTCCAGATCATAACCAAGTATGTTTTAAAACGTGTTTAAATGTTTAACCGACACACTAGACCGACCCGACATCCCGTTGGTGACCCATTACCCTAACTAATCAAGTACACATAGGTTACATGCAAGGTTCAAGCATAAAACACTTAGTTTGTATCAAAAATCTCATTTTTGTTAACACAGGGTCGAATGTAGTTGTAAGTGGTCGAAGGTGACTTGAACTGGTCGAATGTGGGTTCGAACTTCCACCTTCGCCCCTTTTTCTTCCACCTTCGCCCCCTTGTGGTACCTTCGCCCCTTTTTCTTCCAGGTTCGACCCCTGGATTCCACCTTCGCCCGTTCGACTGGCCGAAGGTGTTCCAGGTTCGACCCTGTTGTGTTGTTTACTCAAAAACGCATCCAAAAACATCCGAAAACATCACGAAACATCATGAGTTACAGCAGTCAAGCATCATTAACATATTCCTACGAAACCCTACCAATTTTACCCCAAAATTTATCCGTTTTACAAGTTTCCTAAAATAGCAAATTATGGAGATGTCACATCATCATGCATGCAATTATTACCCAATTAGGAAACTTTCTGAAATCGATTAATAATCAGTTTATCATACTCGGATCATCATGAACAAGAAACCCCTATCATAACCTTATCATAATCATCCCAAAAACAACCCTAAATCTAACTAAAAACTCCTTTAATCATCAAAACACCATCAACAATCAAAGGTAACACGTTTCAATCATAACCCATCATTAATAACAGCCCTAGGTTGTTGTTATCTCATCTATATAACAAATAATCATCAAACAATGCTTAATACCACATAAACACATGTTAAATTGTATGAAAACTCATTGTTTATGAATAGGTTTTATTTAGAAAGATATTAGGAAGGTTTTTACCCATAAAACATGTTGATATCAGATCTGGACCCTTGGGGTTTAGATTAAAACAAGTCAAAATTGTTTAAAAAGGATTTGTAATGAAGAACACACCTTAGATTTTCACTTGTAATGATTTAGAGAGTTAGGTTATGAAAAACAAGCTCAAAAACTCCTTCCCCAATGATAATAGCTGATAGAGAGTGTTTGGAGGCGTTTAGGGTTTGTGAAATGGTGAAAAATGGCTAAGGATGGTATTTATACTGTCTGCACGTTCGCCCAGTTTAAGTGGTCGAATGTGGAATTTTTCCACGTTCGCCCCTTTTTAGTGGTCGAATGTGGAACTTTTCCACATTCGCCCACTTTGTTTCTACGTTCGCCCATTTTTCAAACCCCATTTCCACATTCGCCCAAAAGTTCCACATTCAGGTCATCAGCACATTTTTAACACATGTTAACAGCACTTTTAACACATGTTAACGCATTCTAACACATCTTAACACATAAGCATGCATCCATAGTCTATACTTAGTATGTTTAGGCACGTATAATCATTCGTACATCATTTAAGCAAGTATAAGCATACAATCCACCACACGACCCATAATCTACACATATACTAAATTAATTCATGTAATGTCACCAACAACGGGACCCGGTACTAATGTATTCTCAAAACGACTCCCAATGATCCTCCAAATCATTGGACCCTAGACCATCCTAATCTGACCCGACTCAACTAACCCAGTTAAGTTTGCTTATAAACGTTTCTCGCTAAGGTAGACTTACTAGATTTTTAAAAAGTTAGTTACCGAAAGTTGCCGGGTGTCACATTATCAGCAACAAAAGGATTGGATTTAATAGCTAAGGGAGAGACTTCATTAAGCTGTAAGAGTTCCGGGTCAAGAGAACCCACTTCAGCTCCATAATCCACATCCTTCTTGTTGACTTTTAACACCACCAAGATTTGACGTCGAACCATCAAAACCAAACCCACAAAGCTACGACTTCGAAGCTTCGTTTTTGTTACAGATCTGGTTTTTTAGATGGGGGTTTTTGTTGCAGGTGTAGTTTTGAAAGAGATGAAAGGAGAGAGGTTAAACCGAAGGGCGTTCGTGATGGTCAAACCGAAGGGCTGGCACATGGTGGTGGTTGTCTCGGTTGGGTTTGATTGAAGGTGGTTATTGCACCACCAATTGATCATGGTGGAAGAGAGGTGGTACAGGATGATGATTTTGGTGGAAGAGAGAGTGTGTCTGTGTGTTTATATAGGAGGGAGAAAAGAATTCAAAAATTATAGATGAGAGGGAAATGTAAAAAGACTAATGTAACCTTTAAGACATAAAAATAATATATTTTGAGTGGGTTATGTGGATTAATATTGGCCACTAGATGGGTTTGCGGGAGTTTCTTCATTTTAGAGAGTTTTTCCTAGATACTTAGCCTATATATATATATATATATATATATATATATATATATATATATATATATATATATATATATATATCATTACACCATTCATTGTTTACACACAAAACTCAAATGTTGTTCTCTCTACCATAAAAATATATCTCATTTCACCACTTATTCATCATGCTTCCATTTAACAACGGCCTAAATGCGTTTGAACCGAACCATCGGCGTTGCGCAAACACTCAATCAAGACAACCCATTGCCGATCAGTACCAATACCGGCTAAGGTGAATATCGACCACGTAATACCGACGAAAAATTCACCTCGATTGGACACACCAACCCCTATTTAGCCGATATATGTCTCAAACCATAATCGAAATCGAAGCCGTACCCGAAACCAACCCACATCCGAAACCTGTATGACTTCATCCACATGTATACATCGTGGGAAGTAACCGTAATAATAACATGCTCCAAAGACACCTGACAAATGGTCAAGCTAGAAGGAGTTAACTTTGGGTTGCTCGGCATTTTCGAAGACCCCATTATTAGTATTCTTTTTCCGTCAAATAAAATGATTAAATATGTTAAAGAGCAAGAGCACCAATTGCAAATGGATAAGCAAACACTACTAGAAAGTTGGCTTTTATCAACACACTTTTCCGTCACAAATGTGTCGTAAATTCAAATTTGTTACGTATTTGAAACGAAACTTTAATGTAGTAAAAACCCTCGTCGGAAAACAATTACGACACATTTACTACGCAATTTCCAACGTATTTCCTACAAAAATATGGTGTTGTATATTGCGATGCATTTCCTACGCATTTCTTACGCAATTTCCTAATTATCATTTGGTTACTTTGCTACACATTTGTGACAAAACTAAGTCTAGCAACACATTTGTAACAAAACCACAAAAAAAAAAAAAACAGAACCTTTTTGTGACGCATTTGTGACGGAACATTTCAAATAAAAGTATATAAAACATGTATTAAAACCTGCAATAAAAAATCCATATTTTCTGTATTTAAACCTGCAGTAAATTTTCTGCATTAAAATCCAGATTTTCTGTATTAAAAGCTGTATTTAAACCTGCAGTAAAGCTTTATACGTCTAGAGTGACTTATTCAAACAGTCAATCTATTTACTGTGCAGATTTTCTGATGCATATTCAATTCGGTTCGCCTTATTCTATTCGGTTCGCCATGTTTAAACCAAAATCAAGCAAACTTTTAACATGCATGTCTAAAACGATACCAACTAATGATAACTAATTACTAGGACGCCAATTTTTCATAAAGTCTTGTAATTCTTTCTTCACTGCTTCATTTATGTGTTGTTGAAGGTTTTCTCTTGCTTTTCTCTCATTTTCATGGCGAACTTTAAGATCTTCCCTCTCTTTTGTCTCATTTTCAAGACGAGCATTAATGTCGGCCATTTGTTCTCGTAAAGCTTGAGCCTAAAAATTTATTAAAAGATATTAGTATACAATGATCCCACTAACAAATAGTTACCTCAACCTCCTATCTTACTATTAACACAATAGAACCTAAACATAACATAGACCCAATCACATGGATTTGAGCAAACATAAATGATATATTGAGAAACTATAATTAGGATTCGAGCAAATAGAAATGATCTCAAATTCTTAAATTAAATGATTTCAAGGAAGCAAATGGAACTCGAGAAAAGATCTCATGTACAAAACTAATAAAAATCTGCGCCATTATCAATACGTGCAGCCCTACCGTTTTAAGTGATTTCAACAAAAACTATGGTACCCTAAATATACAGTTATGGAGCATCAAAAACACACATCAAAACCCCTTGAGGCGCAACTTTTCTTATACAAATTTTTAATAAATGATATGATATTGTATCATTGGTTGATAATATCCAATAATGCCCGTATAAAGATTTTAAAAAAAAAACACCCGGGCTTAAAAAAGGTAAACTCGCATCCTACGTTCACGATCATAGAGGCAAAATTGTCTCCTAAACCTAGATGCTTTTCGAGCAACCAATACTAAACTTCAAGTGATACGCATCATTGTCAAAACTAAATTAGTTAATGCAGGTAAGATCTCATCTACAGATCACATTTTCAGCAACGAATTGCAGTTAAAAGCCTAAAATTACAGCAGCCAGTTATATACATCTCCCTAATCCTTTGCATTTCAATTATAAAATTCTAGCTAAAGTATCCCTTATTAACCAAATAAAAATAAAGGATACAACCATAAAATAATCAAATCTTTTAATATATACAAAAAAATAACACAATACATATTTGTAAGTTGGAACCACTAACCTACGAAATTGGTTAATTCAGATGAGGCGAACGAGGAAGGAATAGCAGAAATAATTTTAACATAATTTTAATATATAACCCAATTTTTGGAATTTAAATAGGACATAAACATAATGCTAATAACCATAATACCTCTTCTAGGGACTGTTGGTACTCAATAGATGATGATGCACACCCGCTAGAAGAGGATGATATCCCGGTCACCATGTAGTGGAGATCAGAAGATCCTACCCCAAATATCCTGTTCCTACGACCTCCTGCTTGCACACGAGCCCACACCTCAGCATCATCAGGAACCTCGGTGAAGTCCGACCCATGAAGATCACGCATCGCTTTTAAGTACCCCTCCTAAAATATATCAAAATTACGTGATAGTTAATGTACTAAAAGCTTATATGACAATTATAAGAAATGATAATGATCACGTACATATGGTTCTCTTGAATGATTTGTGCAAAACTTCAAAGCCTTCATATCATATATGCTAATTTCCCCTTTCCTTAACTTTTCTTTGCACTTTTTGGTGAGATGGGTTTGTAGGAAGAGTTCTTTCCAACCAGGTTCCCGACCATATGTCCTTTTCTACACAATAATATACGAATTACGTTTCAATGGACTGTTTAAAACTGAGTAGAATTTATTGACATTCTGGGTTTTTGGAAAAATGTTGACATTTTGAGTTTTTGGATTATCAATTTTGTTGTGTCCAATATAAATCTAAATATGGGTGATTGTGACTTCAAATCAAAATAATCAGATAAATGACATAATTAGTTCCAAACCACAAATTAGTTTTTACCCAATTGTCATGATGCTCATCAAAGCCCATTGAACCACCAGTGTGTCGGGATGACGTGTCGCCATTGTTGCGGTTTGATGACCCGCTCTTCGATTTGTTAAGCCACGCTTCAGTGTTCCAAGACTGTAACACATACATAAAAACTACTCAGTACAATAAAGAAATATCATATCTTTACCACTCATCAGGTACTGTCTATAAATTACTATGCTGCTTGGTTTAATACAGAAGTTTCAGGTACTATAAATTACTGCCTATTAAAGTATTGTAACTGCCAATATACACATTCAAGATTCAAAAAGCAAAATGCAAGTTTCATAACTGGAAACTTATAATTATCAACTCATGGAAAAAAAAAAGAAACATCAGAAAAGGAAGTAAAATATAACTAACAGCACTAATGTATTAACTTGCTTGCCGAACACATGTCACACCATATGTTAGCAACTATTGATTCGGGCGAATATTTACAAATAATGTTGAATTGATTAGAATCACTTGGGTCAAATTTTTCTTCTGCATTAAAAGCCATTTTTGTAGCTTTTTTTTCTCAATTGCATCGTTATTTCTCTAAAAAGTCTTTTTGCCACGTTAAGAAAGCCTTCATATATTGCTTCTTCGTTTGTTGGATCCCACGTCCAACGGGTCTGGAAAAATAAAAAGAAAAGTTAAAACTGCAAGCTTAACAAAGAAGCATAAATATGAACATAACTAATTAATATATTACCCTAAATCGATCATACATGCGAGCCACTTCATCCTTTGGAACCTGTTTGAACGTTAGCCAAGCTCCATCACGATGCTCACGTAGTATACGAGAGATACTCTTATGAACATCACCATGCACATTCACAAACCTACAATATTTTATGATAACCAAATAAGTATACGAGAGATACTCTTATAATTATGATTACTGATATTTACAAACCCTTCCCCTGATGCGCGCTTGATCAATCTCTCTTGAGAGGTATTACGAAGTACATTTCCGACATACGAGTTGTGCTAAGAAGGATGATTTGTGTCATCCTCGTGATCGTCATCCTCGTGACCGTCAGCCTCATGATCGACGTACCCATAATTGGCATCCTCACTATAATTGTCCGACCCATAACCGGAGATCACATGCGACCGCTGCTCACGCAATACCCCATGCATATCAGCTATGGGATCTCCGAAACCCCCACGACTACTACTACCACTGAATGCCCCACAAACGATGGTACGACTCCCAGAAGTGAATATACTACTACCACCGCGTGGTCTATCTCCTTGAGAAGGGACGAGTCCACGACCACCATTATGGCCACCACGACTACAACCTCTCCGTCCGCGACTAATATCACCCTATCCACGACTACTATCTCCCCATCTACGATCACTATTACCACCACGAAAACGTACCATACTATGTATACACCTGCATTTAACAGAAAAACAATGGAATTGTCAAAATTTAATAAAACCTAAAAGTATGACAATCAGCAGACACGTATAATACCAAATCAAAATGGTTCCACGCCTTGCCTTCACTAGGATGACTCATCTTTCCGGGTTCTCTACGATGATCTGCATGCCAAGTCATATGTTGGGCCGTTTTCTTTGAATAGAATAGTCTTTGAAGTCTTGGTCCAACAGGCAAATAAGCCATCACCAACTTAGGCACCTTGTTCCCTTTTTCCTTGTACCTCTTTTCATTACATACTATGCAACGATCCAGGTTAGAATTATCTCCATCGAATAGCATGCAATGGTTTTCACATACATGAATCTGTTGTGATGGCAACTCTAGTGGCTTCAACATCTTCTTGGTCTCGTAAAAGTTTCTAGGTAGTTTTGCACCATCAGGTAGAATATCTTTGATGATGAGAAGTAGTTTATCAAATGTCGAGTCAGAGACATTACAATCTGATTTCCAGTTCAATAACCTTGTGGCGGTAGAGAGTGTGCTGGCATTTTCACACCCGGGCCACAAAGGCTCATTGGCTTGACTTAACATGTTATAAAATACATCGGCTGTTTGATTTGGATCTTGGTTCATGTTTTCCATAAGCATTTCATCGTATTCGGCATATTCACCAAGATCTTCATCATTGTCTTGACCCACATGTAGAGATGGTACGGGGCTTGACGATTGACCCACATCTTGTCTGCGAAATGACTCGCCATGCACATACCATACCTTATAATCATCAATGAACCCTTTGTTATATAAGTGACTCTCAACCTCATCTCTACTCTTGAAACGGAGATTTTGGCATTTGCTACATGGGCATCTAACTTTAAAAACCTCAACCCCTTCTAAAAGTTCTCTTTGAATGTTAGGGGCGTTGGTGAATGCAAAATCCAAGAAATGATTGACATATAGTTGAAATGTCGGATTAAAAAGACCATTACTAGTGATTCTCTCCGTGTACATCCAGTCTCTATTAGGCAACATTTTCGTCGATCTATAGCTTAAATTGAACATATGTATATAGTAAAAACGCTTCCAACCGTGATGCTATTATGCAAAACTTCTCATATATATTTGAAAAAAAAAAATAAACAATCCAGAACCTAATAATATTAAGCTACAAAAACATCGTTTATATTCTATATTACGTAAGTAACAAAGTACATCTAAACATTCTCCTTTTCTTAACTATGATATAATATTTTTATAAATAGATTAAAATTGCATAACATTACAATCATAATATAGCACAATTGAAAACTATGATATAATATTTTAATAAACAAATTAAAATTGCATAAACATATAAACATATAACAAAGTACATCTAAACATATCCGTAGATAACTATGATATAATATTTTTATAAACAGATTAAAATTGCATAAACATATAAACATATAACAAAGTACATCTAAACATATCCGTAGATAACTATGATATAATTTTTTTATAAACAGATTAAAATTGCATAACATTACAATCATAATATAGCATAATTGAAAACACTAACCATTTCATAATAATAATCTTAACAAATAAATCAATACAGATTTAATAAAATTAAACCACAAAAAGTGACGAGATCTTACACACGAAGACGATTGAAGAAACGAAGAGAAAATCACAGTAATAATCCGTATATATTTGTCGCCATATCTGCATCCACAAATTTCAAAGCCTAATTCATGTGAAAATCACAGTAATAGTCCGTATACGTTTGTATTGAGTCGCATATGAAACAAAAACATTATTAATCAAAATCGTATAGCCCTAATTCATGTCATGACATGAATTAGGGAATCGAATTAGACAAACCTGTTAGGGAATCGTAGCTGAAGATATGTTGTAAACAAATTGGTTGTAGCTGAACCAGGGAAGACGACGGTAATGATTTATGAAGGTTGATGAAGACGAACGGTATGATTTATGAAGGTTGATGAAATCATAGCTGAAGATATGTTGATGAAGACGATAGTTGTAGCTGTTAGGGATATGATTATGATTTATGAAGATATGTTCAGGTCTTTCAGCCAAAGAGGTGAAACACAATACAAATAAGGATTGGGCTTTGAATTTAAGTTGGTATTTGTTGGGTTTTTGAATTAGGTCCAAACTTTTTGTCTTCTAATAAATTTGTCACAAGTGTGTCATAGATTGTAACGCAATTACGACGGAATAATTATCAATTTTATTATGTATGTTGTTATTTTTGTTTTTGTTGCTATTGCGTATCAAATCTGGTTAAAAAATATAGTTTTTGTGTCGTCATAAATGCGTCACAATTTTGTCAAATTTGCTACTCTTTTTTTTTTCTGTAGGAAAACTCCGTAGCAAATTGGCCATTTTCTAGTAGTGAAAGGGCACAAGATTTTAAGTTTCTAGAGAAAGGCCTCTCGAATCTTTCCAAGGAGAAAACGTACGATTTTCGAACTTGAGAAACAACGAATTCAAGCTAAATATCTCAAATGAGTGGTTTCACTACTAGAAAATAGCCCTTCCTTGACACGCATTGCGTGTCAAGGAAGGGGTCTGATGACAGGGAAAAGAATGTCAAGGATGGCGGTGTCATAAATTTAACATGACATATTTTCGCGTGTCATCTGTTTATGACACACATTTATGACAGCATTTGTTGACACGCGTTATGACACTTTTTAATGACACACATTTTATGACACATTTTTATGACAGTTTTTATGACAGTTTTTAACGATAGTTTTTAATGACAGAATTTATGACAGAATTTTATGACGTTCTTTGCGTGTCATAATTTTTTAATTTAAAAAAAAAATTCCTGTAAAATTACATATTTGCCCTGCTGGATTTATTGCGATTTTATTATATGCAAACTAATAACAAAAACATCATTTCATTATATAACCATATTTATCTAATTACAAACTAATCCGAGACTACGTTTAACGTTTACAAAATATATTGTATCGACATTACATTGCCTTTTAACAAGTTTCGATCATTTGAAAATAAATGTCGCGGCGTAGCCTAACCATTCTTCGCGTACGACATCTATGTCCTCATCCCCGTAATGCTCGGCTCCACCCCCAACCTGAGACAACAATAAAATTAATACATTAGTCGATGCCGGCCAATTATTTTACATAAATCATAACGCATCGCTACGTTTATTTTGCCTTAACTTACATTGCCCAGTATTTCGACTCCTCCTTGCACTATCTCTTTCATGAATTTCATGACATAAAAACCGCATTCTGTTATTCCCGGCTGACATGGACACTACACATTAAAAAAAATAAGAAAAATATTAAACCTAATTAGAGAATAACCAACTACGCTCTAGTTCAACGTGCAGCCCCAAGAAAACGCCTACTAGCGGCTAAGGCAATCAAATAAGGCGCTAACTTATTTTTTTTGCACAATAGCCGATCGCTTTGTTTCAGGCACAATAGCCCGTTTGTTTGTCTGCGCAGATTTCTAGAAAAAGTTTAACTCTCTGTACCTGTAACTAACTATAGCAATGCTGCCATCATGTAATTTCTAAAGCTTTTTAACTATAGCAATGCTATATATATCCAACATACAGCATTATGATAAGGGTATCATTTATCAAACAAATTTTAGTGGCTTTATATTTTGAATAGTCTAGACAATAATATATCATTAGCCTGATCGAGAAACACGAACAAAAAGGAATTCAAAGTCATACTCACCACAGTGTTGACCCAATTGAGTTTAACCTTGCCGGTACTAGTTTGTGCAGCATAAACGACCATTGCCCTATTAAAAAAACAAAAAAAAAAAAATAGTAAAGCGTTAACACAACTTTTAGCACACTATTTTTTCTAAAACAACACATATTCAGTTACTATTCTAGCAAATTACTTACATATCAATAATTTGTTTTAACTGCTCAAGGAAACTGACAGGCCTTAACGAGTCAAGGTAATAACATGTAGCGTTTCAGCAGCCGACAAAGATCACACAATTTAGGGTCAAAATTGGATAATCATAACTTCTGGTAGGAATGATATTGTCCAGAAAAGTACTTTGCCAAAGATACAAAAGTTTTTATTTAAAAAATTACTGCAAAAACATTATATTACGTTCATAACAATCTGTTTTTTTTAAAATGTATCAAGAGGTTTAATGCATTACAAATACACGTTGGGTGGATTCAGACACAGCTGACATGTTACCTTTAAGCAAAAATAAAAAATAAAAAAAAATCCTTTTAGATGTTTAAACGCTTGAGAAATAACACAACCAAAATCAACCCACTAATGGATTAATGTGCTGAAATTGTCACTACCCAAAAAAAATTTAAAAAGATATGTTATAGTGTGTGTGTGTGTTATATGAACGCTTACAGCATATAACTGGGAGCCCAAACTAGGGGCCTGCTGGTATTGGTCAGCATTTTTCATAACTGGAAACAAATACTTTTGGAGCAGATTGAACTGGTGGTTGTGGAGTGAAACCAAACTAAAAGAATAAAGGTGAAAGTGTGAAACCTTATTATCAAAGAAACACCACCATATAATATCACAACAAATGAGAAATCACTATATATATATTATATAAAAGAGGTCAAAGTCAAACAAGCATCAAAATGGAACAAGTGATGGGGAAAATGAAGCTCAAACAAATATTAAAAAGCCGTTGTATACACACACAAATTAAGCTTATTACTCGACAAAAATAACTTTTGCAATCACATTTGATATTTGACATTGTATACACACACATAGATATATAGTATTAATAATAAGTGTTTCAGGTCAATCCCTGTGCCCAGCCCAACCCCCTGCCTCTTTTACCACCTTTTAGTTCAAACTAATGAAAAATTGCCTCTAGCAGTATGTTTGATTAATCTAAGCCTTTATATAAATACTCCTGGATGATAGGAAGATAACTTTTGGAGAAAATGGAGCACACAAACACCTGATAATAGTTTCGAGAGGGCTCAACAACTGAATTCTGTTGGTTGAAGCCGTACGAAGATGTCAACGGTAGCTGAGAGCTGCCAGAATCCATTGACCCATTTGCCTTTTTCTCTGCAGAAAATCAGCAGCCGACCATACATAAACCCATAAAAGAATATATCTAACTCAAAAAAAAAAAAAAAAAGTAAAAACATATCATAGACATGAAGCTTCAAAACCTTGGAAAAAATCAAAATCCATTCAGGTTTACTAAATTCTTAGCTGGTAATTAAGGGTCCCAAAGAACCCTGACAATAAAGTGATACCTGGTTCAGATAACAGAGTGATCCGATCTCGCAAAATCATAAGTTCAGGCGATATATCTTCAGTGCCCATTAGCTTTAGATATTCCATAGCCGTTGTTAAAAGTCCTTGGCTTGCTAATATTTCAGCGTACTTTTCAACAAGTTTGCATAAGGAAGCACTGAATCTCTTCTGTCCAGTAGCCAAAGCAAGGACCACAGTTTTCTCCATTAAATCCTAACACACATACACACACATAGCACAGTAAATAAAAAATGCAATCAAATAACCAAAAATACAAACTAAAGTAAACTTTTTACATGATGCTTACCTGAAGAAGGTCAACATAGGATTTCCCTTCATGATCACTTGTGACACTCTTTGACCAAATTTCCACTGTTTTGTCTATGCTTCCCGCGCATATATAACAAAGGGTCGCAGCTAGTGTATTACCAGCAGCTAAGAGTCTAGAAGCAAGGGTGTCACATAGTAAAGTCCAATCCTCCCTCTGTGCAAACTGTTACATGTAGTAATTAATAGTTATCATAATAATTTGTTTTTCTTGAAACGCCATGACTCTACAACCTAGGCGTTTTAAAATAAACACCAAAAATATATTAGTTTACCCGTTTTCTTTTAAACGCCTAGTGTAATTAGTGGCTTTTGCATTTTGCAATGAAAACTGGTTATTCAAATACTTATGATATGCAATATTGATATTTGAGTGCTTTTTTTTATCAATAATAACCATTTGAATAAACAGGCGAAGCTAAAATTCCTTGAGTGCGCTTCACGCCTTTGACAACTATGAACATCATGTTAGTGAACCAACTGAACATCGTCTAAGTAATCCGTAATACTACAAGTTTGATGTCACTAGCCAGACCCCTAACTTTAAAACTAGCAGTTACAACAGTTTATATTACTCCCTAAATATCCCTTAACTTAATAATTTGTACCAGCAATCTGTACAAAAGAATGCATTACGTGCTTAATAAGTGATAATAACTAATATGGGATCAAAACTCACTTGGGCATTTCATCAAACACGTTACGGGCACTACTAACGACACATATCTTTCATCATAAATTCAAGATAAATCGTAACAATTACTTGAAAAAAAACAAAACTTTAACAAATCAGCCAATAAACTTACATTATCTTCAACAATGAAAAAACAAAATCAACAAACAAAATCAACAAACAAAAAACCAAAATCAACAAACAAAAAACTTACATTATCTTCGCAGGATCTATTGCAGATGCACTTCAAATATGACAGGTTACTAATAAACGAGCGGTTAGCACCTTATCAGTGATTATCATCACCTGTAACCTGGAGTTTTGAGTCGACAGAAAAGCAAGCATTCATGAGTTATATGTATGAATCACAATGACTATCAATAAACAAGCGGTTAATCGCTGATTAGTGCTTATTATCACCTTTAAGTCTATAACTTGAAGTTTTGAGTAAGAATACCTAAATTTCATGACTTATATGTATGAATCACAATTACTATGATCAGTTAACACATATTTTTCATGGCTGTTATCAAAAAAACTTACTCCGGCCGGCTGTTATCAAAACCCCTTCGCAGAAACCCCTTCGCAGAAGCTTAATCCGGCTGTTATCAAAACCCCTTCGCCGTAGACATCCTTCAGCTTCAGCTACGCAGAAACCTTTAAAAAGTATGAGGGTTTGGAATGGGAGAATCTGATGTTTAGGGAAGATGTTTAGGGTTTGTTTAGAATGGGGGAAGAATCTGATGTTTAGGGTTTGTTTAGAATGAGAATCGTATGAGGGTTTAGAGAGAACAGATGTTTTGTTTTAGGAGAGAGAAAGCGGGATGTTTTATCTAGAGACGCGCGCGAGAAATTTTGAGAATTTGGTGACAGAAAATTATGACACACATATTCATTTACTGTCATGCTTTTTAAATTTATGACGGAAAATTCTTGACACGCAAAGAAAAACGTCAAGAATTTATTAGTTTTTATCAAAGATGACACTTTTTTTATGACATACACTTTTTTATGTCATTAAATCAGTGTATGTCATTAAATGTATGTCATTAAAGGGCTATTTTCTAGTAGTGTTTGTGATTAGCTAAACAAGATAAGAGTCTAGGAAGAGAAATTATAAGGCGGATGGGCATGTGAGTTCTGACATTGACTAAAGATCGATGTCCCATATGTTTGAAAAACTACACGAGGTTGTTGATTCTCTATTGTACAAGTAGCAACTTGAAATATTTTCCATCATGAATTATCCAAGCAAAACTATAAAGCAGAAATACCCTCCTAAAATATCTATATATGATTGTAAAAATACATACTAAAATCTTTTAAACAACCATTTATACCACAAATAGAGCTCAATATATATAGAATGAAAACAACAGATTTGGCCTTTGGGTGTATTATCAACAAGTTCAATACTTTATATAAATAATTATAAGGATTTACAAATCAATATTGGAAATTATCAAACTCCTGTTCTAAAGCTTGTTCTAACAAAAACTCGGATTGCTCCATCAAATCAGGGCTCAATCTAAACATGAGAACACAAAACTCCATCTGACTGAGTGCACCGTCTCCATCGAAATCGCCTTCTTTCAACATGCTCAAAAGATCAGCATCGGACAGATCCTGAAGACCTAAAAGTGAAGAATTTTTCTTTAAACTATCGAAAGTGATAGCCCCTTTATCGCGATCCATCAGCAGCTGAAACCCGTTGCACATTTCATCAATCAGACCATCTCCTCCCAGTTTGTCCGCCATTAGTGGTAAGTAATCATGGAACTGAGACTCGTTGTTGTTGTTGGTTGCCATTGATCAAGAGAAATAGAAGTCTTGTAAGTGATTGTTGTATTGATTTGAATGTGATGAGAAGATAGAAAAATAGATAATTGTATATATAGAAGATATAGATTGAAAGAAAAGTGGTCGGTGCGTGTACAGAGGTTCCAGGAAGAAGAAGAAAAGACATCTGGAGACAGCAGATTTAAGTGTTAAACTCGCGTATTCAACTTTCGACGAAGGTCTTGTTTTTCTAATTAAAGAGAACGTGTCGTTTGGTAAATCAAGATTCGAAAGGAAACTTAGGATGATGGTCCCCAACTCCCCACAACCCATCCGATATAATGTTCCAAAGTACAAAACTTAAAAAGGATGTGCTTCTATTTCTATATCTATAACTAACTTTAGACCATTCACATTTGGGTTTGTGTAATTGATGATGATACAAAATATTTGATGGAAGCATTATTTACCCATATATTTGGAGGGAAACTATTCACCTCTATTTATATTTTAATAATTTTGTAAGTGGGTGTGAGTAATGAGATAGAAAATATAATAATAAAAAAATGAAAAAGTATTATTTATTTAAGAAGGAGAGAGAAAAATTTAGGAAGGAAAAGTAAGGGTGATGCTATCTACACAACCCAAAAAAACCCTAAACAACCTTTCTACGGACCGTGGAGGCCTTGATGGGCCGTTGTGGACAAATCACGGAAAAACGACGGGCCGTGGAGGCCTCCACGGCCCCTCATAATACAAAAAAGTGAAAAACGATGGGCCGTGGAGGCCTCCACGGCCCGTCATGATAAGAGGTACGAGGTGTCAGTCTGAAAAGGTGTTTCACCACGGCCTGTGGAGGCCTTTACGGCCCGTGGACTTATATTTTTTTTTATTTTTATAAAAAAGACGAAACTTCTTTGGGAAGTTTGGTGATTCTACGGGCCGTGGAGCCCACGACGGTCCGTGGAAATTTAATTTTTTTTTTTCAAATTTTATAAAAAACACGAAGCTTCTTGGGGAAGTTTGGTGATTCTACGGGCTGTGGAGGCCTCGACGGTCCGTGGATAGGTTTTTGGGATGGACCGTGGATGCCTCCACGGCCCATCGTTTTCCATTTTTAAGGCCTCCACGGCCCATTGTGGCCTCCACGACCCTTTAGAACCTTAATTTTTTTTTATCACGTTTTTTGTATTCTAAGCTTAATATTTATGTTTTTTATAAGAAATAAAAAGTAATTTCTTCTCATAATCATAAATTAGTGTACATAATAATTTTTTTCCGTTAAATATTTTAGTATACATGATGAAAACAGTAACATACGATAAGCTAGGTAAAGTCGAAGTATTGAGGTGGTGGAACATCAACCCTTTAATATGCGTATAATTATGTATGCATGTATGAATGTGTATATCAGTAGTTTGTACCTCTCCCCTACCAACAGTGGAAAATGTTTATCGTAAACAATCGGTTTTTCCTTTGATTGTTTACCTCTCCTCAACGGCTTTTTCCCCTACGTTGAAAAATTTATATAACAATAATAACAACAACAACCGGACTGTTCCGACCCGACCGGCCTGTTAACCAACGGGACTGTTCTGACCCGACCGGCCCGTTAACCAACGGGACTGTTCCGACCCGACCGGCCCGTTAACCAACCGGACTGTTCCGAACCGATCGACCCGTTAACCAACCGGACTGTTCTGACCTGACCGGCCCGTTAACCAACAGGACTGTTCTGACCCGACCGGCCCGTTAACCAACCGGACTGTTCTGACCAGACCGGCCCGTGAACGAGCCGGACTGTTCCGACCAGACCGTCCCGTGAACGAACCGCACTGTTCCGACCCGACCCAACCGGACTGTTCCGAACCGATCGGCCCGTTAACCAACCGGACTGTTCTGACCTGACCGGCCCGTTAACCAACCGGACTGTTCCGACCCGACCGGTCCGTTAACCAACCAGACTGTTCCAACTAGACCGGCCCGTGAACGAACCGGACTGTTCCGACCCGACCGTCCCGTGAACGAACAGGACTGTTCCGACCCGACCGGCCCGTTAACGAACCGGACTGTTTTGACCCGACCGGCCCGTTAACCAACCGGACTCTTCCGACCCGACCGGCCCGTTAACCAACGGGACTGTTCCGACCCGACCGACCCGTTAACCAACGGGACTGTTCCGACCCGACCAGCCCGTTAACCAACCGGACTGTTCCGAACCGATCGGCCCGTTAACCAACCGGACTGTTCTGACCTGACCGGCCCGTTAACCAACCGGACTGTTCCGACCCGACCGGCCCGTTAACCAACCAGACTGTTCCGACTAGACCGGCCCGTGAACGAACCGGACTGTTCCGACCCGACCGTCCCGTGAACGAACAGGACTGTTCCGACCCGACCGGCCCGTTAACGAACCGGACTGTTTTGACCCGACCGGCCCGTTAACCAACCGGACTCTTCCGACCCGACCGGCCCGTTAACCAACCGGACTGTTCCGACTAGACCGGCCCGTGAACGAACCGGACTGTTCCGACCCGACCGTCCCGTGAACGAACAGGACTGTTCCGACCCGACCGGCCCGTTAACGAACCGGACTGTTCCGATCCGACCGGCCCGTTAACCAACCGGACTCTTCCGACCCGACCGGCCCGTTAACCAACCGGACTGTTCCGACCCGACCGGCCCGTTAACCAACCTGACTGTTCCGATCCGACCGGCCCGTTAACCAACCTGACTGTTCCGACCCGACCGGCCCGTTAACCAACCGGACTGTTCCGACCTGACCGGCCCATTAACGAACCGGACTGTTCTGACCTGACCGGACCGTTAACAAACCGGACTGTTCTGACCCGACCGGCCCGTTAACCAACCTGCCTGTTCCGAACCGACCGGCCCGTTAACCAACCGGACTGTTTCGAACCGACCGGCCCGTTAACCAATCGGACTGTTCCGACCCGACCGGCCCGTTTACGGCCCATGAACGAACCGGACTGTTCCAACTCGACCGGCCCGTGAACGAACCGGGCTGTTCCAACCCGACCGGCCCGTGAACGAACCGGGCTGTTCCGACCCGACCGGCCCGTGAACGAACCGGACTGTTCCGACCCGACCGGCCCGATAACGAACCGGACTGTTCAGACCCGATCGACCCGTTAACGAACCGGACTGTTCCAACCCGACCGGCCCATGAACGAACCGGAGTGTTTCGACCCGACCGGCCCGTTAACCAACCGGACTGTTCCGACCCATCTTAAACACTTATAAAAAACCAAACATTTATATTCACATCTCTAACCCATCTTAAACACCGACACTACACTTATAAAAAACCAAACAATCATTATTCAATCATTGCCAATGATTACCAATGATTGGAAATGGATCAGGGTTTGGTGAGGGGCCGTGGAGGCCTTGATGGGCCGTCATTTTTGTCGGGTGGTGCCTCGATGGGCCGTGGAGGCCTTGACGAGCCGTGTGTGGTTGTGCAAATAAAAACCCTAGTTGTGCAAATAACCGGAGCCAATTGTAATTTTTAGTGTAATTTGATTGAGGGAATTTAGTGGAGGAGATGTGAATGCTCTTAGGGCATTCACATTTGGTCCACCAAATGTACGTGAGTCTGTCCTTTAAATTATATGAAGTGGATGTAAGTGGTTGTGAGTGAAGGAGAGAGAAAGTATTTGGTAAAAGCACTGTTCACCCCTATATTTTTTTGGGAGGGGTGGCACTGTTCACCTCTATAAATATTTTAATATTTTTGTTAATGGTTGTGAGTTAGGAGAGAGAAAATGTAGTGATAAAAGTATGAAAAATGTATTCTTTTGTTTAAGGAGAGAGAAATTTTTGGGGTGAAATAGTGATTTTTAGTGTAATTTAATATAGGAGATTTGGTGAAGCTGATGAGAATACTCTTATATGTGGACAATCTCTATAATTTAATACTTGATAAATTAATAACGTCAAGTTAATAATTTGTTTGGTTCCAACTTGAGACAGGTACAAAATTTGACCCCAATCAATGAAATAATAAGATAATATATTTTTTTTGAAATCTTAATGTAAATATATTGGTCCTAGAGAAAGTATATATTAATAATTACTAAAATATTTTAAAATTCTAAGATTGTTTAGTCACCTTTTTTTTTTTTTTAAACTTCAAATTTATATTGAGTTCATTTTTAAATCTCCCCAGTCCCCATTGCACTTAGAGCATCTCCAACCTTGGTCAGCATAAACTACTATAAACCACCACGTCAGCATGTCACATAATTTTAAACCGTTCCAAACCAAACCCTACTTTTTTTTTTCCAACCATAAACTATTTCAAACCTTCACATCGTCACCTACCTTTTCTTTATTATTTAACTTTTATCTACATTTATGTAATCTATTATTTTATTAAATAAATAAATTATTTATTAATTAAAATTAAAAAAAATACGTAAAACGTAATTAAAAAAAAAGCATAATAAATTAAAATTAAAAACCACACTTAAAATTAAAAAACTCACTTAAAATAAATAAAAAGAAACACACTTAAAATAATTTAAATATAAACAAACCGAAAATAAACTAAAAAAAAAAAACACAACTACTCTTCATCCACTCCCATATTCCTGTTAGCCTACAGGTGCTCTTCACCAACTGTCGATTGACACATTGACAAATACATTTGTTCAACTTCGCCGTCCATCAATATATTAACCGAATCTATGACGGTTTGCATGAATTGATTATTAAGCACATTGAGATCGTTAGTAAAAACGAGGAGCATAGGTTTTGGTTGAGCTTCAGCAGACTCTGTCTCACTAGAGCTACTCGCGCCCTAAATATGACGTGTAGGCGGTTGTTGCGAGGGTTGTTCATCGCTTGAACTCATTGTGATGTGTGATTGAAAGAAGTTTGAAGGATTGGTATAGAGTTTAGAGTGAACGATTGAAATGGTAGTGATGAGTGAAAGTTTGATCGAGTTAGGTTTGATATTTAAGGTTGTAAAATAGGTTAATTTTATTATTATTTTTTTTTAATTTCAATCCGTTATATTTTTTTTATTTATATAAAATTTTCCAATGGTTACATATTTTTTAATTCAAATTTGTGATTTTTTTAAATAAACTTGGCCCACGAACATTTCAACGGACGGTCCATTGGGATGGACGGATCCAACTTGGTCCATCACCCCGACGCCATTTCACCCTTTGTGTTGGTAAACCTTGATAAACTTCCCCATTTGAGATGCTCTTAAGAGTTGAGGCACTGTATTCTCGTATTGCAACAAAAAGTTGCGAATAGTTGTTACCGCTTGCAATGCTTCTTTATCATTAGGCATTTTATAGTGATCAATTTAGATCTATGTACATTGAACTAGACAAGTTCTTTAATGTGTGAATGTACATGAGAATTTCGAAGGTCCTTGTTTATGTTTTATTCAAATAGATAAAGTGAACGGATATGAAAATTTTGAAGGTAGCCAACTCTTTAAATTATTAATTTACTAATTTATCAATATAATAATATCTCGCTAAATTAATAAAATATCTCAATCCCAACATTATTAATTTATTGAGGTTCTACTGTGTATATATATATATATATATATATATATAATAAATGAAAAGCGGTGTGACGCGTGATGCATTGTGAGGCCTTTACACGTCTTGATTTCCCTTCAAATATCTTTTTTAATTGTGTTTAAATAAAGATAACTATTATTTTAAAATTTCAAATATGTTTATTATTATTTTTTTAATTTTTATCTTTTCCATATCTTCCCTCCATAATTTTAAACGTTAGTAACTTTTATGTACAACATTTTTTTTAAATTACATTAAAATAACGAGCGTTTTATTATCTTTCCACCGAGCACCAGAGTGTTATACAAAAAAAATAATGACTTTTTTGGGTTTTTGTTCATACAGAAAAAAATACAATGTGTTTACGTAATTCATTAATCATGTCTAGACAAGTCACTAATTATGCTAAGATAGTATATATATATATATATATATATATATATATATATATATATATATATATATATATATGTTTTTGAACCTACTGTTACATATAAGAACCCGCTAACTACATATATATTCATAAATGTAGCAAGTTTGTCAAGAATCTTTGTTTTTTTTTGTATTTTGATTGCTGTTGCTAGGAATATTGATTATAAATGTTGCTAAACCGGTTAGATGTAGCCTATGATTTATAGAAAACAAGTAAATCTCTAGCTGATAAGTGATAATTAATCACCCCATCATGTACGACTCTTAAATCAATCATCCCCATGACATATCATTTCATACTAATTTGGTTGTTTTCTTTACCAGGTTCATATCACAGCTTTAGAATGTCTTGTGAAAGTAACAAAGTTGTACAGAGACTTCACTCGAGTAAGATGTGCACACGTAGAATTAAAAGTAGGTTTTATGAGTTATCGTGTGTTAATCCTTTAAAAAAAATTTCTGAAAATATGACCTACTCCTTTTATGATTCACACATTTTGTCACTTCATTTTTTATTTTTGTATTCCGGGCAATACCCGAAGGATAATGTAAAAATAAAGAAAAATAAGCCCCCCGGCTACCAAACAAGAAACTTGTATATAATAAAAGAAAAGCGTATGCCACATGGCATTAAGTGAGGCATTCTCACTCCCTGATTTCCCTTCAAAAGTTTTTTTCTCTCTCATGTGCATGACACATACACTTTTTCCGACAATTTTTAAACGTTAGTAACTTTTATATACGACACTTTAAAAAAAATACACCAAATTAACTAGCATTTTATTATCTTTCCAACGAGCACAACAGTGATACAAAAACAAGGGGAAAACGACTTTTTTAGTAGTTTTGTTCATGTAAAAAAACACACACAATGTGTTCAGGTAATTCATTAATTATGTCTAGGAAAGTTACTAATAATGTTAAGATAGTATATATGCTTTTAAACCTACTATTACATATAAGAACCCGCTAACCATATATATATATATATATATATATATATATATATATATATATATATATATATATTCACATATGTAGTTAGTTTAGTAAAAATCTATTTTTTTATATTTTGATTGATGTTGTTACGGACATTGATTACAAAAGTTACTAAGCTAGTTAGATGTAACCTATGATTCTTAGACAACAAGTAAATCTCTAACTGATAAGTGATAACTAATCATCATCATGACATATCATTTGATACCAATTTGGTGATTGTTTTTTTCAGGTTCACATCACAACTTTAGAATGTTTTGAAGAAGTGACAAAGTTGGACAGAAACTTCACTCGAGCAATATGTGCACACGTAAAACTTGTAGAAACCAAATAAGTAAAAAAGAAAAAAAAAACACCAAATGAAAAGCAGATGTAAAATTCTTTAACCACACATGTTAGTTGCGGTAAAAAAAATTATAAATAACTAAAATATACAATTCAATATTGGAAATTATCAAACTCCTGTTGCAGGGCTTGTTCTAACAAAAACTCGGACTGTTGCATCAAATCAGGGCTTAATCTAAACATGAGAACACAAAATTCCATCTGACTGAGTGCACCATCTCCATCGAAATCGCCTTCTCTCAGCATGCTCAAAAGATCAGCATCAGAAAGATCCTGAAGACCTAAAAGCGAAGAATTATTCTTTAAACTATCGAAAGTGATGACCCCTTTATCGCGATCCATCAGCAGCTGAAACCCGTTGCACATTTCATCGATAAGACCATCTCCTCCTAGTTTGTCAGCCATTAGTGGTAAGTAATCATGGAAATGGGACTGGTTGTTGTTGTTGGATGCCATTGATAATAGAGAACCAGAAATCTTTTAAGTGATATACAGTTATTTGATTTGAAAGTAATGAGAAGACATAAAGATAGATGATTCTTTATATAGAAGATATATATTGAAAGAAAGGTGGTCGGTGGGTGCATTGAGGTTCTGGGAAGATGAAGAAAAGCCATCTAGAGACAGAAGGGTTGAAGTGTTAAACTCGCGTATTCTACTTTCTACGAAGGTCTTGTTTTTATTTTTAAAACGTTGAGGTGTCGTTTGGTAATTAAGATTCGGGTGGAGAAGCTTGCGATAATGTATGGTCCCCATCCTGGATCCTTCTAAGTTCTAAACTATTCCCATGTATAAAAAACATAAACGAGATGTGTGTGTCATAATAAAATATGTATTGTATGTTTTTAATTTTTTTATTGTAATAATATTAACATATACTAAATTAGACAAAAGATCAAATACAAACAAAATTATCGTACGAACATACGAACTGAAGGGAACAAAAAAAAAGTGGTGGTGGCATTTTCGTAAATAATGACCACCACTCTTTGTTTGTATAATTACTCTAGTGTATATAATTATTCTAGAGTAAAAAAGTGGCGGTGGCATTTTCGTAAATAATGACCACCACTCTTGTTGTATAATTACTCTAGTGTATATAATTACTCTAGAATAATTACCCTAGAGTAATTATATAATTACTCTAGTTATATAACTACGCTATATAATTACTTTAGAGTAATTTTATAATTACTTTAGAGTAATTTTATAATTACTCTAGTTATATAAAGTTTCCAATATTTACAGAAATGCCACCGCGTGTTTTTTACTTCAGTTCGTACTGTTCGTACGATAAAGCTATTTGTACGTGAACTTTACTCTACTAAATTAAGCCTGATTATAAACTTTGTTTATTTATATTTAGCTGTGCGTGTGGATGGAGTGGAAGCGCCAACGCCAAAGCTACCATGCCAAGTGGGGTGGCCAGAAACACACCCCTCCTGACACTGGCTTTGGAGCTAATTAATATTTTTCCGTGTGTACGGTGTATATTTTACGAGGAGGTGAAGGTGAAGGACTTCAGCCATGGGCAGATCTTGTCATATAAATTGTGCGTTCTCATGAACCCATTTAGTTTGGAATTTTTAGTGAGAATCTATTTTTTCCGGCGGAAAAAATATGGAGATTCTTTTAGAAGAAACACACTGGAAATAATTCTTGGGTATGCCACCATTTTGAGCTGTTACAAAACGGCTATATGGTTGGAAAATAATAAAAAATAAATAAATTTATAATAAAAAAATAAATAAATCTAAATAGTTTTTACATCTTTTCTGTACAAACAAACTAAATCAATACTTTTTTTACAAAAAAAAAAAAAAAAAAAAAAAACTAAAACAATCCTTTCTATGCTTTCAAAATTCACCCATAGATCTTTTTAATATTTGACCATAATTGATGTTCCTCAACCCGCATAAGGTCATGTTGTTCATGGATCCATAACCTCTAAGAAGTTTTTAGTTGGTTCCCGTGAAGGTACAAATAAAGGTCTCGTGCAAAACTACTTCGTCGAAAATTCTACCTACGATTGTTATGAATCTTGTGACACCCGACAAACTCAGGGTAATATTTTTCAAACATATAAGTCTACCTTAGCGAAAACATTCATTTAAAGTACTTGACGTGGTCAGTTAAGTCGGTTTACACTTACGTATTGTCCAGGGTTCAATGATTCGGAGGATCATTGGGGGCATCATACGCACACACAAGTCTTGAGTCCCGTGGTTGGTGAAATTACATAGTTGGATTTAGTATCGAAGAAGAAATGTTCTATATATGATATGCAATGTGTAAATACGTGTCTATATGGTTAGATATACTTAACATATGTTAGGATTGCATGTTCATGTGTTAGAATGTGTTAACATATGTTAAAACACGTAAAAATGACAAAATAATAGAAAATTGGAATTGCTGGAAACAGGTTCGACCTTATGGTCTCTCATTCGACCTATGATGAGGTCGAATGGAGCTTGATTCGACCCTACGTGGGTGCGAACCAACACTGACTATAAATACCATACTTTGCAACTTTTTCATCATTTCACAACCCTAACTCGCCTCCAAGTGCTCTCTCTCAACCCCAAACCTGTAAAGAGGAGTTTTTGACCTCATTTTTCAGATCCTAACTTACAAACACGTTCTAAAACATAAACAAGAGAAGATTCAAGGTGTGTTCTTCAACCAAAACCTTTTTAATCAATTTTCATTCGTGTTAATCAAACCCTAAGTGTCCAGATCTGATTCAAACATGTTTGCATGAATAAAAACCTTTCTAAACAAAACCTTTCCATCAATAATGAGTTTTCATACAAAAATCCTTATGTTAATGATGTTAAATGAGGTATTATGTGTTATATGACGATTGAATGATGAATAGATGATATAATAATGATCAATGACTGTTGTAGATGATGATTTATGATTATTATATGATGTGATTGATGATGTTTTATCTATTTTGGGGGTTTTGTGTTAGATCTAGGGTTTGTTCTTGATAGTATTGTTGATGGTATGATAGGGGGATTTCATATACGTGATTAATTGGGTAAGTTGTGAAGTAATATTGATAAGTTTTCATTTTAGGTAAAGATTACATGCATTGATGTGGCATTTCCATAATTTGCTATTTTGGGTAAGTTGTGATTTCTTCATGGAATGGACGGTTTTCGGGGCATAAATGGTAGGATTTTATGGGGATAGGTTAGATGATATCAACTGCTGTGATTCATGATGTTTCGTAATGTTTTCGGATTGTTTTGATGAGATTTGGTGCGTTTTATGAGTTTCTGCAACATATGGGTCGAATAGGTTTTGGTTCGCCCTTTCGAGGGGTCGAACCAAGTTATACATGGTTGAACCAACATGGCAAAGGTCGAACCAATCATCAGACCACCCATTCGACCTGTGTAAAGGTCGAACCAACTGGACCTTGTACTGGTTCGACCCCATGACAGGATAAATGTGATTTTTGATGCAAACTAAGTGCTTTATGTGTGATTCTTGTGTGTAAGCTATATTTACTTGATCAACTATTGTAACGGGTCACCAACGGGATGTCGGGACTGTCCGATGTGTCGGGTTAACGTTCAAACACATTTTCAAACATACGAGGTCATGATCTGGACAATCGGGGACTAGTTAGCCTACGAGTTATTAGTCGAAACACTTATACATACATTATGATAGGTCTCCGGTAGTTAGGACTAACAGTTCGTGTCGGATAACTTATGCAATTGAAGACGCAACCTAAGGTGAGTTTCACGGCCCCTCTTTCAGTGTTTATGTTTTCGGGGGAGAAACATGCTACGTACTTGTGTTCATATAGATCATGTTATATTAGTGTTACCTTGTGTTTGCTATCCGATTTGTGTAAGCCCAGTTCAGTTAGCCGTGGATCGGCAGTTCAGTTAGTTCATTAGGTGGTTCATACGTGGTATCGTATTAGTGAGTTCACACGCCTAGCTAGCGTCCGTATAACATAGTAGTAACATGATGGACCTTTCAAACTCATGAAACGTTTTACTTAAAACCTGTGGACTCACCAACATTATGTGTTGATGTTTATAGCATGTTTTATCAGGTTGCCAAGGTAACATCAGTTGATAGGCGCACGATGTGACACCCGGCATGTCCGGCTTAAACATTTTGGTAAAACATAAGTCTACCTTAGCGAAAACCATTTATAAAACAGACTTAACTAGGTCAGTTGAGTCGGGTTATGTTAGGATTGTCCAGGGTCCAATGATCTGGGGTATCATTGGGAGTTTTTTTGTGAATACACTAGTCTTGAGTCAAGTTGTTGGTGAAATTACATAAGACTGAATTAAGTGTTATACGTGGATTGATACATACGTGTGATACAATGTGCAAATACGTACTTCAAAGGTTTAAACATGATTGTATATGCTTAACATATGTTAGGATTGCATGTTCATGTGTTAGGATGTGCTAAAACGCGTTTAAACGACAAATCTGGAAAACATAGAAACTGGTTCGACCTTAATGGGGGTCGAACCAGGCAACTGTGTCAACTGAAAAGCTCATTCAACCATGTGAACTCTCATTCGACCCATGCTTGAGGTTGACTGTGGCTATAGTATAAATATGACACTTTGTCATTTTTCATCATTTTACAAACCCTAGTCGCCTCTAAACACTCTCTTTCGATTTTAATCACTGGGGAAGGAGTTTTTGCTCTCGTTTTTCATAATCTAACCCATAAACATCATCTAATCAAGAATCTAAGGTGTGTTCTTAATCCAAAACCCTTTTTAATGCATTTTAATTTGTTTTCATCTAACCCCAAATGTCCAGATCTGTTCTAAGGATGTTTTTATGATTAAAAACCTTTCAAACATCTTTCTAAACAAACCCTATCGTTAAGCATGACTTTTCATATCAATAAACATGTGTTAGATTGTGATTATGTTGTCTTATGTGTTGTTTAATGATTTGCTGCTGTACAAATGATAGAAACATGATCTAGGACTGCTATTGGTGTTGGGTTATGATTGTTTTAGGTTACAATTGGGTGAATGATGATATTATGTCTATTTTGGGAATTTTCGATAAATCTAGGGCTTGATGCATGTGGTTATTATTGATAAAACTAATGGGGGTTTTCATCAACACGATAAAACTGAGCATTTTGAGATGATTATGAAAGGATTTCGAAAAGTTTCCAAATTGGTTAAAGTTTTCATGCACGATGTGATGTTTCCATAATTTTACCATTTTGGGTAAGTGTTAAAACGGATTATTTTTTGGAGTAAAATTAGTGGGGTTTTATGGGGATATGTTATTCATACGTGACTGCTGTGTTTCATGTCGTTTTGTGATGTTTTCGGATTGTTTTGATGCGTTTTAGGGGACTTGGAGCTGTAGGGGTCGAACCTGGCCCTCATTCGAACCCACGTGAGGTCGAAGGTAGGGTCCGGGGGTCGAACCTGCAGATTGGTTGGTCGAATAAGCTTCAGTTAGGTCGAACGAACTTGATTTAGGACGAATTAACACATGTTATGGTCGAATGAACGTGTGTTAAGGTCGAAGGAACATGTATTAGGTTGTATGAACTTGTATGAGGGTCGAGGGAACCTCGTGGGGGTCGAACCAAGGTTCCTTTGGGTTGAACCAAGGTTCCTTGGGGTCGAAGGAGCCTCCAGAAACACTAATTCGACCCTATCACTTCGTATGTGCGATTTTTTATACAAACTAAGTGTTTTATGCTTGAACCTTATGTGTAATCTATGTATACTTGATTAGTTTATGTAATGGATCATCAACGGGATGTCGGGTTAGTCTAGTGTGTCGGTTGAACAGTCAAAGACGTTTTCAAACATACTTGGTCACGATCTGGACAATCGGGGACTAGATAACCTTATGGTTATTAGTCGGAACACTTATGTAAACTTTTTGATAGATCTCCGGTAGTTTGGGAGTTTCAAGGACCTAGCTTTATTCCTTAATTGAAGAACACAACATAAGGTGAGTCTCACGGCCCCACTTTTACTGGTTTTGCTCTTTGGGGAGAAAACATGCGCTAAACTTATATTTTGTAACATATGTCATACTATGGTTTACTTTTGAGTTGCTATACGATCTTTGGAAGTCCCGGGGGAAACCATGAATGTGCGGGGATGCACAACGGTGGAAATGTGGATAGATCTATTGGGCGTGACCTGCCCCACTCGTCGACTGGAGGTCGGACGGGTGCATGTTGTCTCGAACTTTGCTAAACTAGCTGAACATTATTCGGGTGGCCTAAGCATATGCTAAACTAGCTAAACGTGTCCAGTAATGGTTTAACAATCGTAGTAGTAACAAAACATACGCCTAGCTAACGTACTTTGGTTTCACTTGATATAGTATTGATAGGTTTTGGACGTGGTAACCTTTGGTAACACTTGGTAACATTTATAAAAACATGTGAACTCATCAGCATTATATGTTGACGTCTTTTTGGCATTTTTTTCTCAGGTCGCTAGTGTCTAGCAAGTTCTTTATCAGTTTTAGCACAGCGGAATGTTTTAAGTTAAAGCTACACTTATACCAGGAGTTATTACCCACCCTGGATGTTTGAGATAACTAAAGACAAGTATTTAATGAGAATCTAAGTATTGAATGAGAATGAATACTTAAACAGATTCTCAGTAAATGAAATGGAAAAAACAATGATAAGCTTTGAAGGATTTCTGTATATTAAAAATCAATGTCTAAAACAGAGGGATGAACCCATCTATTTATAGACTTTACATATACATGAACCTTGCCAAAAAGCAAGTTCAGAAACAAGTTGCAACAAGTTGCAGTCTTGGAACTTGTACATAAAGTTAAAGTAATACTAAACTAATAAACTACTGAAACATAAGGCGGTGGAAAGATTCTTGAATAAGTGCTGATGAATGACAAACTACTGATGAGTAGTTTGTCTTCAGTAGTTCTTCAGTGAACTGTATGGTTTGAACTTCAGAACTTCTGATGTATTTCTTATTCAGTACTTGTAGAATCCTTCTTCAGTACTTTTGTCTTCTTTCTTCAGTACTTCTATACTTAGAATTTTTTTGACAGAAGTGAATTAGACTTAGGTTTCCAAAAGTGGTTTCACCAATCCTCTTTGTCCTAACAATCTCCCCCTGGATTGATGAAGCCAAAACCTTTTCTAATTCTTTATTGTTTTCTTCTGTCATTCACAATCTTCCATATCTCCTTGAACATGGAATTCTTCAATTGATTAAGCTGCTCATCAGTGAGAGATCCCTTTTGATGTTCCAGATGTTGAATTGTAAGCAAGTCCTGAGTTGATAATTTCTTCAGTTCATTCATGGACTTGTAGGCCTTGCTTGTAAGATCTCTCCTTGTCACTAATACTGAGTTGTCATCAGTAAAGGACCATCTGATGATCAACACTTTAGACTTGTCAAAGTCTGAAGTATAGGGAACCATGCTAGTCCCTTGGGAAGTTCCTGAGTGTTGGATGTTTTCAATTTTAGTAACTCTCAGGTGGGATTCACTTCTTTCTTCTTGTTGCATCACATCAGGTAGTTTGAAAGTTGGTAAGTGATGTTCAGTAACTACCTTAATGTGCAGTTTGTCTTTGATGGTCTTTTGGATTTGGTAGGCAAATGTAGAAGGATCCCTGAACTGTGTTAACAGAGGCTTTTCTTCAATATCAAAGTCTGAATGGACTACTGTGTTTCCTTCTAGTAGTACCATCTTGAAGTCGGTCTTTGTATTGTCCTCTGTTTTCTTCTTGGTAGCTGGTCTTTTAACACCAGAAGTTCTAACTACTGAAGTTGATACTTCAGAAGTTTTGAACTTCTCTGGATTAGTAGCCTTGGCAGCCTTGTACTTCTTGTATGTGTCTAGTAGTCTTTCTTCTTTCCATCTTGACACAGAGGCTTTTGAACCATAGTTATTTGCTACCAGTTCTTCAATTATCTCAGCTCTTTGGGCTTTCACATCTTTGTTTGTTGCAAGTTTGTCTACAACAAGTTGAGCTCTTCTTGTCAGCTCATCCATGGAGAGTCCTTTCAGTGAAAAGGCTTTAGTCTTGCTGTTCTTTGTAATGTAAGACATCAGTTGTTGACTTTTGTCCTCTTCAGCAACTTTTTCAAGGTTAGCCTGCCTTTGTAACTCTGCTCCATAAGCTTGTAATTTTTCATTGAAGCTTAAGTCATCCCTTGCTTCCAAAGCATTCCAAATCTCATCTTCCTTAGCCTTTCTTTCGGCTGCAATCAAACTCTTCTCAAGTAGTTCTTTGGACATTGATAGTGGAGAAGGGTTCAGCACAGTCATTGTTGTAGTTGTAGTAGGCCTTGGAATAGGAGTTGGTTTTTGTTGTTCAGTTGGTTTGGAAGGCTCTTCAGTTGGTTGTATGTTGGAAGTGTTAACTTCTGATGTGTTGACAACTACTGAAGGATTGTCTTCAGTACTTTCTGAGTCATCATTAGAACTTTCATCAGCATCAGAAATTTCTTCATTTTGGCCTTGGGATGTTTCAGCTTCTTCGATTTCTTGTTCAGAGACACCAAATTGTTGAGCCAGTTTTTGTCTTCTGGCTTTGTCTTTGAGTTCTCTTTCTTGGAGAGCCACTCTTGCTTTTATTCTGGCTTTGAATGACTCCCTTGGTTCCCTAATTTTCTCCCCCTTTTTGGATTCATCAAGTTTGGAAGGTTGAGATAAAGTACCAGTGAGAATGGCGATCTGTTTTGAATTGTGGTCAATTTTGTTGGACAGATCGTTCATTTTTGTCTTGATCACTTCAAATTGGTTCTTGACAGACAGCTACAAAGCAGCTGTGTAGGTTCTGAAATAATTGGTGATGAGTGTGTTCATCATATGGTATAAGGGACCATCTGGGCTGCATAGTTGGTTCAAGTCTATGCTTGTTGACCTAGGGAATTGGGTAGGCATTTGTAGTGAGGGGTGTGTTTTGGGGTGAACTTCTTGTTGTACAGAAGATGCCACTTTAGGGGAATCAGGGATCAAGTGGACTTTAACCTGATCTGGTGTGACCAGCTCTTTGAGCTTAGATACACCAGGTGCAGGACCTTCACTAGCAGCCGTCAATTCAATGTTTGGTTGTGAATCATCATCCAAATCAATGGAATCATCTGAATCCCTAATTACATCCTCAATGAGGACAGTATCAGTTACATCATGAGCTGAGCCCATCTCAGTTGTCTCATGTACCTCTTTTTCTTGGTTCAGAGGATTTCCTACCTCAGGCATTAAGCCTTCATTAGTAGTTGCCACAAATGAGGTCTTGGCAATGTTACTTCTTTCCTCAGATCCACCACTGGGTGGTATGTGAGTAGTAGCAGCCTCAAATGTACCTAGAGTTTCTAAATTTGGGCTTAGGGACCTGGTTCATCCTCATCTCTTGGGTTAGGGCTTTGAGTGTCCACATCCATGTCAAGTTGTGAAGCTATGTCCCCTATTTGATGTGGTTGTTGGGGACTGACATGTTCGGATGGGATTCTCTCTTTTAGCCCAGAGAGAAGCTTGGCAATTTCAATTTCTGGTTCAGAAGTTTGGGGTGCTGGTTCAGTAGTCTGGACTATGGGTTTAGCAGTTTCAAAAGAAGGGTCTATTGGGATTGTTTTCTTGAATTTCTTTCTTTTGAAGAGGATTGTTATTGGTGCTCTTGGTGGGGGTTGAGATGGATGAGACTGAGAGGATGTTTCAGTCACATCTTTATCAAGTGCAGATTGCACATTAGCAAGTTTAGGCATCTCAACCTCCTGAACTGCCTTTCTTTTTGGGTTGGTGGGTTTTTGTTTTTGTTGCTTGGGTTTCTTGGCCTTTGGGGGTCTAGGTTTGGAAGATGAGGGTTCCATGGGGACTGTTTCTGGTTCCCCTTGGTCATCTTCTGGCCAGGCAGCCGGTTTGTTGTGCCTTGAGTATGCTTGTGAGGACAAAGGGTTTAAAATTGTAGTTTTACCCACAAGCACCTCTTCTCCAAGTTCTTTTATTATGCATTGCATAATAAATCTTGGGTACAACAAAAACTTCTTTTTAGTATTGAGATGATGTAACACCAACTCATTAAAGAAAAGTGATGATGCCCTGAATTTTGTTTCATTCACTATGGAATGAAAAATAGGTTGAAAAGTTGAGGGCATCTGATCATAAGATCCAGTTTTTGGACTCAAACACATAATAATATAATGAAACAACAGTTTATACTTTGGTTCAAAATATTTCTTAAAAATTGTAGCATGTGAGAGAGTACCTTGGTAACCACACTCTGTCATGGTTAAGTGAATCTCAGAGTTTGGAAATTGGTCTGGGGCGTTTACATCATTCAAACCCAGCCTAATTGCAAAAGTAGCCGGTGTGATTGCCATTCTTCTCCCTTGGATGGTTGAGTTGAGGGAGATCACTTTGTTTTTCACCGTCACCGTCTCTGCGTTTTCCCAAAACTCATTTAGAGTTTCAGTGTGAATTGGAGGGTCGATGGTGAGGGCGGTGAAGTATTGGGATTTGACGACCAGATAAATGATTTCGTCGTATTGGGACCAGGCTTCATGTTTTTCGAAGTAGCCTCTTTGATTGTGTCCCTATTTCAGTATTAGAGCCATGTGGTTTGTGTGTGTGTGGATCGAACAGTGCTTTTGCAGGTTTAGGTCTTGAGAGTGTTTTGTGAGAGAGATGGAGGGAATTTTTGCTTTTTGAAAGGATAAGTGTTGAAAAAGGTATTTATCAGAAGTTTATAACTGCCTAGGTCAAACTTCTGATGTGGGAAAAGTCTGATTTACCCTTTTTGACCAAACTGTTGATGAAGAACAATTATCATCAGTAGTTCTCACTTTCTCTTCAGTAGTTTGTTAACAACTGATGAGAATATTTTATAAATACTTTATTCATAACTTCTGAAAGTTATTTTATCAGAAGTTAATCATTTTTCAGAAAATATTCCCATACTGATGTTTTGTTCATCAGTAGTTTCTCTCTTTTTGTTTTTCAGAAGTTTTCAGACTTAAAAACAGATGTAAGTGAAAAATGAAAATGTGTGCAGAAAAATAAAAAGAAACACTTACAAATTTAGCATCCCAAGCATGGATACTAACTTCTGAAATGTTGATGTGTCAAGGGGTTTAGTGAATATGTCAGCTATTTGATTAGCTGTTGCTACATGTTTCACTTCAATCTTGCTTTTTTCATAGCAATCTCTTATGAAATGATACCTGATTTCAATATGTTTGGTTTTTGAAAACTGAACAGGATTTTGAATGATGCTAATGGTAGATTTGCTATCTACAAGCAATGGTGTCTTGGTCTCTTTGATTCCATAATCAAGAAGTTGATACTGGAGCCATTGTATCTGTTATGTACAACTTGCAGCTGCATTGTATTCAGCTTCAGTAGTTGAAGTTGCAACAGATGTTTGTTTCTTTGATTGCCAGGACACTAGACAGTTTCCCAAGAATTGACAACCACCAGATGTTGATTTTCTTGACATTTTACACCCTACATAGTCACTATCTGAAAAAGCTGATAACTTGGTATTGCTTGAAGCAGGATACCAAATTCCAAGTGTTGGAGTTCCTTTCAGATATCTGAAGATTCTTTTGACTGCAATGAGGTGTGATTCCCTAGGAGCTGATTGATATCTAGCACATACACATGTTGAAAACATAATATCTGGTCGAGAAGCAGTTAGATATAAAAAGGAACCTATCATACATCTATACATGGTTTGATCAACCTGTTTTCCTTGATCATCTGGTTCAACTTGTGTGGTTGGTGTCATGGGAGTGGAACATGATTTACAGTCTTGTAAAGAAAATTTGTTCAATAATTCTTTAACATATTTTGATTGATGTATAAAAGTTCCATTTGTTTGTTGTTTAATCTGCAGTCCTAGAAAGTACTGCAGTTCTCCCATTGTACTCATCTCAAATTTTGATTGCATGAGTTTCTTAAATTCATTACACAGTTTTGTGTTTGTTGAACCAAATATGATATCATCAACATATATTTGAACAAGTAAGACATGATTTCCAACATGTTTTATGAAAAGAGTTTTATCAATGGAGCCTCTTGTGAAGTTATTTTTGAGCAAAAAGTTAGAAAGTGTTTCATACCAGGCTCTTGGAGCCTGTTTGAGCCCATAAAGAGCTTTGTCTAGCTTTTAGACCCACTCAGGATGAGAAGGATCCTCAAACCCAGGTGGCTGACAGACATACACTTCCTCTTTTATTTTTCCATACAAAAATGCACTTTTAACATCCATTTGAAAAACTTTGATTTTGTTGGAAATGGCATAGGCCAGAAATAACCTGATGGCTTCAAGCCTTACAATTGGAGCAAAGGTTTCATCATAATCAATTCCTTCTTCTTGAGAGTAACCTTGTACTACCAGTCTTGCCTTGTTCTTTATAATCATACCAGCTTCATCTTGTTTGTTCCTAAAAACCCATCTTGTGCCAATTGGTAGCTTGTTTGGTGGTAAGGGACAGATTTCCCAAACCTGTTGCTTCTTGAACTGAAGTAACTCATCTTGCATAGCTTCCACCCAATTGTTGTCTTTGAGGGCTTCTTGGTACTTCTTAGGATCCAATTGAGAAATGAATGCTGAGAAGAAGCAAAAGTTGGAAAACTGGTTTCTTGTGAGAACACCTAATGCAATATCACCCATGATTTGTTCAAGTGGATGATCTTTGTGTTCAATCAGTTGTTGTAAACCACTGACAGGTGTAGGTGGCTCTTGTACTTCATCAAACAAACCACTGAGGTTTATAATGTTTGGTTCAGCAGTTTTAGTGTCTTCAGTAGTTTTAGGTGCTGAAGCAGATATTTGAGTTTGTACATCAGCAGTTGTTGAATCAGAAGTTTGTGAAACTTCTGATGGTTTGGAAGTTGACTTAATGACTGTTTGAGGAGTCCATGGTGTTGGATCCTCATCATCAAACCTTTGATCACCATAATAAGTTGGTTTAGATGAAGTAACAGTCTTTTCAGGTCCAAAATGGAAGCTGTCAAGGTCAAAAAGTTTAGCAGGATGTGCTGGAATAAGAGTGTGTTTTGACTCATTGAACTTGACATTCAGTGTTTCTTCTACTATCTTGGTTCTTGAATTAAAAACCTTGTAGGCTTTTCTAGTGGAGGAATAACCAAGAAAATAACATGAATAAACTTTGGCAGCAAACTTTGAAATAGAGTCTTTAATGTTTAGAATGAAACATTGACATCCAAAAGCCCTGAAAAAGGAGATAAGGGGCTTTATGCCATGAAGAACTTTATAGGCAGTCTTGGAGTGCCTCTTGTTGACAAGGACTCTATTTTGAACATAACATGCAGTATTAACTGCTTCAGCCCAGAAATACAATGGTAGGCCTGAATCAGCTAACATAGTTCTTGCTCCTTCAATTAAGGTTCTGTTCTTCCTTTCTACTACACCATTTTGTTCAGGAGTTCTGGGAACACTGTATTGTCTAATAATCCATTTAGACAAACAGAATTCATCCAGAGTTTTGTTCCTAAACTTTGTCCCATTGTCACTTCTAATGGCTTTGACAGACAGAGAATATTGTTTCTCTACTTGTAGAATGAAGAACTTGATGATTTCAGCAGCCTCATCCTTGGAAAATAGGAAGAATACCCATGTAAATCTTGAATAGTCATCAATGATGACCAAGCAGTACTTCTTCTTACCAAGGCTCATGATTTTTACAGGCCCAAATAAGTCCATATGGAGTAGTTGAAGACATGCAGTTGTTTTTTATTCTTCAATAGACTTATAGGAGGACTTATGTTGTTTTCCCTTCAAGCAGGATACATAGTGTTCTTGACACTGGTATACCTTCAAAGGTAGACCTCTGACCAAGCCCATTTTTGTGACTTTATTTATGGTTTTAAAGTTCACATGGCCAAGTCTTCTGTGCCAGAGATCAGTCTCTGAAGTTGATGCCTTTGAGAAGAAACAGGCAGTGTTGTTCAGTACTTTGTCCTTTTCAATGTCCACTGCATAGACATTGCCACATCTTTTGGCTATCAACAAAGTATGATCTTCAATGATCTTCTCTATCAACTTCTAGCCTTCTGGTGATATGATCTTGCATGCTGTCTTTGTGAAAAAGGAAGAATATCCTTTATCACACATTTGTGACACACTTAGCAAGTTGTACTCAAGGTTTTCAACCAGATTGACCTTGTCAAACTGTATTTTGCCAGAGGAGACATTGCCATGTCCTAGCACATATCCCTTAGCATTGTTCCCAAAGAATACAGATCCTTCTCTTTGACTGATAAAATTGTTTATCAGGTATCTGCATCCAGTCATGTGTATTGAGCCTCCACTGTCAACATACCAAATGCTATTTAAGCCTCTGGAAACTCTCTGCACAAGATAGCAAATTAGTTAGATTTGGGAACCCAAGCCAGTTTGGCTTTGGGTTTGCTCTTGAGAACATTTACAGTTTGTTCTTGTACAAGTTGAGGAATCCATGTCTTTTTGGCAATGGATTTTTCTTTAAGAGCAATGGTGGTATCCTTTTGAGGACCACCATCAACTTTGGTCATCAGTAGTTGTACCATGTTCATGAGATCTTTAATCTCAGCAGTTTGTGAAACTGCTGATGATTTAGGTCTAACTACTGAAAGAGAATTTTGAGAAAAAGATTTTTGTTGAGATTTTGTCTTTTTCTGAGAAAAGGTGTTTACTGGTTGTTGTTTCCTGGGAGAAAAAGTTTCTACAAAATCATTTCTGATTTGTTTTCCCACAACCAGTTGTTGAATTTTCTTGTTGTACTGAATACCTTTTCTGTATCTGCAAAATTCTGTCTTGTGGTTGAACAGACCACAGATTTCACATTCTTTTGTCTTTTATTTTAAAGACAAGTTTCTGACTGTATTGATTGGTTTTAGGTCATCAGTAGTTTTCAGGTTCTCAACTCTTGATGTAGTTGAAACTACTGATGGCTTAAAGTCAGATTTTATCAGTACTTCTGAAGAACTTTCTTTGTGAGTTTTTAGAAAGTTTTCATGGAAAGATGTGCATTCTTTCTCTTCAGAAGTTTCACCTGAAACAATTTTTCTCCCATCTTCAGTAGTTTTGGGGGAAAAATATGTTGGTGTTTCAGTGTGATTGTACCCTATGCCAAACCTAACATTTGAAGCACTTTGTTTGTTTAGCAATAGTTGGTACCCCTTACAAGATTCTACCCATTTTTCACAAGTGACCTTGGTGTCAGCAAGCTCTTTTCTGACATTTCCTAGGTCATCTATCATGATTTTAAGTTGTGCTTGGGTTTCAATAGCATTGTTAGTTAATTTAGAAACTTCTTTTGTTTTTGCAGCAAGTTTTCTTTCTAAATCACATTTCATCTGAGTGAATTTTCTCTCAGAGTCATTTGCTTTACCTTGTAAGTGCACATTAGTCTCTCTTATGAGAGCAAAAGATTCTTTACAAGAAGTTGAACAAAGTTTTGTCAAAGATTCTTTTGATACCTGTGACAAGGCAGATTTTGAGGTGCATCCCTCAAATGCCATCAAGGCAAAGTTCTTTCTGCCATTGTCAGGCTCTCCCCAGTTGATGTCAAACATCTTGTTGTCTGCATCAGGGTTACACTCAGTAGTGTCAAAAGGAAGACTGCTCCAATCAACATACCCTGAAGTAAATAAACTTTGTTGTGAGGGTTGCTGAGTCTGTGGAGGTGGTTGAGCAGCTGGAAAGGGAGGGATTGATTGTTGGCTCTGCATCTGTTGAGCAGGCATCTGTACATATTGTACTTGTGGCACATATTGGTGTTGTGGAGCTTGTGCCTGTACAAAATGTGCACTCCCTTGTGTTCCATTATTCCTGTTATAACTGGGGTTAAAATTATTTCCAAACTGAGATTGGTTAAAGCTAGAGCTTCTACACTCTCTAGCAAAGTGTCCCAACTTTTGACACTTGTGACATCTAAGTTTAGATTTGTCAAAACCAATTTTTGTGGAACTGTTGAATCCTGGAAAATTCCTTCCTGACCTTTTGTAAAATCTGTTTGTTTTTATACTCAACATGGCCAGTTGGTGTAGAATATCCATTTCTTCCAAGTCATCACTGCTGAAATTTTTTAAATTATCCATGATAAAACACATGTTATCAGCAGTTTGACTAAAATCATCATTGTCATAACCTGGGAATGATCTTTCAGATGAGATCCCAGCAGTTATGTCAATATGGTCAAAAGATCCAAAACTATTTGAACAAGTTGGTGAGTCTTGTCCTAATAGTGTTGTACTACCTGGTAGATAGTCATCAGCTGTTTTACCAGAACTTTGTAACTTTTTCTTTTGATCACTTTCTCTTTCAAAAGTAAGTAATCTCCCATGTAGTTTTGTAAGAGTGAGTGAGCTAAATTCTGGTGAAGATCTTAAGACTATAGAGTATGTTTCCCATTTTTCAGATAAAGACCTTAAAAATCTATGAAGCATAGATACAGTTGTGTAGGTCTGACCATTTAATTTTAGCTCAGATATTAATGAGGAGAATCTTTCAAATTGTTGTGTTAAAGTTTCCCCATTAATGTGAGCAAAAGTTTCATATTGTTGAGCCAAGATTTCTCTGGTGTTGGCAATCACCTCTTCAGTTCCTCCAAACTGTTCTTTGAGGCAGTCCCAAAGCTCTTTGGCACTATCACAATGTAATAGGCCAGAGTAGATTTCATTTGGGAGTGCCATTGCCAACATAGAGAAAGCTTTAGCATCAAGCTCAAGTTTTAGGAAATCATCACCTGTATAGTCTTTTGGGTTTTTGGTATTTCTTCTTTAGTTTCAAGATTGATATTTACTGGTTTATGAGGACCATATATCACAGATTTCCAACAACCTGTGTTGGTCTGTGATAAGGTATGTGCCATTCTCCTTTGCCAGATATTGTATTCATTTCTTACTAGCATAGCAGGTTTGTTGGCAGAACCAGTATTATGAGGATCCATTTTAAGGAGTATTGATTTGTCAAATATCTCTTAAAGTGATGGATGTTGATAAAAGTGAACTTTTAATCCTTTATTGAATATCAATAAGAGCCTGTGTCTGATTCTCAATGTGTTAGATTGATATGTGATCAGATAAACCAGTGCTCTGATACCAATTGTTGGATCAGTATTGCTCTTTGTATGAACTTGCTAGTGAACACTTAATTATCTAGCAAGTTCTTTATCAGTTTTAGCACAGCGGAATGTTTTAAGTTAAAGCTACACTTATCAACAGGAGTTATTACTCCCCCTGGATGTTTGAGATAACTAAAGACAAGTATTTAATGAGAATCTAAGTATTGAATGAGAATGAATACTTAAACAGATTCTCAGTAAATGAAATGGAAATAACAATGATAATCTTTGAAGGATTTCTGTATATTAAAAATCAATGTCTAAAACAGAGGGATGAACCCATCTAAATATAGACTTTACATATACATGAACCTTGCCAAAAAGCAAGTTCAGAAACAAGTTGCAGTCTTGGAACTTGTACATAAAGTTAAAGTAATACTAAACTAATAAACTACTGAAACATAAGGCGGTGGAAAGATTCTTGAACAAGTGCTGATGAATGACAAACTACTGATGAGTAGTTTGTCTTCAGTAGTTCTTCAGTGAACTGTCTGGTTTGAACTTCAGAACTTCTGATGTATTTCTTCTTCAGTACTTGTAGAATCCTTCTTCAGTACTTTTGTCTTCTTTCTTCAGTAGTTCTATACTTAGAATATTTTTGACAGAAGTGAATTAGACTTAGGTTTCCAAAAGTGGTTTCACCAATCCTCTTTGTCCTAACACTCTCTCTCTCCTTCCTTCCCGTGATCTACTAAGCATACAAGCTAGCTTCTACTATAGCTTTGGAATTGACTTTAAAAGAATGAGACACACTCCAATGACAAAAGAAATGTGTATTTGCTAGAAAGACTACTTGGATGCGGCAGAACATGTTCAACATATGAAGAATCTTGAAGGCGAACTTAATGAGGAAGAGCCAATATATAACCATGAAGTATAAAAAGGATCGCAACTCCACTTTCCTATGGCGAAACCACTATTGAAGAATTGGTATGCTCAGCTAACCCGTAAGACGTCAAAGATTTAATTAATTAAAGATTTGAAGATGGTGATTATTATGTTAAAATTATATATCCCTTTCATATTTTTGTCAAATTTTGTTATTTTATTTTATCAATTTTATTTCCTTTATATTTGTTTAAATATTTTTCATGAGCCTATTGTGCAGGTTGGCCCATTGTAGTAGAAGAAAGGATCCCATGGAGAGGAGCCCATATTGATGTTTCCTGCTCGAGCCCATGTTGTGCCGCGGTCCAAGTTTTGATAGTTGTTGGCCTATGGCCCAACTCTCGTGAGTCATTTTTAATCCCAGCCTTTGATCCCTTGGTGATCCATGTGATCCTGATCCAAGGGTTGTGGTTGCAGCTGATTGTGTTTCTTGTGTAGAAGCTTCTTTGCCTTGTATAAAAGGCTTCCTTTACCACTTTTCGACTCACTTTGTTTTTGATCTCTTTGTTTGCTCTCTGGTATTCTTTCATTCACATAATATTAGGGTTTCTTTATTAGATCGTCTTGATCTAATAACCTATGTTTATCTTGGTGTATTCTGTGCCTGATTACCTTGTTGATAATCAGTTGAGAGTTTGAGAGTTTGTGTAGTGAGGGTTTTTTTGTATCTTGTCAGATCTTTGTACCAGATTGTGATTTGATTTTTGTTAATAAAGTAGTGAATCTGTGTTAACCACAAAAGTTGACATGGTATCAGAGCTTTAGTGTGACATCCGTCACATTTCTTTTATTTTATTTTTTTATATATAATAATAATAATAATAATAATAATAATAAACATGAAGATACATATTGTTTTGTCAAGATTTTTCCCATAACCCAAATACCTTAATGGCCTAACCATCCAGCCCACTTGAAGCCCATTCTGAAATCCAGTACAGAAGCCCAGAGATCCGGCCCATCCCCTTAAATCTGTTTTTAAAAAAAAAAATATAGAACCTTGCTCCTGCCGGGACTCGAACCCGGGCAGGGAGCCGGTTCAAGCACTCACAACCACACACCATGTAACCAACTGAGCCACACACACACTTGGTTTATATTTCAACCATTAATGTATTTAACCCCTCCTAATCGCTATTTCCTTTTTCCCTTTGGTATCTGCTGCTGCTGCGCGTAATGAACAAGAAGAAAAGGAAAGTCAACAAGCTGAGATCTAGGAACAATAATCTCCACATAATACTTCCTATTGACCAATACTTGTGCATCATTTTCGCATCAAAACAAGCCCCTAATAACCGCGTATTAGCTTGATTTCAAACATGATTGATGTATTCCTATTAACCATGGTCAAAGCTTTCTAAATCTATAAACCCGGTGTAATACTATAAATTGAACACGTCTAGACATTCACAACTCGCCAACAATACTCTCACAACCTCCTAATTCTGTTATCAAACCCTCAATCGAAGTTTTGTGCCAAGTTTGACTTTTCTGTTGACTTGGTGATTATCACGAAACATACATTGTAAGTACTAATTCTTGTATAGGTTTTGTTAATCGGCCCTTATACTCCAAAAGCCCTTTGGTTAATTCAGTTATAATCACGTTTTATAACTGATTGGAAAATCTAGGGTTCTTGGTATAGAATTGGGGAAGAACATCATTGTAACTTATGTATATAATTATTTCAAAACTGAAACATAAACAAATATGATTCACAGATCAGTTGGTTGGGGTGTTTTGTTTAAAACTTAGAACCGGGTTTGAACCCAGGTTCGAGCCCCACAACAACCCATTTTTTTTTTTTTTGTTCTTTTACTTTTCTTATATATACATTTAACATATTATCTTTTTAAATAGTTTTTAAATACTAAAAGTGCTTTATAAAATCTACAAAAATTATATTTAGTTATTCTTATGACAAAGTTCATTATCCAATTTTTAGTTTTTCAAAAATCATTTATTTAATATATATAATAAATATTACAAGTTTATTCATTTAAAATTATAAAATTCAATAAAAATATCTAAACGATTTTATTAAATCTCACAAAAATTATCCTAAACTTGTATATTCTTAAACATTCTGGAAAATATTTTTATTTCAGAAAAACCGTTTATTTTATATTTTTAATTAATTTTTGTTAGTTTTAATCATAAATAAATCATAATAAATTCATTTTTCAATATTTTTGCACCAAAAGTTTATATAAATTATTTCTAGCTATCTAGAACTGAAATACAATTTTTGATTCAGAAATTCTTTGATTTTAATATTTTTTAGATATTAAAGCCATATTTTGACAATTTGAAATAATTAGATTAAATATTCTATTTTCAAGAAAATAATTTTATAAAAATTATATTCATACTTAAAACCTTATGTTGTGACTATATTCAACTTAAAATTTTACCAAGAGACTTTATTTATTTATTTCCTCCTAATTAATAAACAATTTGTTTAATAAACAAATAAAGGTTTATCCCCAAATTCGAAACCCTAGAATTTAATGTATCCTAGAGTTATTCCTTACACATTATCAAATTCTTTAGGTTGATCCTTTGGGATAATTTCCAACACATATCTCATTGTCCAGTTCGATTTCATGCTATTACGTAAACTGTGAGTATTCCTACCCCTTTTTTTTTTACATTTTTTGGGTGTTACATGTACACTATTACAATTTCAAATACAAGTTTACATTTTTTTTTACAATACAATTCTAGTTCTATGTGCATTGCTTACAACGTGCTTTATGCTTAGACAATACATGTGGATTACATTTGTACTTAGTGAAATCATTAACATGGTACAAGCCGACCTTAACATTGGATAGCGCTATTTGGATTGACAACCCGCCTAGATTGATTCTCTCCCTTTTTCATCGGAGAATCCGTGGCCAGTGTTAAGCTTTTATCCATTTATTGGATAAGTACACTACAGTTCATACAGTACATTATACAGTCACAGGGTTGATTTCGCTCATTTGTTATGATACATGGTTTACATATTTGCACTGTAGCTTGCACTTGAATTGTATAACTTTTTAACCTACTATATATATCAAAACTAGGAATGCTCACCAACATTTCATATGTTGACCAAATCTATTTTGTACATGTTTCAGGTGCAGTTTGATCTAATGCTTTAACAAGAGACATTTAGTGCTTTATTTTAATTCAGATATCTCAACAGTTACATTTCATTTAAGACTTTGTATTTCCATTTCAATGTAAGACAGTTATTGGTTTATTCAATAATATTTACATTTTAGTACCATGAGCTTTTGAACAATCGTCACTACGTGGCACCTCGATGATTCCGCCATCGGTTGGGGTGTTACATTTAGGCTCTTGATTCTGGTTGGTTTTTGCTAGTGATTTGTTAGGGTTTGTGGTACATTGCTTGGATTTGGTCAGATCTGGTGTTATTGGCTTGGATTTGCATATTTTCTTTGCTCTCTAGTTCGTAACCCCAAGTGAAGGTTACAGACTACGAGTTTGTGGTGACACCATAACTTGGGTTCTATCTGGTAAGATCTTTCTGATTCTCTATTTTTTTAGGGTTTTTCCTAATGAGTCATCATTCAGGGATCGAGTCCCGTGGTTAGCTTTAAGGTCTGGTCTAGTGTGTTTTGTGGCTCCCTCGTGAGGACCTAGGTCGGCACCTTTTGAGTGACGAACCGACTATCTGGATCACCCACGAGGCTTCGTCTTTGTTGTTTGTTGTTGGTGTTTTTATTCTTGATTCGTGTTTGATTTGTTTCTTTTTGTCATGTTCTGGTGTGTTTGTCTTTCTATTGCCTTGTGTTTGACTTTTGTGTCTGTCTGTTTGTTGTGATTGTGTTGCCTTGTGTGTTGGTTGGTGATTATTTGCTTGTTTCTGTTTGTGTTTCATGGTTGATCAAGCTTGTGGTCCCAATGGGGGTCAAGGTCCTGTTGATGGACTTGGTCCAGAAGCTAGCCCTCTGGTGAATAATATCACCTTGGTCAGCAAACTTGATGCTAGTGACCCTTTTTACCTTCATGCTAGTGACTCTACAAACCTCACCTTTGTTACTATCAAACTTAAAGGGATAGAAAACTTCACGGTTTGGGCAAATGCTATAATATTGGGGCTTTAAGTTAAAAACAAATTAGGTTTCATTAATGGTGAGTGTGTGAAACATACTGATGATCGTGTACTTGCTAATCAATGGGATAGATGTAATAGTGTTGTGTTAGCCTGGATTCTTAATTCTATCTCTGATGAACTTCATATGGGGCAACTCTATTCCAAACTTGCATCTGAAGTTTTGAAAGATCTTAAGGAGACTTATAATAAAATTGATGGTTCAATTGTGTTTGACTTATATCAGAAAATTAGTTCATTCACACAAAATGGTATGCCAATGTCTAAGTACTATCATAAGTTGAATGTTATGTGGAAACAGTTGGATCAAATTGTTCAGTTGCCTACTTGTGTCTGTGATGCTAATATAGATTTTAATAATCACTCTAATATGATAAAATTAATGCAATTCTTGATGGGGTTAGATAATGTTTATCAACATGTTAGGACTACTTTAGGACTACTTTGCTTATTAAAAGTGAATTACCTTCTATTAAGGAAGCTTTTGCTTTAGTTTCTAGAGAGGAATCTCATAGAAACTCAAGCAATAGTGGTAGTAGTAAACCTAATTAAGCTGTCAATTTTATGTCCAAAGCTAGTCAAGGCGGTGAATCCTCTTTCAACAAAAGATTCAACAAGGGGTCTAATCAGTCTTTAAAATGCACTCATTTTAATAAAACTGGTCACCTTGTTGACAAATGTTTTGAACTCATTGGGTACCCAGCTTGGTCTAGAAATAGGGGTAATCAGAACAAGAAGATGACTGCTAATAATAATAGTGTCTTTGAATGTTCTAATAGTTCTTTGAGTGGTTTAACTAGTGATCAAGTGGCTAAGCTTTTGAGTCTCATCCTTAAGAAACCCACTGCTGCAACCTCCCAGAGATGTAATATGTCAGGTGGGTCCTATTGTGCTTCTGCCATTGGGTCTACTATTTACTGTTTTACTAGTGCTAATGGCGCATTAATAGGAATAGGTTGGATAGTGGATTCAGATGCTAATGAACACATGGTTAATAGTGATAAGGATGTGTTTGATTATATTGATGTATCATATTTTAATATTAAAATTAAACATCCTAATGGGACAGTTGCTTTAGTAACCAAGATTAGTAAACTAAAATTGTCTGATGATGTGATTTTACAAGATGTGTTGGTTGTACCTGAATACCCTATTAACTTCCAATCTGTACATAAGCTTGCTAGGGACAATAAATTATTTGTTGGTTTTAATGAACATAAATGTAATCTGATGATCCCTCGCCTGCTTTTAATAGGATGAGGCATCCTGAAATCTAGATACTCGTCTAAATCTAAGTAAACTTCTTGGAGAAAATATTGACCCTATTTAGGTAATTACTCAATGTTCAATGTCATATTATTCTGCTTATTACTTTATTAATACACCAATATAATCTTTAAAAGTTATCAAAAGTTTGAATATTTGGCTCGCAAGCATAGTCCTTGGTGAGTCTATTTTTTATGCTTTTCATGTGTTTTGGCGTTCTTGTTTTGTTGTTTATGTTGTCTTACCTTAAACACACATGCACACATAAATGTAGTCGTATGTATCTATGTGATTTTTCTGGACCACATAAAAAAACATGCTTAATAGATTTTGTCATGTTTGCAGGTTCTGGTTGCTGATTCACGATGATGTTCTATTGCATCACTAATAGTAATGAGTCAATTTAAAAAATAACTTAAAAGGAAACTAGTCAAATGGGTTGACAATTAAATCCATTCATAATGTTTTGGTCAAACCCATTACCTTTGTTATAATACTTCTCCATGAGAGGAACATTGTGCCCAAACATCTCCTGTAAAGAAATGTTATTCGCAGGTTAAAAAATATGTCACCATTGATGTTGTAATAGTAAAAAGAAAGAATCCAAAAAAATATGTCATCATTTAGTGCAGTTGAGTTGCCTACATTTGCATCAATACTTTTACAATGTACAAAGTTTAATTTACTTCACTTTATTTATTTTTAGGAATTGTTATATTTTGTAAAATTCATAATAAGCTACTTTAGCCTCTAACTGATTTTCACCTAAACAGATAACTTTTAAAAGACGGTATAGGTCGGGTTGAATTATCTTTTGCTTTCTCCAACACTTAATTATGTGCTGGTTATTGGCCGATACTCAAGCAAATTCAGTAATCGTTATGATATAGTATATTACTAAGTGACTTAACACTATTGGTCGCTTCCCTTCAACTATTATTTTTTATATTGCATGCCCCGCAACCCCATTAGACCATCAATCGAATCAGGCATTAGCGCAGACAAGAGATCAGATGTGAGGCTATGTTATCCTGCAAGAACCTTCAAAGAACGGCATATCAGGTTTTACTTTTAACCTGTTTATTTTTATACGTAGATGATTCTAATTTTGTGTTCTTTTTCAACATTTTAGGATTGATTCAAATCCTTAGAATCCTTTGGAGTTACTGTAGTCAAAGTTATACTGCCTCAGATTAAAGCGAGTCTTTAGCGGGTCAGATTGCTGCCCAGACTTTGGTCAGATTGCAAGTCGGTATATCATGTTGCGTTTTTCATTTTTAGCTTTTTTATGATGATGGGTCAAATTGCAACTTGGATGTTTGTTCAGCTTTTGTTTCATTCAAATTAGTAATGAGTTATTCAATAAATTGATTTTGTATGCTTTATGGATTAATTATACTATACACCTTTGGCAAATTTGACCCGACTACTAAACTTTCTACTATGTTTTTAGGTTAGAATTTTGTATGAACTTATGCGTTTTCTAAAAGATGACGATATAATTTCAGTGATTACTTCATAGTTTATGTTTAACAAAGTTATAAATATGTTACGAGTTTTTTATTGGGTTGTGTATTGTATTGTTGAAATGAAGTAGCTGAAGGTTTATTATTGGTATTCGATTTTAAACTTCAAAATTTTCTACGTCTCACAGTTTTGAGGTGCAGGTAGAATGTGTTTTGTTTAGTTATTTTGTTACATTACTATTAATTCGCAATCATGTGAGAAGTTAGAGTCATCTAATGTTGCTTTTCAATCCCATTATGACAATTCAAAACATTATCAAGGCCATTTCTTGAACTAACAAAGTTGTTGAATTTGTAGTGGCCTTTTAAAAAAATTTCTCATGTTTCTGGTGCAAACTACAAATATGAGGAAGCAATGTTTGGCCCAACTCTGGGATTTATTTCCCTACTCTACCTGTGCTGCCATAGGTTTTTCTTTTCTTATGCTTTACGTAGCCCAAATCTATATGACAATGATATTTATCACTACAATGTTACTTTTAGACGCCTCTAGAAATGTGTGGATCATATTGAGATATAAAAGGTGAATTAGTTGTGTCTAATTTTCTCAATTAATTTAGGGGAAGCGATGGCTCAAAAACATGTTTGAATAGCTTAAAAGTGTGTATCAGTCTCTGTATGTAAAAGTAACCATCTAATAATACTTCTAAATGCCAACATTTTGGTTCTTTTCAACTTGTTCTTATATGATTGCTCTTTTTCTAAATTATAGGCACAGACAACTAAACAAAGCTACAAAGATAGTAACGTTTTGATGAATTTCAAGTTAGTTCTTCGATGTTTTGCTTTAAATTTTTCATTTTGCGTTATGCATATTTCATACACATTGTATGTTTAAATTTCAAATAGAATTATAGCGATTGCGGGTAGAATAGCGAAACGTACCGATACTAACTTGATTCCCACCGCGATATGTTCAATAAACTTACAAGTATGTCGTGGCGTCATGCCTATTTTTACTGGTCTCGAAATACATTTTTATATGACTGTTGTGAATAGTAATGTACAAGTAATCAAAGCACAAACATAGATGTTATCAACTGAAAAACGATTCAGTATAAAATTCGTTAAACTTGCAGCATAACGTGCGGCAAAAAACATAAACACTCGCGGCAACGCGCGGGCATTACTACTATACTACATTATAAAGGAAGAAGGATGTCTACAAAAGTCATTTTATATGAATTTTGAGATGGCATAGGAAAAGTCTCATGCTTAAAACTCAAATGTTATGTAATTTTTTTCCTTTCTACCCTTCATGCAAAACCTACTTGCACACATTCTTTTATCATAACCTCCAAATACCATTAATCTATATCTATATCTATAATCATTATTATATTATAAAGCATTTGAGAAGAGTATCAAACAAAATTAAGTAATTACTACATTTTTATTAAAAAATGCACTTTTATATAAAAAAATTTATATAACAAATTTATAAAAAAAAAAGCTTTCTACACATACAAATATATACCTATACACCTTAAAAATATTGTAAGAATCAATAAAAGTCGAACTTTACGAAAAAATAATAATTTTGTGTTGTCTTTTCTTAAAAAAAAGTGTGCACATGAATTGGTTCACGAAACCAAACCGAACCGAAACCGGGGCCGAAACAAACCGAAACCGGTTTAGACACGATCCGGCACCAAATATGAACCGGTTTGGAACCGGTTCAGTTCCTAGAAAAAAACCGATATGTACAGGTCTATAAAGTTCTCAGGTTGTGATGTCTTATGTGGAATATTTTCATCTAACCTAACTTCCAATTGCACTTTCTGAAGCCACTGATAGAAATTTATGGTGCACTTGATTAGCAGTTGTATTGCATTGCTTTTATCATCTGGAAAAAGTTATGGGTATGCTTCTTTGCAGGTTAATTACATATGAGCCGTTCCAACTTCCTCTTAATGTGGATCTTATAAAAGTCCCGATGCTTTCTTCTCCTCGGCAATCTCGCCAGATTTGGCACTTTCAACATATTGAGTAGGACTATTGGTATAATACTAGTTGCTAATGAGTGACACTGCTACTTTCATTTTTTTTACTCGTATGTAGGTAAAATTACATATGGTACATGTATAGCAAGTAGCATGTTATCATATCTCCCTGTAGCCTTTAAAAAATTACCCCATTGCGAAGCACAAATGCTTACACGCACAAACATACACCTTACATATTGATTATTTTAATCTTTTTAAGTTTTGAATTACGTTTTCGCCCTGTATTGTTGACTCCACCGCAACGCACAGGTTCACTGCTAGTCTATTGAGTGTCTAGGAAAGGGGTACTTTAGTAATTTTATTTTTTTAGATAGTTTTTGGACTAAGCATGTGGTTTTTGAAAAATAAGAACTATTCTAAAAAAAAAAAAAAAAAAAAAAAAACCACATGGACTATTATCCAGTGTACTTAATTCTTTCAAAAAGAAAAAAACAAACACACCTAATTTGAAAAGTACAATAAAGATGGATCTACACTTTGAATTGCTATTGCTCACTTAGTTAACATGAAAAAATATGTATCTTTCACTTTTGATATAAGAAAAGTTGATATCCTCTTTGGCATATGCGCTAGCGTAAATACTATACCAAACCGAACCTATACTGATGGAAAGCTCGCTGCAAAGCGAGTGGGAATAAACAAATAAGTTTGGTTAAGACTTAAGAGGTCACTTGCCACGTTTCGAACCTAAAACATGCACCTTATTACTTATTCCACAACCGCCAAATAAAACGCTAAATATACTAAGAATAGTAGAATGAAGTTTCCAGGATGTGTCATGAACCCCTGGTGACCAGCTGAGCCCAACATACGTCAACTTTCAACAACTCAACAAAATGCCATTCTATACACGTAAGATTATTAAATGATAAAAGATAAGTGCGAATAAACTGGGCAAGAATATTTAAACATAATAAGGTAGGTGAGATGTATAGATTTCAACAGAATCACACCTTTAAATTATGATTATGATGTTAAATATCCAAATTAGATGCACTAAAACGTTGAAAATTAACAGTTTACTGATGATGGTAGCAGCCATATTTCTTTTACTGCTCCCTTTTGTTCACATTCACAAAATCCATGCTGTTGAACTTGACGCGATTTCGAATTCACAGTTCTTGACAGATGGAGACACGTTGGTCTCGCGGACAGGAGTCTTCGAACTGGGAATATCGCGGCCAGGTAGCTCTGATAACAGATACGTTGGTATTTGGTACAAGAAAATACCTGGTACTGTTGTTTGGGTTGCCAATAGAGACCACCCGATCACGGGTTCATCACCAATTGAGTTAAGGGTTAATGATCAAGGAAATTTGATTCTCTCCAATAATATTAGCACGATTTGGTCATCGAATCTGACCACACCATCACCAAAAGCAACCGCGAAGCTTCATGACACCGGGAATCTAGTCTTGATGGATCAAGATGAGAAGATTATCTGGCAGAGTTTTGATTACCTAACCGATACTCTTCTACCGGGCATGAAATTAGGGAAAGATTACTCGAGGAACAAGGAATGGCGTCTATCATCATGGAAAAATAATCAGGATCCAAGTCCAGGTGAATTCACCTGGGGAGCTGATACACTTGGTTATCCTGAAAACAAGCTAAAACAAGGTCAACAGGTCACATTCCGAGGCGGCCCATGGAGTAACCAACGATTTAGTGGGGTTTCGGCATTTAATTCGAGCTTGACCTTTACATACAAGGTGGTTTTGAACACAAGTGAGATATCTTTTTCTTATGTTCTTGATGACAGTTCTATTCTGTCAAGAACAACATTAAATTCATCCGGGCAGCTAGAAAGTTCGGTTTGGGTAGAAAATGGTACAAAGTGGCAGCTTTCCTTGTCATTACCAAGAGATATTTGTGATTCATACAACATATGTAGCGCGTATGCAAGCTGCAGCCTTGATATGATCCAACAGTCTTGTGCTTGTTTGGATCAGAAAAGATTTGTGCCCAGAAACCAGAAGAGTTGGGAGCGAGCTGATTGGTCGGATGGCTGTGTTAGACGAACACCTTTGGATTGCAAAAATGGATCAGAAGGGTTTATTAAATACTCTAATATAAAGCTGCCAGACACAGAGAATACATGGTTTAACATGAGCATGAGTTTAGATGAATGTGCTGCAAAATGTTTAAACAATTGTAGTTGTATGGCTTATGCAAATCCGGACACCAGCCTTGGAAACAAGGGCTGCTTGCTTTGGTTCAATGATCTTTTTGATATTCGAGGGTATTCTGTAGGAAATGGCGGTCAGGATATTTTCGTACGAATGGCTTCCTCTGAACTAGGTATCCAGCTTTGCTATAAGAAGTTATTTTTTGTGGTTTTATGTATACATGAATAATTAAAATTGTTGATATTGATGATGTTATACAGTTGCTGAATCAAATCTGAAAAAGAAGGGAGGGGCCAAGATTAAAATCATATTACCGGTAACTATTGTGGGAGTTCTTCTCATAGGCTTGTTTTCGACATGGTTGTTTTACGCACGAAGAAAAAGGAAGAATGCGGAGGAAGGTGAGAAAATTGTGTAATATCACAAGCGGATTAATAGAGCAAAAACTATACGCGTATTTTTTGATTAATTTTTCATGGTTTAAATGATTAGGAAAATCGTTGCATGAAAACAATGAAGAAGACCTTCAGCTACCGTTGTTTAACTTCTCTACAATAGCTGCTGCCACCGCAAGTTTTTCGGACAAAAATATACTTGGGGAAGGTGGATTTGGACCAGTTTATAAGGTAATTAGAACAGCATGATCATTCACATATAATTGAGTTTAAAACTGTGAAATTGTATATGTATTATATCATAATCTTCAGGGGGTTCTAGAAGAAGGGATAGAGATTGCAGTTAAACGACTCTCGAAAACATCTAGCCAAGGAGTTGTTGAGTTCAAGAATGAAGTAATTTGCATTTCAAAACTTCAGCATCGAAATCTAGTGAAGCTTCTTGGTTGTTGCATAGAAGGAGACGAGCGACTGTTAATCTATGAGTACATGCCAAATAAAGGCTTAGACTCGTTTATATTTGGTGAGAATCATATACACAAACTCACATTACATAATTTTCATCAAGAACTACATATACATATACATAGAACTAATCAATAAACATGTTTTGAAAGATGTAAAAGAAAGCATGACCCTTGATTGGACACAACGTTTCAACATCATTAAAGGAATTGCTAGAGGACTTCTTTATCTCCACCACGACTCGCGATTAAGAATAATTCATAGAGATCTAAAAGTGAGCAACATTCTACTAGATCAAGATATGAACCCTAAGATATCAGACTTTGGCATAGCTAGAAGTTTTGGAGGAGACGAGACCCAAGCAAACACTCACAGAGTTGTTGGCACATAGTAAGCTTACATAAACAATTGTTAGATCTCTCAATATTTTCACTCATTAGTCTATTCTTTATTTGCGTTATGATGCCTGCAGTGGTTACATGGCCCCGGAATATGCACTAGACGGTGTTTTCTCAACAAAGTCAGATGTATTTAGCTTTGGTGTTTTGGTGCTCGAGATTGTGAGTGGGAAGAAAAACAGGGGATTCATACATCCGGAGCATGACCATAATCTTATCGGGCATGTAAGATCAGCTACAAGTCCCAAAAAAACAAACTAATCCATTGTTTCACACACAAGTACCAAATTATGAACCACTAATATGTAAATAATATTCAGGCATGGACTGTGTATAGTGAAGGCAGATCAATGGAACTGATTGATGAAGGTATAGCTGGATCCTGCAATCCACCCGAAGTTTTAAGATCAATCCAAGTGGGGCTATTATGTGTTCAACAAAACGCAGGAGATCGACCAAACATGTCTTCTGTAATTATGATGTTGGGCGGCGAGAGCATACTGCCGGAACCTAAACAACCAGCATTTTTCATGGATAAGGAATTTCTTGTAGCAGACTTTTCTTCAAGCACGTATCCAGCTGGTTCAGCCGGTGATATAACAATTACAGAGTTAGATGCTAGATAATGAATTATCATGATGTATAGTTGGTTTAGGAATCGTATAATAGTGTTTGTAGATGTTTTTGGAATTATTTTGGCTTCTTGGTAGTCCGATGCTTCCATAAGCACACTCTAATACAGCCCGTTTGTGGAAGTAGTGAACTTCCAAGAAACCATAACCGGTTTACTTTTTTTTGAAAGACGTAATTTAATGGTGAAATTCTAGTCCTAACAACCTCCGGGTCACAAGTTCGAGTCCTCTCACACGCCGGGCCCTTTCAACCTTAATGGGTATGATTTTTCGATGGACGAGATCGAACCTGTTACCAACCCCAGACGGGAACCCTCTGAAGAGGTAAACTATAAAGGAAAGTCAACTGTAGTCAATGTGTAGTCAATGTACATTATTATGATTAATTGTGTATTATTGTATTTCCATATATTCTTGTAATTCCTCATTATAAATAAAGCTTCCTAACAACCTCACAAAACATTTTGAGGTTGATTTCCACAACTCTTACATGGTATCAGCCTAAATCCCTTAACCCTAATTCTTTTTTTCTTTCTCTTCTTCGATCCTCCCTACTTCTGCTGCCGATTCTAATGGCCGCCTCATCCTCTTCTGATTCTCTTCTCCCCTTCAACAATGTCTCCCACCTTACACCAATTAAGCTTAAGGCTCCAACTATTTGGTGTGGCGCAATCATATACGTCTTCTCCTTGCCCTTCATCGGCTTCAAACCCATATTGATGGTTCGGCTTCACCGCCGCCAGCAACCATCTCCGCCGACAGCAAGACTCTTCCAAATCCGGATTTTGTTGTCTGGACTACTAATGATCAGAAAGCAGCTCTTCTTCTTCTCTCTTCTCTGACCGAAGCCGCTGCTGCTGAAGTTTTGGGCCTGGAAAGTGCACGTGAAATCTGGTCGGCTCTTGAAAACGCCTACAGCAACGCATCTGTTGAGCGAGTTCAATCTCTCCGTGATTCTCTTCATGCTTTAACCAAAGGTAATTCTGCTGTTACTGAGTTTTCTCGCAAGTTTAAAAATTTCTGTGAACAGCTTGCTGCCATTGGTCACCCGGTTGCTGACATTGATAAACTCCACTGGTTTCTATGTGGACTCGGACCTTCCTATGAGGTATTTTCTACTGCTTTACGTGCAACCAAGCCTGCACCTTCTTTTCCAGATTTAATAGCTCAAGCAGAAAGTCATGAATTGTTCTTGCAATCTCTTCACGGTTCGAATGCACCACGGGCTCCCATTACCTCTACAAATGGTTATCACTATTATGTGATTTTTATTGATGATTATTCCAGGTTTACGTGGTTTTATCCACTCAAAACCACGACAGGTTTTTATTCGGTCTTACCCGTTTTTATTAACCTCGTCCAAACTCAATGCTCGAGAAAAATCAAAGTCTTTCAAAGTGACGGTGGCACCGAGTTTGTAAACCACACAGTTCGGAAAATTTTAGAAGACAATGGTACTTTTCATCGATATTCATGCCCCTATACGCCTCAACAAAACGGGCGTGCGGAGCGGAAGCATCGTCACATAGTAGAAACTGGTCTTGCTATGTTGTTTAACGCTAATATTCCGGCTTCTTTTTGGGTGGATGCTTTTACCTCCGCGACATTTATTATTAATCGTGTGCCATCTCCTTTGCTTGACAACAAGTCACCCTTTGAGTTACTTATGAAGCAAGTGCCCCAATATTCTAATTTTCGAGTATATGGATGCTTAGTATTTCCATATTTGCGTGATTATACCAAACATAAGATTGAGCCACGAAGCCTTCCATGTGTTTTTATTGGCTATAGTCCTTCTCACAAAGGTTTTCGTTGCCTCGATCCGTCAACAAATCGGATATTTATTTCACGGCATGCTCGCTTTGATGAATGCTCCTTCCCATTTAAAGGCATCAATGCAACCACACCTCTTGATCATTCGGTACTTACCACCTTTGCTGTTGAACCTGTTACTTCACCAGCACAACACCCTCCGTCCCATAATCCTTTGCCTACCCAATATACCAACCCCACCAATGCCCAAACATACACCAATACTCCAACCGATCCACCAGACTCTTGTCCCTTGTGCCCTTCCTCTACCGGCCCACATAGTCACCCTCCACCTTTTAGCCCAGACAATTCTCCTTCACCTCCTGGCCCAAACAACACTCACCCACCTTCTGAGCCCACCTCTCCTCAAACCGATTCTCCCATCAGCCCACTCCAAGCCTTAGGATCTACACCAGACCCGCAAACCACACCCGACCCGCAAACCATACCCGAACCTGTCCCACACCCTACCCTTGAACCTGAGCCTGCTCCCGAACCTGAACCCATTCCCGAACCTGTGCCTATCACCCAAAATACTCATCCCATGACGACACGTGCCAAGGCCGGTATCTTCAAACCCAAGTACCAAACAGATCTTTCATGTCTTCATTCTTATGCATTACATGCTGCCTTATCAACTATTACTGAACCTTGTGGTTTCAAATCGGCAGCTAAGGATCCTTTATGGATGGCTGCAATGGTTGATGAACTTCATGCCTTGCAGAAAAACAACACTTGGACACTGGTCTCACGTCCCGCGTCAGCAAATGTTGTGGGTTCTAAGTGGGTTTTCCGTGTTAAGTATCACTCTGATGGTACCGTTGAACGTTACAAGGCACGCTTGGTTGCTCAAGGCTTTACCCAAGTTCCGGGCTTGGACTATTCTCACACTTTCAGTCCTGTTGTGAAAGCCTCCACAGTTCGTATTGTTCTCTCACTTGTTGTTCTCAACAACTGGACGCTGCATCAACTTGATGTCAAAAATGCATTTTTAAATGGCAATCTGGATGAAACTGTTTTTATGGAGCAACCACCAGGTTTTGTTAGTTCCGAATATCCAAACCATGTCTGCAAATTATCCAGGCACTTTATGGTCTTAAGCAAGCTCCTCGTGCTTGGTTTCAACGTTTAAGCACGTTTCTTCTCTCATATGGATTTACATGCAGTCGTGCAGATACATCTCTCTTTGTTCTTCGCAAAGATGACCACATCATGTATCTCCTTGTCTACGTGGATGATCTCATTCTCATTGGTAATGATGAATCTATTATTACTACCTTTATCTCACATCTTAACAGGGAGTTTGCAATAAAAGACCTTGGCGCTCTAAACTATTTCCTGGGTTTGGAAGTTGTGTACACTACGACTGGTCTCTTTCTCACGCAATCCAAATATGCTAAGGATATTCTTGTTAGGGCGAATATGTATGATGCAAAACCAGTTGACACCCCTCTTTCTCCATATGAGTCTTTTATCGCAGATGGGGTTCCATATTCTGATCCCACCTTGTATCGTTCTCTGGTTGGAGCTTTGCAGTACTTAACTATTACCAGACCTGATTTGTCTTATGCAGTCAATCAGCTTTCTCAGTTTCTTCATGCTCCCACTATTGACCATTTTCGTTCTGTCAAACGACTTCTACGTTATGTCAAAGGCACCTTGTCGTTTGGTCTCACCTATAGCCGCCCACATGCACCATCCATTGTGGGATATTCGGATGCTGACTGGGCTAGATGTCTTGATACACGACGCTCCACGTATGGCTACTCGATTTTTCTTGGTGGGAATTTGGTGTCTTGGAGTGCCAAGAAGCAGCCTACAGTCTCCAGATCTAGTTGTGAATCTAAGTATCGTGCTATGGCTAATACTGCTGCTGAACTTGTTTGGATTACTCATCTTCTACAGGAGTTGTATGCACTCCCTCTTGATCGCCCAACGTTGCTTTGTGATAACAAAAGCGCGCTGTTCATGACTCAGAATCCGGTTGCTCACAAACGTGCTAAACATATTGACTTGGATTATCACTTTATTCGCGAATTGGTGAATTCTGGAAAGCTCTATACTAAATTTGTTCCTACCAATCTCCAGGTGGCTGATATATTTACTAAAAGTCTTCCGCGTGCTCAGTTTGAAGCTTTTCGTACAATGCTTCGTCTCGGACCGCCACCATTCCGATTGAAGGGGGTATAAAGGAATGTCAACTGTAGTCAATGTGTAGTCAATGTACATTATTATGATTAATTGTGTATTATTGTATTTTCATATATTCTTGTAATTCCTCATTATAAATAAAGCTTCCTAACAACCTCACAAAACATTTTGAGGTTGATTTCCACAACTCTTACATAAACCCATAACCGGTTTACTTGCCACATGTGTTGTCCCTATCTCAGATCTACATAGAGTCAATTTATGGAAGTTGCGAACCGGAGAAATCAAAATAATCCCAAAAACCAAATATGATAGATAATAAGCATATTTGTTTTTACTTTCTGTTACTAATGTAACATAACAATCCAATTGAATCTATTGTTGTAGAATATTCATGCATCAAATCTTCAGTTTACAACAATCAATCAATAACAAATTGGTCAAATTATTAACTCTAGACAATAGAATAATCAAATAAATGATACAAAATTATAACTGATTAAATTCTTGTTCAAGAGCTTCTTCCAACAAAAACTGCGACTCTTCCATCAAATCAGGGCTTAATCTAAACATAAGAACACAAAACTCCATCTGATTAAGCGCTCCATCTCCATCGAAATCGCCTTCTTTCAACATACTCAACAGATCATCATCTGTCAACTCTTCAAGACCCAAAAGCGCCGAGTTTTTCTTCAGGCTGTCAAAAGTGATCACCCCTTTATCGCCGTCCACAAGTAAACTGAACCCGTTGCATAACTCTCCAATCAAACCGTCCCCGCCTAACTTCTCGGCCATCATTGGCAAGAAATCATGGAAACCAGATTGGTTGTTGTTGTTGTTCAACGCCATATTAGTACAGGTTTTAAAAATATGATGCATGGTAATGTTGTGTTGGACATATTATATAGCGGGTAAGCCTTGGAGGACAACTGGGATAAAGCTAAGAAGACAGATAAGAGTCTTTATTATATGGCAATTGCCTCGAGGGTACGGCGAAGGTGTGTGAAGGAAGAGTGGTTCATGAACGGTTGTTGAGTACGTTGTCATTTTGTTTCAGAAGGTGATAGGATGCTTCGTGGTTGGAAGAAATCCAATTTTGTTTTGGACGGTATGGAAACGATAAAGAATGGAAAGGCAAGGACTTGAAAAGGGTTAATTATTTAATGTGAAATAATATCTTTGGGTTGTAAAAGTTGGTTATATTTGGTTTTTATTTTATTTATTATAGTCCCTTAAGGATATCAATGGGAAACTTGTGCGTTACTATGAAACGGTTAAGATAAATATATTTTTTTGAATAATGCACAAGCGTAGCCGTGTTAGCCCACCAAGTTGTAGGAAAAGTGTAAAAACATACGGTATTCCTTCCATTGTCTTTGAATGCAAAATGATGTATATGAAATTATCTTTAAATGCAAAATGATGTATATGAAATTACTCCATTTCTTTTCATTGTTTAAACTTTGAAAATAAAGTATATTTTTTTAGATCCAACATATACGTTCTTATAACTTTTCATGCCACACTATCTAAATTGTCCAATCATATCCCTTTAACTTCCAACATCTAAGGGATGATGTGTACACATGGCACGCAAGTATAAAAAAAAAGATTTCACTATATATGAAAATTAACTTCTTTGACTATCAAAATTCAGTCATCAACATTTTTCTCAAAATCAAATATGAGCATATACAATTTTTATTCCCAAATCTTTCTATATAATTTTCCACAAATTTAGACCAAACCACCATATGGATACGTATTGTCAAGCATGAACTCAAAACCAAATATGAGCATAGAAACCAAAACAGAGTAGATAAACCAAAACACAACCATTCGATATCAGTATAAACAAGTAAACAAAGAAGTAAAAAAGTATCAACAAGACATTTATTTTAATAAACAAATCAAGTTAAACCTAGAAGATGAACTTGCAGATACAGTCCACTTTCGGATTGTGTCGACGTTTTGCTAGATTCGTTACAACATGATTACTCTTTTCAGCGTCCCCAGTCGCACCTTGTCGTTCTTATTAAATAATTAAAATAATAAAAAAACTTATCAACAGAAAAACAAAACGTACCGTACTACTTGGCATTGTGTGTGTGCCACTTCAAACCACCGTTAACGTTGTGCAAATCAAAACGTATCGTACTACTTGGTGTTGTGTGTGCGTCACTTCGTATCACCATTAACGCTCTACAAAGTTGCTTCGTTTATCTTTCTGTGTGTTCTTCTGACCATCACAAGAAAAGAAAAGTAGTCGTACATGTCAATGGTTGGAATAAAAACCTTGTAAAGATAATGAGTTAATTTTTAATATAAATGATTATCTTCTAGGGGCATTTAGGGAAGAAAAGTGGTAAAATTAGAAAATTGTAAAGAAACCCTTGGTATACCATTTTAACTTTAAACAATTTGGACATATTTGCCTATACCACCTCATTTATAATGTACTAGTGTGGAGCCCGCGCGATGCGGCGGGGTGACCAATTTACAAATATAAGTATAATTTAGCTAAAGATAACTTAAAACAAACGTAGCACCAAAAGATAATGGAATCAATATATTTCCCTACGCTGCACGTAGCAAATCATTTGGAAGCGTTTACATGTTGTTTAATCGGAATCGACTGTTTTGAAAATTACAATCCAAATGCAAATTATGTGTTACACAATAAAAACTTTGCAGTATTCACATTGGTGTTTTCATTTCATTTTATTTAAATTATAAGAGTATGGTCTCTTTTCATATTTCTTCAAGTAATTAATTGATAGATCATTTAACATTCAAAAGAGTTGCATCTCTTAAAATTTAATGAAAAACTCAAGTAACAAATTGATAAATCATTTAGTGTTCGTAGGAGTTGTATCACTTAAAATTTAAAGAAAAAAAATGGACCTAAATTTATGATGGTTTAAAGGTGTAAGTAATGCATAAAAGACAAATTTGTCCTTAAAAAGCTTTTAATGTGTACATTATATGGTGTACGTTAAGAAATTACACTTATACTTCTTAAATTTTAAAAAGTCCTTATAAAATATTTTATAATATATAAGTATAGATACAGATACAGACACAGACATAGATATAGTATAGATATAGATTAAAAGCACAATGAGTAGCCTTCCAAAATCCAAATTTCTAAGTCCCTTTTACGTTTTTGGTAGTATATGAAAGAATTATTTTGTAAATTACGTTTATTTTGCACATCGGTTATTCAAAGTAGTAAGGGTTAATAGGATGGTCATCACACCATCGTATTACCCCACACAATAATAATGTGAGACCTTAATTCCACTACATTTCATCACATTCATTACTAAGGCTATATGGTGTGGTGACACCCTCTACTAACTCATCTAAATTCCCCATTAGTGACATGTCATTTTCCATTCCCCTCCCCCAAACCAAGGAAATTGTTGTCCTTCCCCCTTTCATTTTTTTTATTATTTTTTAAAAGGAAAAGACAAAAAAATCCACCAATAGTACAACTCGGGGGGGGGGGGGGGGGAGGGGGGTTGTTCCCTTTCGGGGGTCTATGCCACCTCAGCCCACCGAGCTCTTAACTGAGTCCATACCATTCAGTCTAAAAACATGGGGTGGAATGATATCCATCACTAAATTTTTTTTTTAAAATAAAAAACATTACATTAAATAAAATAAAAAACTTAGATTAAATAAATAAAAAATTACTAGAAATAAAATAAAAACATTACTAGATGAGTCGAGTGGACACGAAAGACCTTCCATTTAATATATTTTTTTTAGTTGTTTTATTGTTGGAAGTATTGTTTGATTATTGGTGGTATTGATTTTGGTTGAAAATGAAATATATATGTAGTGTTTTTAGAAACAAAAACTTTTTTTAGGCCAAACGGTCACCGTTGGCTAACGGTCACAAACCAGCGTGCTATCACGATTTCCTTTCATCGCGGCCGTGATACAAATGGTAGGGCGGTGGTCGTGATGGTCACGGCCAGCACGGGGTGGCCATTACGGACCACCCCAACCACCCAAACAAAACATACGTGCATTGTGGTACGAGTACATCACAGATATCAAATGAATTAATCCAAACGTTATGCAATGCGTTACGATATAACTCAATGTAACCTATATAAGAGTTGCGGTTGGACAAAAAAGTAAAGTAAATCAAATTTATGTCGTATAAAAGAAACGCAGTAGAATACGGGTTGGTTTGTTTAGTGGGGTTCGATGTAATCACTACACTACCCTTACCTCTGCATCAAAACTTAGCGACATTAAAACACACTTTAACTCGTATGTCAAAACATATACCAACTGAAAACTTACAGTATGAAAACATATTATTATTTTACTCAACTCATTTTCAAAAAACATGGTTTACATCAAAACGTGAATTTATACCTCTTACGTCAAAAATATGAATTTATACAGACACGTGCATAAAAATAAGCACATGAGAAAATACTTTCTTTTTTAATTGAAGTCAAAACTAGAGACCAACTTAAATATATAGTACATAAAAAAAGTATGAAAACGTATTATATTTCATCAAACCCATTTCCAAAAAAAAGAAAAAAAAACTTTAGGTTTCATACATAAAAATAATCATATTGGATTATTTTTTTTAATTTACGTCTCTCTAAAACACACTTTAACTCGTATGTCAAAACATATACCAACTGAAAACTTACTGTATGAAAACATATTATTATTTGACTCAACTCATTTTCAAAAAAACATGGTTTACATCAAAACGTGAATTCATACCTCTTACGTCAAAAATATGAATTTATACAGACGCGCATAAAAATAAACACATGAGAAAATACTTTCTTTTTTAGTTGAAGTCAACTAGAGACCAACTTAAATGGTACATAAAAATAAGTATGTAAACGTATTATATTTCATCAAACCCATTTCCCAAAAAAAAAAAAAAAAAAACCTTTAGGTTTCATATATAAAAATAAGCATATGTGGAAAAAAAATTTTAATTTACGTCAACATGAAGATCAACTTAAATCGTTCATAAAAAATAAGCATAAAAACATATTAAATTTTTGACGCAACTCATTTTCGAAAACTTTAGGTCGAAATGTGAATTTATACCATCTATGTTGAACGCCAAAACGTGAATTATCATCGTTTACGTCAAAATGTAAATTTGTACCTCTCTCGCTTCTTTTATTCCTGTTCGTTTATTCGGGACGGCACAGACAGCCCACATACATGAAGAGAAAAAATAGAGAGGGGTTATCCTTAACACATAAAAAAATAAGCATAAGAAATAGTTCCTTTTAGAAAAAGAAAGAAAATGCGAGGTAAAGATAAAACGTTATATTCTAAAGGAGGTGTAAACAACATTTTATAAAATTGTTCGAAATTAAAAGGGAGAAAAAATGTGAAATTTAAAAGTAGGGTATTTTGTCGGTGGTAAAGGCCACCAATATTGTCTTGAAAGAATATAGTATAAAAAAAAAGATAACATAAGATAATTAAAAAAAATATTGTTTACTAGCTGATTACCCCGAGAGTGTCTCGGGGTTAAAAAATCTAATATTACTTAATAAAAAAGGATAAAAGAAATAAACAGTCTCAACCACTTTTAATGTTAAAGAATGTTGTTATAATGTTTATACTATCAAAAGGGTTCTTACGCTACGTTCCCAGCAGATTAAAACATCTCAACCTCTTTTAAAGCTAAGCATATCGTTATAGCATATGAACATAGGCAATTCATATATGTAACAGTAGGTTCAAAAACATATATACTATCATAATATGATTAATGACTTGCCTATATAAGAACTTACCTAAATATATTGTGTTTTTTTCTGCATGAACAAAAACTAACAAAAAAAAACATTTTTTTCGTTTTTTGTATAGCACTATATATGGTGCTCGTTAGAAAGATAATAAAGCGATCGTTAATTTGGTGTAATTTTTTTTCAAAAAAACGTCATACATAAAAGTTACTAACGTTTAAAAATTTTGAGCTGAAATTAACAAAAAAAATAAAGATAAAAATATTAATTAACATATTTGAAATTTTAAAATAATTAATAGTTTACTAACATTTAAAAAATGTGAGAGGAAAATAAGGAAAATATATTAATTAACATATTTGAAATTTTAAGATAATATAGATATAGATTTTAGAGTTAATTGCCAATTTAGTCCCTGAGATTTGTCAAAAATTGTCACTTTCATCCAAATCTTTTTTTTTTCAATTTAGTCCCTATGGTTTCATTTTTTTGTCATTTTAGTCCTTGAGTTTTGTTAAAAATTGTCACTTTCATCCAAATCTTGTTAGTACACAGGGACTAAAAATGACAAAAAAATGAAACCACGGGGACTAAATTGACAAAAAAATAAGATTTGGATGAAAGTGGCAATTTTTGACAAACCTCAGGGACTAAATTGACATTTAACTCTAGATTTTATTTTAAAATACAAAATAAATAAATTTAAAAGAAAGCTTCAGATGATGCCACGTGACAGCCTCCATTGAATGTCACATCAAACAAACTCAATTCTTTTATTGTAAGTTATAGATTATAGATTTGAAAAGTTAAAATGCTATTCCTTTTCACTAACTCATTTAAAATTTTTGTTACGTTTTATAAAACGATTATTTTGAACTAAAAATGTGTAATCCAAATTATTTTCTTTACTATTTTTATATCATTTTCTTTTACTTTCTTTTTCTTTATGCATTCCATTTTATTTTTATTTTTTTTTACTTTTACTTTATTAGGAAATTAAAATTTTATTATATAGTTAACTTTTTACACATACTTTTTATAGTTAAACTAATTTATATCTCAATATCTTATAGGATAGACAAATAATATGTGTTAAGCTGTAACATAAAAATTAATGTATTATTATTTGAGAAAGCAACAATTTTAATAAAGGGAATAAGAATGAAAATTTATATTAAAGAGAGAATGTATGTTTTGATAAGGTGCAAACGCAGAAACAATCATTGTATAGCGTGATTGAGGCGGTGTTTTGAAGGTGTAGTTTTTTATTAATAAAATATTTAATGGTTTTTAATAAGCGAAAATATAAAAAGAATTAGCTAAGAAAATTAATATATAATAAATAAAAGAAAAAAATGAAATTATAATTTAATAATAATATTTTATATGAGAGAAAAATAAAATAATCATATTTTTTTATTATATATTAAAGTAATAAAAAAGATAAAAATAAAAATAAAAACATATAATTTAGTAAATACTTGGTTAATTGAGTTATTTATAACCTAAAACTTTTGACGAAAATTTAAGGGTGAGAATTGCCTCACCAAACGTCATGTGTCTCCACTCCAATCGTTATATTAGAGATATAGATAAATACAATTATTTTTAATTAAGGTTTTTACTTTCTCATTATTTATTATTATTATTATTATTATTATTATTATTTGACAATAAATATTTTAGAGGTGTAAATGAGCTGACCTTAGTCTCCGACCTTATCTAGGTTTAGTCTGAATCATCTTTAATTTAAGGGCATGTGTAGTGGTCTCGTTATAGGGCGTTTTGGACTCTATAGCGCCGGGGAACACCGCCCCCCGGATGCTATAGGGCGTTTTGGGTTGGTGGCGCCATAGCTATAACGGGCGTTGTGATGTTAGGAGGGGTTGATTTCACCTTTTATTATTATTATTATTATTATTATTATTATTATTATTATTATTATTATTATTATTATTATTATTATTATTATGATGATGATGATGATGATGATGATGATGATGATGATGATGATGATGATGATGATGATGATGATGATGATGATGATGATGATGAAGATGAAGATGTTGAAGATGGAGATGTTGATGATGAAGATGAAGATGGTGAAAATGGGGTAGGTAGGGTATAATAATAATAATAATAATAATAATAATAATAATAATAATAATAATAATAATAATAATAAAACAATGATTACTCAATCATTTATAAAGCCCCATAACCCCCTTCCCACTACACCCTCTTTTTCCATAACCCCCCTTCTATTACTTTTTAATATTTTAACCCCCATAACCTCCCACCACTACACATACACTAAGAGTAGATAAATGATTAGTTTATGCATATAAACTTGTTTTAAGTTGGGGGTATTTTAGTTTCAACTAGAAATAAAAACAATTTTCGAAAACAGATTTTGTTCGATTAAGAAAAACATTAATTATCCTATATGTTTAATTCTCAACTTCCATGAATAGTGTTTTTGTTTTTTGTTCCATCTTTGCTGTTGATAAGAGTATTTGTATTGTTTGGTTTGAAAATATTATCAATAAATGTTTCAGCACAGATGGTGTGTTGTTGTTGTGTTTAGGTAAACTGTTCAGGTTCGATCCTTGCAAACGGTTTAATTTTTTGGGTCATTTTTTGGGTGGCATCCTGGTCATTAAAGACAGGTTGGGACACCTGGGGGCACGTGTTGACAACAGATAGTTTCTCCTTCATGAGTCACCCCTTCTCTCTCTCTCTCTTGACAAGCAACTCACCGTCTCTTCTCCATTCTTCTCTCTCTTTCTCTTCTTTCTTCTTCAATATCTACTATCTTTCCTCATCATCAATCACTAATCAAGCCTAATAATAACACAAACGATCGTTTATCTATTTGGGTTTTGCTTTTTGTTTCAGATCTGTTATTTTACATCTTCTCTCCTTATCTTCATGTTATTAGTGTGGCTTTTACAATCATCCCTCTCAATCATTCTCCTCCTCCTTATCCACTTCTCAATCATAAGCTCATACCCACCACCACACCACTACGGCCGCAATGACCGTTGTCGCCGTCATCTTCGACTACCGGGAAAAAAATTATTTGAGACGATGGTGGTTTACTAACCCACTAAGGTACCGATCCGATTTACGCTTTTCTTTTATACTTTGTTGGTTGTTCGTCGTTTATGGTTGTTTCTTGCTCTTGATTATTCATGTCTTTGCCCCTGATTTATAGTTTGTATTTTTGAGCTGGTTATGTCGGATAATCTTTCAAATATCGGAGAGCCCCACTGCCGAGATCTGAGAAGGGTCGGATCCTGACCAGGTTTATAATTTTAAAATAATTAGCATCAAAATATAAATATACAATAGTCGGCTGTTCTGACTTATTGTTCACTAATGTTGTAAGAGTTACTTTAAATTCTAACTTATAAGTATGTTGTAGTATTTTTCTCTTAAACTTCTTTGTTACACATATGTGGTGTTTTTAATATTTTGTGTTCACATACCTAAATTTTGTTTTATGTAAACCTTGAGATTAACAGTTTAACACATAACCACTTCCGCAAAAAGAAAAGGTTATAGTTTAACTATTTAACTATTTGAATGTGGTGTTAATTGATTCTTTAATCTTATTTTTAAGTGTTGCAACTTACCTTTGATTATATACGTTGTCTTTGGACTAATCATAACAACTATATCTTTCTATAAGCATTGCAGCAAAGTCGATGAAGGGCCTCAACTTCTGATTTTTATTCACTTTTTGAAGGTGAGGACTGAGGTATTAACTAATAACTATATATTTGTATTTAATTCATAATTTCAGGTTGGAACGATAATTAGACTAGGCGATTTATTGTTGTTTTTATGTTGGTCAAATACTTCTGTTTATTGTTGTTCACTCTATTTTGCTTATTTGCTATCTAAATTTGTGTATTTGTTATTGTTTGCTGATATAATGTGCAGCCTTTTACATATTTCTTGCAACTCGAAGTACAATGCAAAACAGAGGGCAGAGTTGCGAAATTAGGCTGTGATGATCAACTTTGTTGGCCCCATTTGGAGCTGAAAATTGCACTTATGAAACAAATTAACAATCACATATCAGTTAAAGGGGGGAGCGGTTGCGTTTACTACTATACCCGATGTGTCGACTGAAGACGTGGCTGCTTTGGCTATTGGGTTGATGTTAATGACGCTTAGAGGGATTTGTATTTCATCTAAATTGTTCAATTATCTTTTACTGATTCAAATTCAAATGTTTTGGTTTATCACCACCTACCAAACCATTGTATATGCTATATTACTATGTATTTCTGGTTTGGTGAAGCATGTGCGAATGGTGCAACAATAGAAGATAAGGATGAAGTGGTGGACACGTGATATGCAGAATGGCTGCATCATGGAGTTGTACACAGGTCGATGGACCGCCTACTAACATGTGCTCTTTGTTTATTTGCAGTTTTATATCTTCATTTTCATTTTGCTTTGAATATTCATTATTTGCTTTGATTTTCAGTAACATTATTCTATTGAATTTTACCGCTTATTTTTTTTCTAATTATGTTGTTGCAGGTCATTAGTTGACCAAACACTTATGCAACTGAAGATTGTGGTACATCATTAACAGAGAGAAGCCATGGGAGAGAGAGAGAGAAAGAGAGAGAGAGAGCCGGCGAAGAAGGGAATTCCGGTGAGTTCTCCGCCGCGTCAGTGGTACCAATCCATGGCCTAAAGCATGGCGAATCGTATGGAGGTGATCGATTGTCCGATCGTGAATCGGTGAGATCATGTCAAGACGAAATACGGCGGCGTCGGTTGTAAGCTTGGGCTTTTTGGCAAGAAAAAAACTATAAGGTTAATCGCAACAAATTTCTGGCGAGTTAACAATGCTGGTCGTTTTTTGTAGGTTTGCAGCGATCACAGGGTCGTCGATTGGTACGGATGTTGGCAACTCTCAGTGAGACACCGCGACTCGATGTGGCGAGGTTTTAGAGAGGGCAGAAGGTGATTGACACTAATCTATAATTTTGAAAAAGGTACATCATTCTGCTGATTCCGTCTATTTCAGTTACTTTAGATTTATGAATTCATGTTTGGTCGCTTAAAAAAATTACGTGTGCACCTGAATAAATTCTTTTTTCTATGCCTGCTATTGTACACTTTTATAATTTGGGAATATTGAAATGTTATTCAGATGCAAACGACAATCTCTATTAATATGAATATATGATACGCATGAATTTAAATAATCATGGGTTTGAAAGCAACAATTTGAAGATCATAAATTAAATTGTTCTTCAAAAGCAAAACAACAATCTGTTATATTAAGATGAAGGTTGTAATATATTTGGAAAGCTTGAATTTCAAAATAATAATCACATTGTCGTCTATTTGGAAAGCTTGGATATGAATATTTTCTTACCGAGGCTTAATGGTGTTTGATTTTTGTGATGATCTTCTTTGAACTTATTGTCTAGGTTGATGGTATGGATTCCTTTATTGTCAAACAACCTTGCAAATTTGGTTTGCTGATCGGTTTAGGGAACTTTTCACAGACTCAATCCCGTCTGCGAAAGATTTTTATACATCATCGGGTTAGTCAGTAAGTTGATATGTTTAACCCGTTTGAAATAAGATGCAGCCCAGATTGATTCACTCATATGTAAATGGGTCAAGTGTGAAACTAACGGGTTTGTTTTGGTTTGATGGATGAACTGTTATGGGCTGCAACATGGCTGTACCAGGCAACCAAAGAAGAGTCATACTTGAAATACGTGGTTGATAACGCTGCCTCCATGGGCGGTACTGGCTGGGCAGTGAAGGAATTCTCTTGGGATAATAAATACGCCGGTGTCCAGATTCTCCTTTCCAAGGTGTTGATGGATGGAGATGGTGGTGCATACACCACAACACTGAAACAATATCAAGCTAAAGCCCTCTCCTAAGATGTTCTGATGCCAGTGTTCACCCTCATGAACTACTTGTGTTTGCTAAATCACAGGTATGTCTCGATTTAATCCATGTTAGTTTAAGGATATGTAAACATTGGGTTCATGTAATTAACAAATGCCGGGTGTTAGTTCTGAACACTCATCTTTTAGTTTTCTGGTTTTTTTTTCCTGTAAAAAATGTTGGCGAGATGTCGTATTTAAAAGGGTACTTGTAATAAAATAAGTTGGATATGCTTCTTCATATCATGTATGGAAATCACAGTTGTTCATGAAAAGTTAACTGGTGTACCTATTCATGAATCATTAGAGTTATTCATGACAAGTTAGTTACACCCTTTTAGTAAATAGTTGACGACACTAACATCACCAAATCTGACTAAATTGAGTTATTCCTTACCCAAAGTCGTCCATAAGGATTCAGTATGTTCCCTGGCTTTTAGTTTTTCTTCTCAAGCGTTTAAAATGGGCATCTTCGCTATATAATTACAATGTGACACGTCTTCTCTTCTTTAACGTTTATAATAAGAACTTGATTTCTTCAGTCGAATTTGAGATACGTTTATCTAGAAGTCTGTCGATGGATTAATATACTCGATTTCTATTTTATTCCCAAGTCAATGAGTTATATGGTCGGGTATGGTTCGGACCTACTTGTGGCGTATGGGCAGTGCAAGAACTATTATGGGATTGAAACTAATGGTAAAAGGGTACCAAATAGTAACCGTTGTGGGCTGCAAAGCGGACTGTAAAATGGAAAACGACATCATACTTTCGAACAAGATTTCGAGACCGAATTGTGTGGTACAACGTATCAACAGTCGGGGTCTTTTGTAGCTGTTTGAGAGGTGTTTTTGGATGAAATGGTGTCCAAATAATCATATAATGTTTCGATAAGGGTTGCCCAAAACAGATTGAGAACTGGATGACGACATTGAGTGTGCTGAAGCACTGTTTCCGGACACCATTCAAAAACACCTCATGTACATGTCTTTTTGCAGTCGAACTTCTGTAATATAGTTGCTGCTGCTACTGATAAAAATAACAGATATGTAAACATCTTGAATGGAAATATTTTCAATGTACAATAATAAAGAAAAACCGAAAACAAATAATCCTCCACGCGACAGGCGTCCATTGTTGGGGAATAGCTTAATGAATCGTCGCGCAACGCGCGACTTTGCAATCCACTAGTTAATTTGAATTAGGAAAACTGAGATAATAAAATTAATTTCATTTACCAGGCAATCTCTTGATTCGATTCAGCTTACGATTATTAACGGTCACAGTGCAGTGATACATTTAGTTAAAAGTTTATATCAATTATACTTAGGGCTGTTCAAATCGCTCGCCGGTCGTGGATCACGCTCGTTCGGAAAATGCTCGAAAAATGCTCGCTCGTTCTTCCGCTCGGTTGTATATGAGCCGATCGGCTCGGTTCGGTTTGTAAATGAGCCAAGCACGAGCAAAGGTACGCTCGGATCGGTTCGGCTCGAATATATTTTTATTTATTTAATAATAAATATACACACAATTTATAGATAAATTTATGGCTTTATATATAAGATTCTATTGGATTTGACTCAGTATATGCAAACAAAATATAATCAGGCCACTTAACATAAAAAAAAAAATTAACACTAGATTTAATAGTAAAACAATAAGTCATGAGGTGATAGTCTTGACTTCTTTATGTTAATAGTCGTCCATCGCTAATTGTCACTTGATATTACACCTACGTCACAATGCAACAACTGTTGTCTGACGTATGCTCATCACCTCACCAGCCTCAATCTAAGCCTTATCCTTGGACACTGTGATCTCAATATTAGTGTTAGCATCGGACATTTTGACCCTAGTTGTCACCCGACAATGAAAACATCGAAGGAAACATCCCAATTTTATAATCGTCCATATTATTCTCCGCTCGATTCTCGCTCGGCGCTCGCTCGGAAAATTTGCGCTCGAAGAATGCTCGTTCGGTTTTCGGCTCGATTGTAAACGAGCCGCTCCGCTCGGTTCGGTTTGTAAACGAGCCAAGCACGAGGAAAGCTTCGTTCGGATCAGCTTGGCTCGTGAACAGCCCTAATTATACTAGACGTCACACTGTTCGGACATCTATTCCATTTTATGTCTAGCCAAATGCACTTCATCGATTAGAACCAATTTACTACCCTAAGTTCACGTCGTTTGGATCTTAGCATGTTGGTTATAAGTGATGTGTTACAAAACACATCTCTTTTCTCGTGTATTTTGTATATTTTTTAATTAGTTTTTTATTCGTTTCGAATCATTTTTATTATGTATTTATTTGTTTTATTATTATATAGGTGGACAAGAAAAATGAGCTCAAAACGAAAGAAACTGATTGAAACGTGAACACCATGATGCAAACAAAAATATAATAATAATTCAAAATAAAAACAAAATTCTTAATAGAGAGACTTAAGAAAACAGAAAACAAATAAACAATAAAGAAACAAACCACTAGGGGTGAGCATTTCGTTTCGTGGTTCGGACCTACAAGAACCTTGGACCTGACCCGCGAAAACCTTGAACCCGAACCTTTTTAAATATATGGGTCGGTTTCCGGTTCTAAATTTATATGAATTATCGGTTCCGGGTCGGGTCGGTTCCAAACCCATGGTTCTAATATAAGAACCACAAGAACCGTTTGTATTTTAATTAAACAATAAAAAGTAATTTTTTAGTTTTTTCACTCTTCTTTTTATGTGTTATTGTAACCGATTTCATATAATGTTAATATATTATTAAAAATATTATTTATAAGAATAACAATGTATTTTTTTAAGTATTTTTCGGTTTGATGTATATACATTACATATGTGATATATTATATAATATAAAATTTGGACAAATCTCCGGCCAAAATGTACAACTTTTTTGCTCAAATGTTAAAACATTTTTAAGTCTATTTGAGGCACTGGTAACTAGTTAAGCTGCCAAGAGGGTGTTTGAATATGCATCTAAACATTAAAAACATCATTGTGAATTGAATTCCCAACAACTGTGTTTGGCAAAAACCATTTACAATTGTGTGTTTCTGTTTGGCAAAAACCATTCACAATTTTTTTTTTAACAGAAAATTTCATTAAAAAATGACGCGCCCTCAAACCAAGGACCACCACACAATTACATCATATACAAGGGGTATTTCCCCCATTCTTTTCAATCTATATCTTTAAATCTAGCCCGATGTTTAATCCAAACGAAAGACAAAGATTTAACACATGCCACAATCTCTAACAAATTAGGCTTCGACTTTTGAAAAATAATATTGTTCCGTTCCATCCAAATTTTCCAGCAAGTCACCATGATGATACCCCTTAGAATCTTCACCTTCCATTTCGATTTATAAACTGAGAATTCCATTTTTAATAAAGCCGCAATAGAGTCAACTCTACAGCCAAGGAGATTACACCATGACCAAATCTTGTTCCAAACCTCCAAAGAAAACTCGCAGTCCACAAAAACATGACCTACAGATTCAGAAACTGCCTCACAGAACGGGCACCTGGAATCTGTAAAATTAATACTCCTGTGTAACAAAGCTAAACGCGTCGGTAACCGGTCAAGCTCCATTTGCCATGTAAACACATTAACCTTAATCGGAACCCATGCTTTCCATCTCATATCACGCGCTATCGCCACACCTCTATTCCTACCCAGCCATCTCCGCACAGCAGCAACTGAAAATTGACCATTTCTATCTTGGATCCACTCCCATGTGTCCTGTTCATTAGACAGAATGATTTGATCCAAAGCAAAACGTAAATCCTGCTCCTCCAAAATTGCTGCAACCGAATCTGTAGAGAAAGCCCAAGAATCTGCAATACACACTTTACCATTCACCTTACACAACCGATCACTAACTACCGAATTTTTCTGCATGTCTTGAGAAAATAAACAAGGCCATCGCAACATCAGAGGCTTACTCCCAAACCATACTTCTTTCCAGAAAGAAATACCATTTCGATTACCAAGTTTACCTCTTAAACTATCCGAGAAACTTGTACCGTCCACCTCCACACCTTCCAAAACCCGAACTACATTTTTCCAACACCCAGTATACCCGTTTTTCAGCGGTAGAAAACACCAACGTTTTCCACCATGAATACTCTCAATTACCCTCTTCCACAAAACCATTTACAATTGTGTGTTGGGTTATTCTAAATACACCATACTCTATAAACATTAATTAAATTTAACTATTTGATCCAATAAACTTGATTCTCTTTCATATTAATTATAGTCTTAGTTTATTGTTTTTCTTTCTTGGAATCACAAAACTAATTAAAGTTTTTATTCTCTCTCCTTAAAATGTATACTTATTTTTATAGAGAGAGGCTATTGTACAAAACTTCCTTAACATACAAAGTGTAAGAAGCTCTCCCAGCCCTTTGAATAGCGTTTAAAAACAAGATGGCACGATCGTAATTATCAACGCGTTTTATGTTTGCCGTTAACAATTCAGGGGTAAATTTGACAAATGCTCGTAAAATAATTTGTTTTTTTAATCATACCGCCCAAATCATCTCATTAATTGAAAGTAATTATAATTTGCTATAATCGTGCAAATCATAAAACTCAAAAACTCCATTAAACACCATACTCTGTAAACAAAAAAAACAGAGCACCATTTCAAGCGACACCAGACGAACCATAATCACTCGATTAAGAACAAATTATGGCTCCAAAACGCAAAACAAGTAAGCAGATGTTCATATTGTTACTTTAATTTTGATCGTCTATTAGTTTTCATCGTCTATGATGAAGAAATGAAAACCCTAAAATTACGTTTGTATGAAACAGGTGAAGCAAGAGAACAACTGAGTTTGTTCGTGTGTTTGATGAAAGTTATAAAGGTGTTTTCAGTTTTTCATTGATTTTAATGATTTCACATGATCATGTTGTTAAAACACACGTCTATATAAGAAAACGCACTCAAACATGTGTTAATATTAGAATCACATAATATTACTTAAAACGCATTTAGTAATATCATAAAACGCACTTACATTTTGATGATATTCAACTTACAACGTAAAAACATAAAACGCACTTAGTGATATCATAAAACGCACTTACATAAAACACATTCAGTGATATCATAAAACGCAGTTACATAAAACATAAAACGCATTCATTGATATCATTAAACGCACTTAAATAAAACATAAAACGCACTCATTGATATCAGAAAATGCACTCAGTGATATCTACAATATAAAACAGTTATCTATCGGCCTCTGTTCATCTCTGAACTTTATTATCTTCGAATATATGTATGAAAACAGCAAAATTAAACCGACTACAGGATCTTCTTCTCCGATTATGGTTTCTGGTTTGTTGTTTAAGTCTGATACACAATTAAACATCATAAATAGATTACGATTAGATGAAATGAAAAAAAAAAACAGAGCAACCTACTGAACATGACAATCAACTCTTCAATTGAATATCAATTTCAAAAAAAAATGATCGAAATAGTGCACTGTGCTTGGAGTTTGAATTAGGTTAAAAAAATGAAGGAATATTGTGTAATCAGTTAGGAAAGTTTGAATTTTGTATTACGAAAAAACAGAGATTGATATTTCTCTGAAAATTAGAACGTGATTAATGGACAAGGTAAAAGTCTATAATACCCTTCTAATGATTAACAACGAAGTCGGAGTTTGTAACCGTCATTTTTCACGTGTCAAACTATAGTGGCTTTCTACACTTTGTAGGATAAGGTACTTTGTACCAAATACTTTCTCTATTTTTATATAATTAGCTTGAATATTTAGTACAGTATCATGTATATAATCAAAATGATCGAAATAGTGCACTGTGCTTGGAGTTTGAATTAGGTTAAAAAAATGAAGGAATATTGTGTAATCAGTTAGGAAAGTTTGAATTTTGTATTACGAAAAAACAGAGATTGATATTTCTCTGAAAATTAGAACGTGATTAATGGACAAGGTAAAAGTCTATAATACCCTTCTAATGATTAACAACGAAGTCGGAGTTTGTAACCGTCATTTTTCACGTGTCAAACTATAGTGGCTTTCTACACTTTGTAGGATAAGGTACTTTGTACCAAATACTTTCTCTATTTTTATATAATTAGCTTGAATATTTAGTACAGTATCATGTATATAATCTTCTGGAAAATTGAGTTAAGTACCATTTTTGTCCTTGTGGTTTGCATCAAAAATCTATTTTAGTCCAAAAGAATTTTCATGTCTTTTTTCGTCCATTTGTTTCAGTTTTGTCCCATTTACATCCATCCTATAAACACCATCCATTCTTGTTGTTAAAATAAGCAAATGTGCCCCTCATGTGAGGGGCTTATTTGTCCTTTTCACTCTTAACTCCTTTTTTCCTTCTTTATAAAAATCATGAAATTGCATTCTTTCTTAAACTCTTTTCTCCAACATCAATCAACAGAGACGATCAGATGGTCTTGTGTTCATTTTGTGGCTCTCCAACATTTTGGACTTCTTGGACGTCATCAAACCCCTTAAGACGATTTTATTGTTGTGCTCGAATGGTAAGAAACTGCGATGTTAATCTTTTGGTTCAAATTGTACCTCTTAATTTCTTTAAGCTTGTGCCTTTACCCAAATAATGTGCTCAGGGAACGAATTGTGGATTTGTTTATATGAAATGGTTGTTTTTGTTATGTAGGGATGCAGCCATGCAGGTCAAACAAGAGGCGTGGTATCTATAAGGCAAGGCAATAATCAAGGCTTGAATACCTAGTCAAACTTATGTATAGAATGTATATTTGAGTCAATATCTGTTAGCTTATTTAGTTCCTGTAATCACTCTCTTTTCCAAGATGTATCTCGCCTATATAAGGCTCTTCTGTACAGAAATAACATACACACAAATTATCAATAGTCTCATACCTGTTATATGGTATCAGAGCTCTAACAAAGCTCCTCTGAGTTACTTCGATCCAAACCTCTGTTTCCGATCAGCCATGGCAGCCACCACAATCATCAATCTTTCCACATATACTCACTTTCCCATTCAATTAACCTTTGATAATTTCACCAATTGGCGGAAACAAGTCCTAGCAACCCTTACCGGCCTAGAACTCGAACAGTTCGTTGATGGTCACACAGACCCACCATGTAACATCGCGAATTTCCCCTAATTTTTTTTTGATAAAAAGAAATGTATTGTTTTAAACAATATATGTTTTAAATACCTTAAACTAATAATTATTTGTATCTCGACACTTTTGTACGTTTTAAAAATATTTCGAGTCACTTTCGGGTTTATATAATCATATTATGAATTTAGAATAATATAGTTTTAGGGAAATAATTGCCAAAAAAGATTTGTGTGGACCGGGACTCGAACCCGCGTCCACAGCCAACCAACACACAGTGACAACTAAATGAGCCAACTATCATCTTGTGTAGTATTTCAGAAGAAAATAAACTTAACACATTCCTTAAATTGATTAGTCAAAGTCTTAGTGAAACAGTCAAAGTCTTAGTCAAATAATCAATTCATCATAAAACCTTACTTTATGGTGTTGACCAATTATAATGGCTAATTGAATCCAAAACTAGTATAAAAACCCACCTATGACCCATTATACTTTGCACCTCTAAATCGATTGTTTCAATCCGATTAAACTTTCCCTCATACCTTTCTTCTATAGTCTATTACTTCTACAATTGAAGCTTTGATTATAAGCTCTTGTAATTGGCAACTTTGGGGCTACACATATTCTATTTCTCGAGACTTAATACTTTGCTAAGGTGAGTTTACGTAACCATGTTTATGCAATTCTTCATACTTGCAACATTATACTTAAGCAATTCTACATGCATATCTAGTTGTAAACTTTAATGCCTCATGAATTAGACAACAACAACAGTTTCAACGAGTTTCAACATTACATAATCATTAGCTATGGCCAAGCCGGCGATACTCAATAATAGATCTATTGGATTGACAATCCTACCCGGATACGTGTACCTCCTACATAGGTAGCGTGGGTGATTGTTATCGTTCCAACATATTATTAAGGTGAACCGTGGATGACGGAATGGACCTAAACTAGTCGAAGGTTTGATTATGTCGATTCAACATATCATGTTTATTCATGTAGACTTAAACTTACGATAGACATATGAATTGCTAAACTTTTATTCTTAAACTTAATTGCTTGACATGGCTTATGTATTCTCACCAACTTCTAGTTGACCCCCCCATTTTTACAACTCAACAGGAAATAATGATGCTTGCAGTCTAGAAAGTTAGCATGAGGAGACAAACTGAAGTTTATGCTTTATTTGGTTATTTGATGTATTAGAATTCCATTCAAGACTTATTATGTATTTTCAATTTTGGATATTTTTACTTTAAATAAATTTCAAATTAAAACTTGAATACCATGTGCTACTGTATACTCATTCTTACGTGACACCTCGATGTTTCCGCCATCGATTGGGGTGTTACACACCACCGAAAGTCGCAGATGACAAACTCAATCCTGACTACCGCCTATGGTTTCGTCAGGACCAAATCCTTCTCGGCGCCTTGCTCGGAAGCTGTTCAGCCACCATCCTGCCCATCGTCTGCTCTGCTGAAACATCCCTCGAACTATTCACACGTCTCACCGAGACATATGCCGGCGTCTCCCGATCCCGAATCATCTCTCTTCACACAAAACTAGCAACCACCACCAAAGGCAACAAACCGGTGGTTGAATATCTCCGGGAGATGAAGTCAATCGCTGACGAATTGGCCCTCGCCCAAAAACCGATCGATGATGATGACCTAATTGTCCACGTTATTGCTCATCTGGGCGACGATTACAAACAAGTTACAGCAGCCGTGAAGATGCGAGACACCTCCATCAGCTTCTCTGACTTGTTTGAGAAGCTTGTTGATCATGAAAGAACCCTATTGGAAACAACAACAGCGCTAGTTATCCCAACTGTGAATGATACTCAGAGAAGCCGCTACATACGTGCATCTGATGGAAGAAATGGGCCTCCTGAAGGCCGAAACTCTTACAGGCCCAATAACAATGGACCAAGGCCCAATCGCCATCCACCAAGCACTACTTATAGAACTAATAGACATAACTTGTTTTGTCACTTTTGTAACATTACAGGTCATGAGACTAAGGAGTGCGGGAAGCTTACACAATTTTTAAAAGATCATCATATCTCCAAATCTGCAACTCCAACAGTCAACACATCAATGGCAAGCTCATCCCATGCACCATCTTCAATGTTTGATAGCGGAGCCTCAAACCATGCTGCCCATGACCAGTCATTTTTACATTCCCTTTCGGAATACGGGGGACCCGATGAAATTGTGTTAGGAAACGGTAAAACTCTTCCCATCTCTCACATTGGTCACTCGTCCATTCCCACCAATACTCTTTCCTTATCATTAAAAAATGTCTTATTTGTCCCTCACTTACGTCATAATCTTGTCTTTGTTGCCAAACTTTGCAAAACTAACAAAGTTTCTGTTGAATTTTTTCCTTTTCATTTCTTGGTGAAGGATCTTCGCACGGGGGCGCCTCTAATGTGAGGAGTGAACATCCATGACGTCTACTACGCTCCTAGCTTCACTAGACATCATCACAAGCAAATCAATTCCAGTACCAAAACATCCGGTTCGCTACTTTTATGGCATCACAAGCTTAGTCATCCGTCAATTAAAGTTCTAAAACCCTTACTTAATAAGTTAGGACTTAATTGTAATCAAAATGTCCCTTTTCATTGTGATGCTTGTTTTATCAATAAAAGCCATAAATTACCTTTTGGTCCAAAATCATTTAAAGTCTCCAAACCATTAGAACTCGTCTACCCTGATGTGTGGGGACCTGTCCAAACCTCGAATGATGGATTCACTTACTACGTCATATTTGTTGATTATTATTCAAAATACACGTGGTTATATCCAAAGAAACGGAAATCGGATGTCTCCATCCTCTTCCCCCAATTCAAAACATTAGTTGAAAAATTCTTTACCTTCAACAAAATGGGATCTCTCACTTCACCACTCCTCCACATACACCCGAACAAAATGGCGTTGCCGAACGACGCCATCGTCACATTGTTGAAACAGGGTTGTCTCTTCTCTATCATGCAAACTTACCCCTCCATTTCTGGACACATGCCTTTCAAACCGCTGTCTACCTTATAAATCGCCTTCCCACACCGATCCTTGATCATCAATCACCTTTTACTCGATTATACAAAACTAATCCCAAATACACCAAACTAAAACCTTTTGGTTGTTTATGCTTTCCTTGGCTATGACCCTATGCTTCATCCAAACTTCATCCAAGATCTACCAAATGTATTTTCCTTGGATATTCCTCTTCTAAATCCGCCTTTAAATGTTATGACCCCATCTCACATCGTCTTTATCACTCTCGACATGTTGAGTTTGTTGAACATGTCTTTCCCTTTCATTCCACCCCCGCTACTACACTTCCCTCGGTTGCTGAACTCACCACTCACCCTCCCTCATCTCTGTCATCCTCTCACACCCCTACAACTCCTCATATCCTACCTCCTCAACCCCCTACTCACACCTTTATTCCTCCCAACCAAAATCCATCCGTACCACCCTCACCTACTACCTCCCCTGCTCCAACCGAAACCACTACACCATCCACCTCGTCTATTGCAACCGAGTCCTCTACCCCCTCCTCCAACTCCGACTCCCCCTCAACAAACACTTCTCCTTCTTCCATCCCACCCCCTCCTCCTGTTACCTCTTGCCCACAATGCACCCGCAAACCAAACACCAAATATTTCAACCCCAATGTAGTCAACATCACCACAACTCATCCCATCCCACCAACCCTTAAACCAACTTCCCACACCCAAGCACTTAAGGACCCTAAGTGGCGAGCCGCCATGGATTGTGAGTTTAATGCTCTTCTTCAAAATGCCACATGGAAACTTGTTCCACATACCGCTACCACCCCCATTGGGTGTAAATGGGTGTATCGTATCAAACGGAATCCCGACGGCTCTATCGACAAATACAAAGCTCGCTTAGTTGCTAAGGGTTTCCACCAACAGTACGGGAAGGATTACTTTGAAACTTTTAGTCCCGTCACAAAGCCGGTCACCATCCGTACTATTCTTTCCATTGCCTTATCAAAGAATTGGTCGCTTCGTCAACTAGACGTCAATAATGCCTTTTTTGCATGGCACATTCCATGAGGATGTTTTTATGGTTCAACCACCCAGATATGTTCATCCTCAGTTTCCCAACCATGTTTGTAAGCTTAAGAAATCTCTCTACGGTTTAAAGCAAGCTCCTAGAGCTTGGTACAATGAGCTTACGAACTTCTTACTCCAATTCGGATTTCACAAATCCCTATCGGATTTCTCTCTTTTCATCTACAATAGTCATAACACCACTTGCTATTTCATGGTCTATGTAGATGACATTGTTCTCACCGGCAATCAACCGAAGTTTCTTGATCACTTCATCCAATCCTTAAGCAACAAATTCTCTGTCAAGGAATGCTCCACCACTTCCTTGGTGTCGAGGTTATTCCCACATCTACCGGGCTCTTCCTATCTCAACACAGACACATCCAAGACATCCTACACCAATTCAAAATGGATGAAGCAAAAATTGTTACCACACCTCTTAGCACATCCGACCCATTATATGCTACCGACCCCTCTCCCTCGATTGATGCTACCCTGTATCGTAAGCTTGTTGGCTCTCTTCAATATCTAGCCTTTACCCGTCCTGACATCTCCTTTTCCATCAACAAGCTTTCTTAGTTTATGCATAACCCACGCCAAGCCCATTGGCAAGCACTCAAACGTGTCCTCCGCTACCTCAAAGGAACCATCCATCATGGTCTTTTTCTCAACCGTAATTCTCCTTTAACACTCTCGGCCTTTTCGGATTCTGATTGGGGGGGGGGGTACAAATGATGCTGGTCGGTCCACTACAGCTTACATACTTTATCTTGGCTCTAATATCATCTCATGGAAATCTGCCCGCCAAAAGTCGGTTTCAAGATCGTCCACTGAAGCTGAGTACAAAGAACTAGCTAATACATCAGCCGAACTAACCTGGCTCAAACACCTCTTGCAAGAACTTGGCATCACTACAACTCAGCCGCCGACACTCTTCTGTGACAACACCGGAGCAACGTATCTTTGTGCAAACCCTATTTATCACTCCCGCATGAAGCACGTGGCACTTGACTACCACTTTGTTCGAGAACAGGTTATGAGTGGGCTTCTTCGTGTGCTTTACATCAACTCAAAAGATCAACTTGCTGACATGATAACAAAGCCACTATCACGGACACCGTTTCTGCAAAATCGATCCAAGATTGGAGTCTCCGACGGATCCTCCATCTTGCGGGGGCGTATAAGGCAAGGCAATAATCAAGGCTTGAATACCTAGTCAAACTTATGTATAGAATGTATATTTGAGTCAATATCTGTTAGCTTATTTAACTCCTGTAATCACTCTTTTTTCCAAGATGTATCTCGCCTATATAAGGCTCTTCTGTACAGCAATAACATACACACAAATTATCAATAGTCTCATACCTGTTATAGTATCTTGTGTTCCTATCTCTTCAAATCAATTAAAATATTAGCAAATCTTTTAATATACAAGTAAGAATAAGAGATAAAATATGTTATTCATAAAAAGTTATAAAGAAACTTTTTCGACATGATTTATTTTTATATTAAAAAAATATAAATATTGGTTCACTTAGGATTTTTGTGTTTGAATATATATGTGTGTGTGTATATATATATATATATATATATATATAGGCTATGTATCCTAATGAAAGTTAGTTGAGTTGGAGAAACCTTTGAAACCAATCCAATGGGTGTGATGCTTCCACATATCCTTCCCCTCATCTAGTACAAAGGGTAAGATGGTAATCTTGTTGACTGAGCCCCTTTTTATTTACATGACATCCTTTTGTTTTCCACACTCATCCATGTATCTATCTAATAAATCAAAGTCACCCATCCTCCTCCTCCCTCCCTCTCTCTCTTTCTCTCACACACACACGTTTTTCCTCTCTCTTCCTGAACATCTACAAAGTCTTGTAACGACGAATTACATCAAATTTATGAGGTTGAATCACGTGAAAATGGAATTGTGTCTGAAGAGGAGTATGAGGGTCATATGTTTTCGGAATAAGAATCTTACGAAACTGCTCGACTTTTCGAATTGTGCGAATAGCATTCTGTTGCTTGCATTATTGTAAGTTATCTTCAACTGTTGAGGGATTTATATGAGGCATAATGGTTGATTTTCCTTCTTTGTTTTAATAGTTCATTCAATAGTTCAACAAAGTGCAAATTTTTTGTTCTTTTTTATTTTTGTCGTGGCTTTGTCTAAAACAAATGAATGAGTTTTTGTGGAGTGTTTAACTAAGATTAGAAAGAAATTATTATTATTATTATTATTATTATTATTATCGTTTTCAGATCTAGAGTTTTTGATGGTTTCGTGGCTGTGGAGGTAGGTGGGTGGAGGTGATGGGCAGTGGCCGACGGTGGTTTGTGAGGTGATGGGCGGTGGCCGATAGATCCGAATCAGGTTTATTTATTATTATTATTATTATTATTATTATTATTGTTATTATTATTATTATTATTATTATTATTGATCTTGAAGGCGAGCTCATGAATGCAGTTAGCTCATGAATCCCTTAGAAAACTAGCTAAGCAGGTGGTTGAAAGACTTTCTCAGTCTTGTTTTTTGCCTAGAGCTGACTCAAAAGGAGTTTGACCGTGATATTCCTATCACACTTGAAGATATCTATGGTGGATCCAAACATTTACCTCAAGATGGACCTGTTAATGAAAGGTCAAATTTTGAAGAAATAAATTAAAGCTTTGATGATGATTGTAATAGGGTTTTGGATCATGAAGAATCAGATAACAGGTTTAGATGATGATTGTAACAGGTTTGTGTTTGTGTTGTTCTTATCATGTTAGTTATTATGGTGTTAACAATTTTGGATTTATTTGTTAGTTTTCTTATTATGTAACATGTACATTCTTGATGGTTTGTTACCAGTAACATTTTCTTTGGGTGTTTTTATTTTTTGTGGGTGTTTTGTATATGTGGTTTTTAATGATGTCTACCAATTTATGGGTAATCTAAAGTTAAGCGATGGATTTGCGACAAGGATCTCAATTTTAGAACTTGCTTTAGGCCCCCTTAAACGTCGAGCCGGCCTTGGATAAGACGTCTTGTTTTATAAGTTTATATTATTTATAGTTATTCAAAAGCTTTCATAAATAATACATTTTTATAAGTTAATAATTAGATGAAAAAGAAAAGGACATAGTCATGCTGTTGTAAATACTAGTAGCAATACAGTGTAAGTTATGTTGGTAGACGGTAATTCTAACTACATATGTAACTGGAAAATGGTACATTACGTGGCTAGTAAATGTTACATATTCATGGTGTTTGTAAATACTAATAGCGTACTTTATGTCGGTAGTCGGTAACTCTAGTTACATATGTAACTTGAAGTTGGTACATACGTGGCTAGGTGCTACCAGAAACTGTTACAAACGTAGATAATAAAAGGTACATATGTTACAAACGTAAATACTAGTAGCAATATTCATGGCTATGTATCATAATGAAACTTATTTGAGTTGGAGAAACCTTTGAAACCCATCCAATGGGTGTGATGCTTCCACATATCCTTCCCCTCATCTAGTACAAAGGGCAAGATGGTAATCTAGTTGACTGAGCCCCTTTTTATTTACCTGACTTCTTTTTGTCGTTCACACTCACCCATGTATCTATCTAATAAATCAAAGTCACCCATCCTCCTCCTCCCTCCCTCTCTCACCCTCTCTCTCTCTCTCTCTCACACACACACACACGTTCTTCCTCTCTCTTCCTAAACATCTACAAAGTCTTGTAACGACGAATTACATCAAATTTATGAGGTTGAATCACGTGAAAATGGAATTGAGTCTGAAGAGGAGTATGAGGGTCATATGTTTTCGGAATATGAATCTGACGAAACTGCTCGACTTTTCGAATTGTGCGAATAGCATTCTGGTGCTTACATTATTGTAAGTTATCTTCAACTGTTGAGGGATTTACATAAGGCATAATGGTTGATTTTCCTTCTTTGTTTTAATAGTTCAACAAAGTGCAAATTTTTTGTTCTTTTTTATTTTTGCCGTGACTTTGTCTTAAACAAATGAATGAGTTTTTGTGGAGTGTTTAACTAAGATTAGAAAGATATTATTATTATTATTATCGTTTTCAGATCTAGAGTTTTTGATGGTTTCGTGGCTGTGGAGGTAGGTGGGTGGAGGTGATGGGCGGTGGCCGACGGCGGTTTGTGAGGTGATGGGCGGTGGCCGATAGATCCGAATCAGGTTTATTTATTATTATTATTATTATTATTATTATTATTATTATTATTATTATTATTATTATTATTATTATTATTATTATTATTATTGATCTTGAAGGCGAGCTCATGAATGCAGTTAGCTCATGAATCCCTTAGAAAACTAGCTAAGCATGTGGTTGAAAGACTTTCTCAGTCTTGTTTTTTGCCTAGAGCTGACTCAAAAGGAGTTTGACCGTGATATTCCTATCACACTTGAAGATATCTATGGTGGATCCAAAAATTTACCTCGAGATGGACCTGTTAATGAAAGGTCAAATTTTGAAGAAATAAATTAAAGCTTTGATGATGATTGTAATAGGGTTTTGGATCATGAAGAATCAGATAACAGGTTTAGATGATGATTGTAACAGGTTTGTGTTTGTGTTGTTCTTATCATGTTAGTTATTATGGTGTTAACAATTTTGGATTTATTTGTTATTTTTCTTATTATGTAACATGTACATTCTTGATGGTTTGTTACAAGTAACATTTTCTTTGGGTGTTTTTGTTTTTTGTGGGTGTTTTGTATATGTGGTTTTTAATGATGTCTACCAATTTATGGGTAATCTAATGTTAAGCGATGGATTTGCGACAAGGATCTCAATTTTAGAACTTGCTTTAGGCCCCCTTAAACGTCGAGCCGGCCTTGGACAAGACGTCATGTTTTATATGTTTATATTATTTATAGTTATTCAAAAGCTTTCATAAATAATACATTTTTTTAAGTTAATAATTAGATGAAAAAGAAAAGGACATAGTCATGCTGTTGTAAATACTAGTAGCAATACAGTGTAAGTTATGTTGGTAGACGGTAATTCTAACTACATATGTAACTGGAAAATGGTACATTACGTGGCTAGTAAATGTTACATATTCATGGTGTTTGTAAATACTAATAGCGTACTTTATGTCGGTAGTCGGTAACTCTAATTACATATGTAACTTGAAGTTGGTACATACGTGGCTAGGTGCTACCATAAACTGTTAAAACGTAGATAATAAAAGGTACATATGTTACAAACGTAAATACTAGTAGCAATACAGTGTAAGTTATGTCGGTAGACGGTAATTTTCTAACTACATATGTAACTGGAAAATGGTACATTACGTTGCTAGTAAATGTTACATATTCATGGTGTTTGTAAATACTAATAGCACTACACTGTACTTTATGTCGGTAGTCGGTAACTCTAGTTACATATGTAACTTGAAGTTGGTACATACGTGGCTAGGTGCTACCAGAAACTGTTACAAACGTAGATAATAAAAGGTACATATGTGCGACAGGCGCTAGCAAACATCTTCAACTGTAACCATAAAGTTTCTTATGTAGGTTGGAAAAAAGAAAGTTCTGAAAAAAAATTATGACTACATTTATTGTTTTCTAAAAGCTATTCACTTGGTTTTTTTGTCATTTGTAATATACAAAATGTACCTTATATCCCGACAATTATATCGTTTATTTAATACTAATATGCGTAATATTTTTTTTAACAAGATTAATGTTTTAAAAAACCATTTAACAAAAACCCATTTAAACCAATTGTTAAAACTAAAGCACTGGGACATTGGCAAACTACTTGAATTTTGGGCGTGTAGTCTCGGCTCAGCAGTTTGGTGTTGGACTTGAACAGCTGGTATAAATGCAAACCTAAGTTAAAAGGACGAGAAACTGAGCCTAAAGTCCACTTCAACACGTCAAAAAATAGCTCTTAAAATTTATTGAGAAATGAGAATTATATTAATACATTAAATAATTGTAGAAATATTAAAGTAACTTGTTATGATTATTTAACAAAAAAAAAAAAAAAAGCCATGGTCAACAACTAGAAAGTTGGTAGATGACATAAACACACAGTACACCAAGAAAAAGACACTCATTTTCTTTGGTTCTATGGAACGAAATTCTAGGTGTGAGAGAGAAATAGATGTGTTTGTATTTTGTAAACCGTAGAAAAAAGGTGAATATAAATTGAAACCTTTGAATTAATTTGAAATAAGGAGAGAGAAGATGATTAAAGAGAAGATGATTTGAAGTCTTCTTGTCAGGTTGTCATTACCTAGGGAAAAGAAAGGTAAGAAATCAAATACCAAAATTACCCTTTTGTGCATTTTAACTTTTTGAAATCAGAATAGCATGGTTCAATCTCAGCCTTTCATCAAGTGTGATCGACGACTACTATAGAGTTTCATGGGTTTCTCCAACTCAAGGGGGTTTCTATTTTATCTATATCCTATATATATATAGGCTAAGTATACCCATAAAACCCAAAATTTTGAAAAAAACCCCCACAAACCCAATTAGTGGATCACAATCATCCACATAGTCTATGAAGTTTATTATTTTTTTTATTAATCAAGGGCTATTATAGTAATTTAGCACCCTGATGTGTGCGAATATATACATAATTTTACAATGAAATAACACACGTTTTGCTTTAATATTTATAAAAATGGTTTAGACCTTAATATTAAAACACACACAAATAGGGCAAGTGTATCCTGTCATATATGTAGTAATGTGTAGATAAGAACCAGATATCGATCCATGGACGCGCGCGAAGCAATGGTACTAAAACTCTATCCCCGATTTACCAGTAAGAAAAGATAGTGAAAGTTTGTTTTTTAACTAAATTAATTCTAAAATATCTAAATAACATATGTAAGACTCCAAATACAAAATATAACTATATAAACTATAATGTATCAATCCTAGCATGTCATCTACATATAATAAGTAATACAGGCGTGTGATCAACATTCCCATTTTCCGACAGTTAGTGTCCCTTTCGGGTATCATAACATGACAACTATACAGAAAGTTAACACGAATACACACGTTAACCACTTCAAGTCGTTTATTAGCGAGCAGCTGATATGATCTCATGCAGATCTTCTAAAGATAAGTTAGTCATCTGTTAAGAGTATTCTAACCTCACTAAGTCAGGAAAGCGATACCGAATACACAATACAGCCACCTAAACTAGCATAAAGTAGAGCATTTCACAACCTATTCCATTTTACCAACTTTGAACCCAGATCTACTAAGATCGCTATTTTTACGAAAATAACTACCAAAGATCATTAACCGTGTCAAAGACCAGTAACGACACCATTAGGCTTTTAAAACCCTTTTACGTGTCGGTAAGCATTTTTAACCGTTATTCGAATGATTTTAACCAAACCAATACCCGGTTACAGTTTCATGGTGTAAACTATTTAACAAGTTAACTAGTCTACTACCGGACGATTAAACGGACGGTTTTTCAACATTTATCCGCTTAACACATTCGACAATCGCCAAAGTCATCCGAATACAACTATAAATCCAACAACAACGAAACAAGGTTGCGCTATGATCATCAAGATCTAAACATGAAAAACGCCAAATTTATACAAAACATGATTACATACTGAAGAAACAAATAGTCTCACCTCTGGTTAGGGATGATAAGATTATAAGTTACTACAGGGTTGATCCTTCACTAACAGCTACGGCTTGGGGATACCTGCAAATAAGAGTGAAAGTGCGGGTGTGGAGACGACTACACAAAGTAGTTGTTTATGACAAAAACGGGGTGAATGGGGATACTATCTAGTATGATAGCTCTCCAGGTCAGTAGAAAGTGTCCTCTCCTATTGGGGGTGTGACCCCTTTTATAGGAGAGTCTGTATGCCACCATTACCCAAGTCCTAACCATGGTTAGGTTGTCTCCATCACCCTTAATTATGTTAATAAGGTGATATATGGAAAGCTAAATTGAAGGGAACAGTGGAATCGAATACCGCCTTAACTGGTGTAGTTACGTGATTCATGCATGGCTATTGACCATGCATGATATTCGCCTTGACCGGTATATGACCGACCTTTGACCGTTGACTGTGCATTCAATGAGCTTTGACCAAATCCTGCGCATGGCTTTCTTCCGCACGCCCGTATTGTGTCGGGTTTTGGGTATGCAGAATGGTGTATTCAGTATCCAATCCCATCAAGTCCCCCCAGTCCAGTGTGTTTCTCATCTAAGAAGTGATGAAGAGATGTGAGGGATGTTGGACTTATTTGTAGTGGGTTGATGCTTATGGTCTTTCCGCTGCTTTATTGCCTTTGCGTGCGTGTTTGCGTAAACATTGTGCGGAGAACGGGTTTTCAAATTTACGTCAGCTGTCCGCACTAATGAGACACGTCAGTTTGCATGTGTGGACAGTTGTCATTTCCCCCTTGTATTTGAAAATTTGTGGTCCATATGGCGAGTGGTATTGACATGACTGCTGTCAATTGGGACGTGTGCAGAGACGTGTGAGCGGCGGTTGTCAGGCGAGTGGGCGCGTGAGGCGCGTGTGACGTCGGTTTGTTTTCCATTACACACGTGTCATTACCTCATTGGGCTCATCTCCGAAAAGTTTGTCCCTGACGTCAGGCACATTAATTGCAAAGCCTATAAATTAAATTTTCAATGTGACTCTTCCATTTCAACTCTTTCAAAGTTTGAATTTCTTTTCTTCAACGTCTCTATTTTCCCAAAATTACCATATCCTTCAACAATGTCGCAAGATTCCCAAGATGTGCAAGAGTCAAGTAAAACATCTGATTCTGTTAAAGATCTGGGGAAAGAATCATCCAAAAGTATAGAGGCCACCACTATTAAATGGGACGAAGCCTCTTATTTGAGTTTTCTTGACCAGTACGGCATATTGCCGGAATGGGAGCCTGAACTTCCTTGCTGAGGGAAAAACTGCTTTAAAGGCCCCTCCTGGTAAAATTGCTTTGTATGCTGCTACTTTTACCAAGTGCTGCTTCCGTTTGCCGGCCACCAAATTTGTGGTGGACGTGTTGCTGAAATATGGAGTGCACCCTACACAATTGACTCTTTATGGGTGGTGCCGAATACTGCATTTTGAAGCCACATGCCGTTCGTTGGAGATTGAACCCACATGGGAGAGATTAAATGTTTTCTATGTTCTTGAAGCAGCGCGTGGTGGAAGTGGTTGGTTTAGTTTGGGTATTCGCCGGAAAGTTAAACAGCTTGTATCGGAAAAAGTGAAATCCATGTACGAATGGAAAGACAAGTTTTTTTATATCAAACATGGTGTTATTCCTGCACCCTTCCAATGGATGGTGCTTGGTCTGAGAGAGAAGATTGCTGAATTCCCCCTATGGTGGGGTATAAAGATCAGGATTGGTATAAAACGCTCTGTGATCATGCTACTCCCCTGATGATGGATGAATGTCCCGAGAGTGTTTTGAATTTGCTGGGAATTAGCCTTATCTGCCCTTAGGGTCAAGACCCGAATCCTCCAAAAGGTATTGAAGTTATATTTGTTTTTTGTCTTATAGGCTTGCTTTGTATTATTGCTCAGATGTTTCTTTATTCATCCAGATGTCTCCCTATTTCAATTGTTTGCTAAGCGTGGTGAGGCAAAGGTGTTGTATACTCCGGTTGTTGCCGGTGTGCCGCGCTTGTCTGAGAGAACCAGTGGGAATTTTTTGCATCCCAACCTTGTAGATCCTCCAAAGCAGTTTGTTCGGACAGGTTTGTGGTCTCTTATCCGTATGTTATTTATGATTATTTTTCCTTTTATGTATGCGAAGGAAGCGCACTAGGTACGCGTTCTGCGTACTGATTCAGCGCGTTCTTCGTGGTAGGTGCGGGTATACAACTCCGCAGGAAAGCTAAAAACCATGTTGAGGAGGTTACTTCGGAGCGCAAGGAGTCCTTTGGTTAGTCTTTGTAACTTCGTAACTCATTTCTTACGCATATTTTAACTTGATACAGATGTGGTTACCGCGCCAGGCACGAGTACTTCGAGGAAGCGCGCCGTGGCTAGCAAGAGGACCAAACCACCCGCCGCGCCTATCATTGTTGAAGAAGTTGATGAAGACTTGACTGAGTCTGACACGGAATTGAAGCATAAGCGCGCCAGGCGTTCTTCTCCCATCCGACAGTCGGGTGGCTTTGCTGAGGATTTATATCAGCAGAGAATTACTGAGCTGAATCAGAAACAAGTGCAAGTTCCACAATCCTCAGTTGGGAGTCTGGATGTTACTTCACCGGAACCTATTCCCGCGGTTCCGGTAAATGTATTCAAACCATTGGCGTGGCCGTCCACGGACAAGCTAGAGATCCCTGTGAAACCTCCGCCTGTGTGCGAGAACTTGCCTATGAAGACTTTGAGGCATTTATCTGGTATACATGTTTTTCTTCTCTCTTTACCATGTTCGTGATAAATGTGTTAAAATACTGTGAGCAGCATTTTATGTAGGGCAACATCCTTTTGCAGAATCTCGGAAGAAGCATTCCTCTGTGTTGTTGAAGGAAGTATCTTCATCTGCTCAGCCAACTGACGTGACCGCGCAAGTGATGCCGGTTACTGCTGAAACAATGGTTGATGAAAACTTGTTGTCTCAACCTAAGCCCATCCCGGAGGATCTGGTTATTGAGGTGGAGAAGGATGTCATGCCGCAGGAAGAACCTACCCAAGATGAGTTGGTGGCTGATGTTGAGAAGGATGTTGGTAAGCGAGTGGATGAGTCTGTACCACCAAATTTGGAGACAGGTTGTCTTGATTTGATGGAGCAAGCACATGAGCCGAGCCCGTCACAAGGATTTGAAGCAGCGCTTAACAGTGGGAAGAAAGATGAAGTTGTAACTGAGAATCCATCCAACTTCCAGCGCACAGTGGTTGATTCTACCATTTTTATACTGACACTTCCGCCAGTGTTGGTGGTAGCTCTGGTCATCGGCGGAGAACGTTTTCCTCGCGCCCGACTGATTCTTCTAGACCGTATCAGCCGCGTTGAGATATCCTGGACACAACTCGTTTTACAAACGCGCTTGATGCGTAAGAGTTTGTCATGATGTCCGTTCCTCCTGCGGAGCGTGATTATCAGGATAGTGTTGACCGTCGCTCTCTATTCATTGACATGGCAATGAACCTTTCTCTCGGTGTCAGCGGTCTTGGTTCCCTTATCAGGCGTGAGAATGAGTTTCAAAGGGATTACCAGAATTTGAAGGATTCTGAAGCTGCGCTGTTGAGGCGGGAGGAAGAGTTCCAGCGCGCTCGTCATGACGTTCGTGCTGAGATTGAGCATCATCAAAAGATTGCTCGTGACGCTGTTGAAGAGTTGGAGAGAGTGAAGAAGGAGAAGGCTGATGCTTCTCATGCTTGGTCAGCAGCTTGTAAGAGGACTAACCTTGAGACTGAACAACTGCGGTCCTCCATTAAAGAATTGAAACCTGAGAATACTAATTTGAAGAAAGAAGTGGAGCAGACCCGAGCAGCGTCCGAAGAGAAGCAAGTTGAACTTGCTGATGCCATTCGAAAATATAACTCTCAGCATGATGAGCTTATTCGCGCAACTTCTTCTTTGTCTGATGTGGAGACCAAGATGAAGGAACTGACTTTGGAGAATGCCCAGATCCAGGAAGAGAAAGCCTTGGCGGAATCCTCATGTACGCAGGCAAAAGTGGAGTTAGACAAGGTGCAGGCTTTGTTTCAGCAAGCCACTGACCTGGCTGTTGCTGCCAACGAGAGGATTGCCTGGTTAATGGGTGATGGAGTTGCTGGGGTAAGTCATAAAATTTTCCTTTTGTATTCTTGCTATTTGCTTTTGAATTTTGTTTTATGTGCTATCTTATTCTGCGCAGATATTCAAGCGTGTTTGGAACGATCCTGCGCTGACAGAAGTGATTGCGCGCATCTCCAGTTCTTCCGTAAAGCAAGGTATCAAGATTGGTTTCTCCGAAGGCTTTTGCCACCATGCTGAGGGCAAGGAAAAAGAATTCGGACCATATGAGAATGAATCATACGATGATGAGCTGCTCAAAGCCTATGACGATTACGAGCATCTGAAGTTTGAAGTCTTTGACCTGTTAGAAGCCTGCGCGAAGACTGATGATCCTGCTGGGGAGCTGCGCAATTATTTTGTCAAGTCTGATCGCCTTGGTGCGGAGCTTTCTGAGAGAGCACAGATGGAAGAGAAGGGTAAAACTGTGGCAACTGATGCTGAAGCGGGAACATCCTCCGCTGTTGAAGGGAAACGCGCAGAGGGCGCTGGGAGTGATGATATCTCCCAATATTTGAACCTTTAGTATTTTATGTATGATGAACATTATTGGTGCACCTTGGTTGCATGTCTTGTCTTGAACACTTTAATTTTCGTGTATGCTGAACAGTGTAGCTCTCTTTATTTTTATTTTCCACATATGCATGGTAATCATTGGATGATGTCATCCTATATGCATCTGACGCAGGTGACTGTCAGTCTGCCCTTGACGTGACTGTTGTGACGGCGGTGGCAGAATGCCTGTCAGTCTTCCCTAGGGTAATTGAGTGGTTACCATTAATGGTAATTAATGGATGTAACCTCTCTCCTCTATATATAGTAAGTGCATCTTCATAACAGTTTATACTTGAAAATTTTACACCATCTTCTCTAAAAAATGGCGTCCAACTCTTCAAGCAATGTTCTAAGTGCCAAGGAGATTTCAGCAGTGCAGGGTATTATCCGATTGTCCTGTTATCTTGATCATGAGTGTTCTTCCACCGAAGCTCTTGATCGTTTGGCAGAACATTGTTCATTCCTGCTATCACAGGAGGACATGCATCCTGATTACTTAGATGATCAGGGTACCATTGATGGGAAACCCTTAAAGATGAAGAAGCTATCTGAGCTGGGCGATGTGAAGAAGACGACCACCAAGAAGGTTAGGGGTTAGGATATATATATCCTATATGGGAGTCTTTATGTATAAAGTTGTTTCTTTTTGAGTGATTGTTGGATCACTGTGTCATGGGGTTTTAGTTTGTATGTTTTGTAGTTCCCCCTTGTTTGGTGTATGTGATAATCATCTATGATTTTGGTATGTAATCTGTATTTGCTGACCACCAGTTTGTATAAAAATGCTTTTTGTAATGTAAATGAACTTGGAAATCAATTCCTTATTACAAAATTATTGTAGCATGTTACATGTAGCATATACGTAACTGAGCTGCATTCCAGGTGCATGGAATTGGTGAACCATCTAATCGTTCTAAGGCATATGCCCCTTTTCCCAATACTTCTTGAATTTTGTAAGGCCCTTCCCAAGTTGGGGCCAGCTTCCCTGGTTTTTCCGCATTTGAGGCTTCATTGTTGCGGAAGACAGAGTCACCGACGCGGAAAGTTTGTTCTTTGACCTGCGCATTATAATATTTCTCTAACTGTCTCTTGTATGCGGCTTCTCAGACACAAGCCGAATCTCTCCGCTCATCTAGGAAATCTAGATTCATACGCAGCTCTTTGTCGTTGTCAATTGTTTGCGCAAGCAAAATTCTTGGGGAAGGATTTGTAACTTCCGTTGGGATAACCGCTTCAGTTTCGTAGGTTAGGCTGAATGGTGTCTCCCCATTACCTGTCTTGGGAAGTGTACGGTGGGCCCAAAGGACATGTGGTAATTCATCTACCCAACCGCTGCGCTTTGTTCCCAAGCGTGTTTTGATTCCTTCAACAATACTTCTATTTGCGCGTTCAACCTGACCGTTGCCCTGGGGGTGCGCCACAGAAGTGAAGATTTGTTTGATCTTCATGGAGTGAAGCCATTCTTGTAAGTGCTGGTCCGCAAATTGCGTGCCGTTGTCACTTACAATCTCCATGGGCAGTCCAAATCTGCAAATGATGAACTCCTATATGAATTTCTTGATGTTGCGCCCGTCGATTGTGGCTAATGTCTTTGCTTTTACCCATTTGGTAAAATAGTCGATGGCGACTAGTAGGTATTTGACATTGCCTGGCGCGGTGGGAAAGGGTCCCTCTAGATCAATGGCCCATTTCTGAAATGGCCATGCTGTGGTGACGGGTACCAAGTTATTTTTCGGCCTGAGTGTTCCTGGTGCATGTCTTTGGCATGCGTCACATTTTCGTAATTCTTTAACTGCGTCAAGGTGCATTCCGGGCCAAAAGTATCCGGCATTCATAAGCTTAGCCACGACCATGCGGGGTCCTGCATGCAGTCCGCATGTACCTTCATGAATGTCTTTAATCAGGTATGTTGCTTCTGCGGAATCGACGCATCTGAGTAATGGTCCAAGATATGACCGTCGATATAAGATGCCATTATTTACTTCATAATGCAAGGATTTGTGTTGCAGCTTTCTTGCTTCCGCTTTGTCGGCCGGGAGAACACCTTTGGTTAAGAAGGCCATTTATTGGGGTGATCCAGGATTCTTTTCTTGTTTGGACCACGTTCACCTGTTTTGACGGAACAGATGGTTTGGCTAGTGTCTCAACTCGGATGTCTTTTGCCATGTGGTCGAATGCAGTTGATGCCATTTTGCTCAAGGCGTCCGCTGGCTTGTTCTGGCTTCTGCGAACATGGATAACTTTGCAGTAAGGGAAATCATTCATTAGCTCTTTGGTATGTTGCAAGTATAGGATCATGGTCGGTTCCCTTGCTTCATACGTGCGGTCAATATGATTGGCGACTAGCATTGAATCAACGTGCGCCTCAATGTGTTGCGCGCCCATCTTTTTGGCGATCCGCATGCCAGCAATCAGAGCTTCATACTTTGCCTCATTGTTTGTTGTTTGGAACTCGAGCCGAATTGCATATGTGTACTCTTTTCCCTCCGGTGTTATTAAACGTAGGCCTGCGCCAGCGCCTTCGTCATTACAGGCTCCGTCTGTGTATAACTTCCATATCTGGGTTTCATCGGGCGTGATTGAATTGGATATCGTTTCATTGGTGCACTCTTCAACTTTATCTGCTGGGACTTCTGTTATGAAGTCCGCGAGAACTTGTCCTTTGAAGGAGGGTCTTGTTTTGTACGAAATTGAGTGCTCCCCCAATTCTATTGCCCACTTTGCCAAACGTCTGGAGAGTTCTTGTTTGCGCAAGATATCATTGATGCGGAAATCTGTGAGGACGTTGATTGGGTGTCCTTGAAAATATCTCCGCAACCTTCTCGACGCATGAATTAATGCCAGGACCAGCTTTTCCATTGTCGAATAGCGTGTTTCCGCATCTAGAAGCATGCGGCTGACATAATAGATTGGGGTTTGAACCCCTTTCCGGTCAACCATGAGAACTGCCCCGATTGCCTTGTCTGTCACGGACAGGTATAAGGTAAGTGGTTCTTTTGGTAGCGGAGCTGTGAGTGTTGGCAAGTTGCCCAAACATTTCTTCATGTCTTGGAATGCGGTTTCTGCTTCTTCCGTCCAGTTGAAGTTGGACTTCTTCAAACAATTTTTCAGTGTGTCCACGAAGGGAAAAGATTTGGATGCGTAGTTTGACAGGAACCTGTTCAAAGCTACGAGTCGTCCCATTAGTGTTTGTACTTCCTTGATTGAGGATGGTGATGGCATCCGCTCAATTGCTTGAACTTTCTCTGGATTTGGACGGAATCCATCTTTTGTTACCACCACGCCGAGAAACTTTCCTTCCTCCATCCCGAAGGAACATTTCCCCGGGTTGAGTTTCATCCGCACACTTCGTAACTGATCAAATGTTTTCTGTATGTCGAGTAACATTTGATCCTCCTCTCTGCTTTTGATCACCAGGTCGTCAACATATACTTCTAGGTTTACACCGATTTGCTTGACAAAAGCGGTGTCCATTAGTCTTTGATACGTTGCCCCTGCGTTTTTCATCCCAAACGGCATTTTAGTGTAACAAAAGGTACCCATATCTGTGCGGAAGGCGGTTTTGTCCTCGTCCTCTTTGGCCATTTGTATCTGGTGATAGCCCTTGTAAGCATCGAGGAAGCATTTGAATCTGTATGGCGCCAAAGAGTCGACTTTTAGGTCAATCTTGGGCAGTGGGTAACAGTCTTTTGGGCATGCCTTGTTTAAATCTTTATAATCGACGCACATGCGCCATGTGCCGTTAGACTTCCCCACCATGACCGGGTTTGCTACCCATGTTTGGTATTTGCTTTTGCGCAATATACCGGCCTTCAAGAGTTCTTCCACTTGCTCGTACATCGCCTTTGTTTTTTCTGGCCCCATGCTTCGTTTCTTCTGAACAACAGGTTCCGCATTCTTGTAAACATTAAGCCTGTGCTCCGCAATGTGTCGCGGAACTCCGACCATGTCTGATGGTTTGAATGCGAAAATGTCCATATTCTTTGTCACCAGTTGTTTTAGGTGAGTGCGAATGGGGTCAGAAATTGCATGGCCGATGACAACTGTTTGTTCCGGGAATAGAGGGTTAATAACCCATTTTTCCGGTTCGGTCCGAACAGTTGGTTTTGCTTGCTTTGAAGGCCTTGATGTTTCTGTTGCATGACACGTTTTGTTTCCCCTGATAAACGCGACTCCTGTTCGCGTCGGAAAACCCATCATCTGGTGCGGTGTAGAAGCATTACAATTGAATTTTGCCAACCCTTCTCGTCCGAGTAGGATATCATGTGAAGAATTGACGGGGAGCACGGTGAAGTCGCACGTTTCGGTGCGTGAGTGTTTCCCGTTGTTGGTACTATTCTCTTCTTGTCCTCATCATCCAGCTGGTCAAAACACTGCTGGTACATGATGTCAGTGCTGGTGCCATTATCCAAGAACATGTATCGTGTTCGATAATGGCCAACAATCCCTGTTATGATTAATGGAGCTGTGGAGCATGCTCCACCTTTTACCCTTGGCATAATCACTGGTTCCTCTTTCCAGGAATCATTCTTTGCCTCTATGAAGGTACGCTTATGACTTGCGTTCCTGTGAATCATGTTGCACGTGCTGCGGGAGGCGCTATAGACGTGATGCGCATTGAGATTGCGTATCTTCTTTTGGGAGGGTTCTCCTGTTTCTGTGTTGTCCCTCTGTTTTCTTCTCATGTTTTTTACAAGATGTGTCAATTGACCTGATTTGATTGCGTTTTCGATTTCCATCTTCAGGCTGTAACAGTTGTCCGTCATGTGACTGTGGTCCTCGTGGTATTCGCAGTACTTTGATCTGTCCACGTTTTTCCTGTCACTGCGGAGCTCTTGTGGCTTTGGAAACTGGATCTGCTCTGTTTTTAACACCTCGGATGGTGTTTTGGACAACGGTGTCCAATCATAATTCTTCTTTGAGTGTCCCTTGTGATCGCGGGACCCTCTTGAGCTCAGCATGTTTCTTGCATCCTGCGAGGAAGAATATTTTCCTTCCTCTGCCGTGCCTGAGATTCTTGACCAAACGGACTGCTTGCCCTTTCCTCTGTTATTTGAGGGTCCATGATGACTGCTACCTTGTTGTGTGTTTTTGTTGCGTTGGAAAGAGCGTTCTGAAGACGCGTAAACTTTGGCAGCTTCAATTACTTCATCCCAAGCTTCCGACACACCGTCTTTGCCGGTTAAGCATCTCATCAGATCATCATTTCTTACCCCGTGTATAAAGGCTGCACGGGTAAGTTCTTCTCCGCATCCTAGCTGGAGTGCTTCCTTGTTGTATCTAAACAATGTAGTCTTCCAAAGACTCATTATCGTTGCGCGAACACAAGAGAATGTGGGCCTTGTCCTTTTTATGTTTGCGCAAATGAGAGAAATGGTTTTTGAATTTTCTAATTAAATCATCGAAGTCAACGAGACTTCCAACCGGCAAACTCTCGTACCAAACTCTAGCTGCTCCTGTTAGTGTTTGTACAAATAGGTGACACCAGGCTTGCACTGGCCATAGTTTGGAGCTGCCAGCGCAATCGAATGCGTATAGGTGATCATCAGGATCACGCAGGCCGTCATATCTGCCGATAGTACTTGGTAACTTGCATTCTTGCGGCATTGGTGCCTCTGCAATCCTTGCGCAGAACTTCGAACGTTCTGCGAAAGTTTTTGGTCTGTATGGCTTGTATAGATCGTCATCTTTAGGGGCCAAGCTACTGGCAGCAGTTGTAGAATGCTGTTTCTTACTTGAATTGTGATATACTTCATCTTCAGATTCATAGCCGTCTGGTTCACCGTTCAGGTTGACGGGGTTCTGGCCGTGAGTATTTCTACCACGGCCTCCACCACGTACCGCCTGACGGTGTCCCTTTGCGTGACGGCCACTGTTGTTCTTCCGTGGGGATTCTGAATCATCCCCACTCAAGTCGAAACTTAACGCCTTCTGAGTCTTGAGTTTTGCTTGTTTCATTACCATCTTCTGGTACTCAGCAATCGTCTTTGAATTTTTTTGGGCTAACCATTCATCCGGGTCAACCGAAGAAAGGTTGTCCTGTGCCTTTTTTCCTCCATTTATTCCCCCTTTTATTGGGTGGAATTGGAATGTTGAGGCTTGTTGCCTCTGGGCCACATTCTTGGTAATTGTGTTTGGTGTTACGTCTTGAATTTCTTCGTTGACTGTGGCCTCAACATCAGTGTTGTTGTTTCCATCCTTTGAGAAAGCCATTGTGCTAGTTTGAAAGATTGTTGTAACCGTAAGGGATGGCGCCAATGAAGAAACAAATAGTCTCACCTCCGGTTAGGGATGATAAGATTATAAGTTACTACAGGGTTGATCCTTCACTAACAGCTACGGCTTGGGGATACCTGCAAATAAGAGTGAAAGTGCGGGTGTGGAGACGACTACACAAGGTAGTTGTTTATGACAAAAACGGGGTGAATGGGGATACTATCAAGTATGATAGCTCTCTAGGTCAGTAGAAAGTGTCCTCTCCTATTGGGGGTGTGACCCCCTTTTATAGGAGAGTCCGTATGCCACCATTACCCAAGTCCTAACCATGGTTAGGTTGTCTCCATCACCCTTAATTATGTTAATAAGGTGATATATGGAAAGCTAAATTGAAGGGAACAGTGGAATCGAATACCGCCTTAACTGGTGTAGTTACGTGATTCATGCATGGCTATTGACCATGCATGATATTCGCCTTGACCGGTATATGACCGACCTTTGACCGTTGACTGTGCATTCAATGAGCTTTGACCAAATCCTGCGCATGGCTTTCTTCCGCGCGCCCGTATTGTGCCGGGTTTTGGGTATGCAGAATGGTGTATTCAGTACCCAATCCCATCACATACTAACGATTGTTTTTTCTACTAACGATTACTAAACATGATTACTAGACGATAATGTACTACATAAACAACACAAACAAGCCAAAATAATCAGATTTGAATCAACTTAAAGTTTAATAGATCAAACCATAAATCTTGAATGTGATGGATTGGATGACGCTAGATGATCCGGCTTGAATCCCGATCTTGTTAGACGGCCTTCCGACTGTTTGTTTGATCCAGAAATCGCCCCAAATCACCCAGAGAATACCCAAAACCTGATCAGTGTGTTGTGCTCTGTTTTTATAGAAACTCTGATTTTGTGCACGGCCGTGCGCCTAAAGTGCACGGCCGTGAACTTTATCATGATGAGTTGACGTGCAAGTGGGCAAGTGGCTGGCTGATCCATGAAAATATCTAGATATTCCGCACGGCCGTGCGGGTCTGGTGGTAGCCGAGTGCTAGGAGTGCACTGCCTGGTGCACTGGCAGTGCACCCGAGAAGTTGAGCCGCACGGGCACCCGCACGGCAGTGCTGATCAGGGTGCCCGAGAACATGTTGTGCACGCCAGGTCGCACTGGCAGTGCGCTACCTTTGTGTCCGAGCCAAGCAAGTCCGCACGGGCGTGCACCTAAGGTGCACGGCCGTGCACGTTTTCCAGACTTAGCTGATTTTTGCAGAAACTTTCCGTCTTGTCCGTTTTTCGCTCGGTTTCTTCGACTTTGCTCGTGGGACATCGTTTAAGACCTGCAATAAACATATGAAGCGGTTAAGTACCGAATTCGTGCAATTATGGTCGAAAATGCGTAATTTGGGAGTTTAATAGGGGATTTAAATATGTATATTTTAACGTGTATCACACCCCACCACCACATATATAATACTTCTTCTCTCTCTTCCATTGCAAATTTTCATTTCCCTCTCATCTCATCTTCTATCTACCTCTCTCTCTCTCTCTCTCTCTCTCTCTCTCTCTCTCTCTCTCTCTCTCTCTCTCTCTCTCTGTATAATATTTTTGTTGGAAGCAAAGATCATAGGCCACCCTTAACCCACCACCATCATCATCATCTCGAACCACCACCACCACAGCATCATTGTCATCTCGTACAGGACGACCGGAGAAGACGACCGGAAAAGACCACCTGAGAAGACGACCTGAGAAGACGACCGGAGAAGACGATCAGGTTATGAATGATTAATCCCCCCACCCTTTTTTATGTGCATGTATTTGTTTTTTATGTGCAAGGTATGGTGTAGGGTAAAGTTTTTATTTTTGGATTGAGAAAGGAACAGTTGATTTCAACACTATTTTTTTTTTTTTATTTTCCTTATATTCTAATGTGTCTTTATGTAACAGGTCGTGTACACAATGTGTATGGATATCGCAACCTCATAGGTACCCTTTAGCCACCATAGGAGTATGAAGAGAAAGCCGAAGCTACTTCTTAAGTGAGCTATGAATCGCCATATTTGCTTCAAGGTTCATGTTAGTGAATGCAAATGGGAATTAATGATCCGTATGACTAAGTTTACAATTAGTATGTTTTCTACTTTTATCATTGATTTTCCAACCCCGGAACACTCCCGGGGTAATCAGCTAGTAAATATATAAATAATAAGCCTTTTAGGTTGAAGTAATAAAGAGTTTATAGAGGTGTGAAAAGAAAAATAATCTCGCCAAACCACATAAAATTATCATACAAAAGTATTCATAGAAAAATAATAAAAGAATGAATATTACGTTTTGTTCTATCACTTTTTATTTAAAAAATGTAATAATTAAATCCTTGGTAATAAAAAAATGGTTGCATTTATTGAGAGTATATAACTATTGAATAAAACTTAAAAAAATATTGTATTTATTGAGATATATTATAGAGTAGGGTGTAAACAGCAACACCCTTGTGTGTTTCTGAGTATTTGGAGTCAAAATGATCAGGGACTTTAAGACCCAAATTTTGCAAGAAAGATGACATTGGTGACAAATACAACAATACCAACCATATCTAGCTTTAATCAACTAACGATTAATGTATCTAACGCTATTTCATGTTCCAGTCATCAATTTAAACAAACACATCCAAACACAACCTCAACCTGATGGTTAAACTGAAAGGTTCAATCAAATTTTACAGCGCTATCTTCGTTTTAAAATGCACGCATGAGGAACGCATAACTACGGACGATGCACATGTGATGCAGTTTAATGCGAGGCCTTATGTAGCTGACTGGTATATTTGAACAAAGCCAATCATCCACTGAACAAATATCCTATATTCCAAGTATCTTTTTATACAAGTATATAACTAACTCTATCACATAATGTTTCGAGTGATGTGAATGATAAAATTGTTATGAAAACATAAGTCGAGAAATGGAAAAAAGAAACTCAGAACCTTTAGGAATATTTAATCCTCTAAAAGTGGCTATTACATTAAAAGGTTATAGAGGGTCAGACCCTTTACCCGACCCATAAGAACCTTTAGGACCCGGAACCACATAGCCTTGTAAGGTTCGGTTCGTGGTTCCTAATTTCAACAATACAAGGGTATACGGTTCTGGTGGGTCCGGATTGGGTCAGTTCCGGACCCTTTGCACAGTCCTACAAACCAGCAAGTCTTGAAGCCATTAAAAAAGAAAAAAACAAAAAAAGAAGTCAACAGGCCCAACAGAGACCACAAGCCCATAAACATCTACCCTAAGCACATGCGCTGTTTCTGACGGGCCCAGATTTGCTGATTTTAGTACATTTCCATGTTTTTAATGATATATAATCGAGGGTTAGGATCAAATACACAAGACACTTTTTCTAGGAAGGGTGAGAAGGATTGTGATCCATTGATCATATATTTGAATGGTTGAGATTAGTTTGTTTGAAAAAAATAAATAATAAATTAGAGGAAGGGCATAAAAGGAAAACCACATTTGTTGACTTTCTCTCTCCACATGCAATGCACATGTCAATTCCCCCATCATTTTAAAACGTTTATAACTTTTTCATACGGCATTTTTTTTTCAAAAAAATTTCACCATATTAACGAGCGTTTTTTTATCTTTAATATGAGTACCACATTGCTACATTAAAATTGAAAAAAAAATTCATGCTAAATGGGTTTTCTTCTCCGTTGTGTCTTTCTGCTCGTTCATTGTATTATAGTATGCATGTGTGCTTTATAAATATGTTGTTTATGTTTTTTTTAGTCTACACATGATTTAACTTTGTCCATTGTGTTTTTAGTATGCTTTTAATTATGTTTTACGCAAATGAGTTTTGTATTTAGGTGTACATTGTGTTTTATTATGTTCATTGTGTTTAAGTCTATTATTCATTGTGTTTTAGTGTTCTGTTCATTGTGTCTTTTATATGTCGTCCATTGTGTTTTACACAATTGGGTTTTTAACTTTTTTTTTTTCAAAAGTATTCATTGTATTTTAGTCTTCTGTTCATTGTGTCTTTCGTATGTCATCCATTGTGTCTTACGCAACTAGGTTTTCAACTTTTTTTTTTTCAAAAGTATTCATTGTATTTTAGTCTTCTATTCATTGTGTCTTTAGTATGTCGTTCATTGTGTTTTACTAGACTCTTGAATGTGTTTTATACCCTATATTTAATTGGTGTTCATTGTGTTTTACATTCCATTGTGTTTTACATTCCATTGTGTCTTACGCAAGTGGGTTTTGAATTTTTTTTTTCTAAAGTATAGCAATATGGTACTCATATTAAAGATAAAAAGACGCTCAATTTTATGTTATATTTTTTTTTTTAAAACGGATGACGTATAAAAAACTTACGGGCATTTAAAAATGAAGGTAGAAATGGCATGTGACTTGCATGTGCATATGTTTTTTACAAAATTACCCCTCCCACTTGTTAATCCTTTGGACACATGTCATTTTCTAGTGGCTTCTCACTCTTCTCATTTTTTTAGCCTTTGTAGAATAACCCAACCCATATAATCGATCAGTAGCCGGGGACTGGGAAGGAGAACATTCTTTTCGATTCTTGGATGCTTTTCGGTGATAAGGACGCGAATTTGACAGAGAAGAAGGCTCGAGAATAAAAGATTAAGGCACCATACCGAGAATATTGGGTATTGGTTTATGTTTTTTAGAGTAAAGTTATCCTACATAGTGTAAGAAAAATGAGAAGAGAAAGAATAATACAAAAAACACAACAGATCACTAAATATGACACAGTAAGTCACAAAATATAACACAATACTGAAAAATGAAATACACAATTAATGGCAACAATGTCACAATGATTAAAATAAAAATAAAAAACACAATGCTACATAAAAAAACAAATGCTACATAAAAAAAACACAATGCTATAACTTAAATTTTAAAAACTACAAGCCAAAAATAAATAAAAAAAAACTAGAAAACCTAAAACTAAGATCGTAGGGTTCGATGAGATGGTTCCAAATCTCCAATGTCGCCTGAATGAGTTTAATTGGAGTCCGTTTGAGACCCTTCCTACAACTTCCTATTTTTCTTTCACTGTGTATTTGATCATAACCCTGTTTTTCATTATTTTGTGTTTTAAAATTGTTATTTTCATGATTTTAATCTTATTTGAACCTGCGTTTTAATTTGTTTCCCTTACTATGTGTAGCTAAACCAGTAGTTAACTAGGCTTGAAAATGAATGTTGTTTGATTCTAAAGATACAATTTATCTAGTTATGCCAGAATACTTTTTATGCGTATAACTTGTTTTAAATTGGGGTATTTTAGTTTCAACTAGAAATAAAAACAATTTTCAAAAACAGATTTTGTTCGATTAAGAAAAACGTTAATTGATTTGGTTAGGAAAATTGAGATAATAAAATTAATTTCATTTACCAGGCAATCTCTAGATTCGATTCGGCTTACGATTATTAACAATCACGGTGCAGCGATACTTTTAGTTAAAAGTTTATATCAATTGTACTAGACTTTACACTGTTCAGACAACACATAATACTTCCCTTCCAATGACTGGGTTGGTGCCAATGATCGCCGTCAAACTCTCATCCACAAATTACATCTATTGGCGTACGCAAATGCTCCCCCTTCTTGCCTATCAACAACTCCTTGAACATGTTGATGGTTCGTAATCTGCGCCTCCACCCTTGACTATCAATAATGGCAAAGAAATCCTAAACCGGATTATTCATAATGGCAAAGAAATCCTTCCCGTGGACGCCATGGTCAGCTCCATTGGTTTTTATGTGGTCTTGGCACCACGTTTGAGAACTTCTCTACTCACACATCAGCTCAACACGTCCAAACCCAACTTTTTTGGACCTTTTGGCTAGTGCGGAAAGCCATGAATTGTTTGTTAAAAACTTACATGCAAAAGACAATGTTTCTCAGGTGGCTTTTGTGGCTCAGAACCTCAAGTCCAACATTTACGGCCCACGAGGTACAAATACTTCAAACTCAAAACCGTGGCTTTTCCCAAGCCCAATATCAATCTTCTAGGCCCAACTATAATCAATCTAGAGGTTCAAACAGAAACTGTAGGATCGACTAATGGGTCACCCGACAATCACGAGCTTGATATTCAGAGTGCGGAATCCTCTAAATATGTTCTAATAGCAGTAACGAATATGAAACAATGATATATGAGTAATTAACACACACAAATGGGTCAAAAGATTAAAGATTTATCACTAAAACAGAGCTCGAGTGTTTACAATGATCAAATCAGACCTTACAGACCAGGGGAGGGTGTTTGGAGAGTGTGTGTGGCAAGAACTAATGATTAGGGCAATGATTGGGACTATTTATACCTCCCATACTCGTACAGACCTGTTTACGCGAGTAGGAGGTCAGTTCATGCGAGTACGATGCTATCTAACATGATAAACTAGCGAGTAGGGCCGTACTCGCTAGTAGGTTCTGCGAGTAGGGGCTATCAAGCATGAATACTGATATGGTATAGGCTGTAAATGCCTAAAGCCATTTCCTACTCGCCTGAAGTGTCCCAAACGTCCCGAAACGCGTATAAACATCTCCAAACACCCCGAAACACGTCCAAACAACATATATTCTATCCTAGGGACATCATGCACTTACAGACTCCCCCTTGGACCAGGCTAGTATACGATTACGAGCCATAAACTACTCAATTAACCTAGCCAACGACCTATAGAGACCTATCACTAGCTAGGGACATACAAACATTGCACTTACAGACTCCCCCTTGGACCTAGCTAGTGATTTACAGACTCAACCTATCATCTAGCTGGGGACACACAAGAAGTGCATTTACAGACTCCACGTTGGATCTAGCTGGAGATATATGGTATTCGAGTCTTCAAGTCATCATGTTCAGCATTCTTCAACTTAGGGTGACACCGCAGTGTATGACCTCTGAAGATTTGAACATATCAACTAATTTGAGCTTTAGTCGTGGCTTCATAAGATCCCGTCTTGGGCATCCATTTGCTTCGATAACTTGGGAGGTAACAAGAAATCTCCGCTTTTAATGATTGGCAATTCTTTGACTTGGACGAAGATCAATATCATCTTCACTATCATCTCTTGACTTTCATCTTCTTCAGCTTCGATTGCTGGAGCTCTACCACGATCTGGTTTCTTCGAAGATGAAATATCGGGTTCTTGCTGTTCAGGATGATTTTGTTGTTCATGTTCGGGCCTTGTTCAGCTTCGAGCCTTGTCGTTTGAATTATGGTATGCACAGACGTTGTGTTGATCCAGCAGGAAAAATTAATAAAAACTGCACACAAACTACAACTTGTATTAGATACGACAAATAATCCGGAGTCAATCAAATTCTTGAAGTTTATCATTTGATGAACTTTCAAGTTTGTTCATAGTGACCACCAATTTGAGAAACGAATCATTCTCCCCCTGAACATTTAGATCCTTTCAAATTTACCCTGAACTCTCATGATTGACAATTTGTGACCCTGAAAGTGATATTTGACCCTTGAATTTTGTAAAATTTAGATTTTATTTGAGTTTCGGCTTCGGATCTGAGATTCCAATTGAAGAATACTTGTATTCCAACATCGGTCAATCAAAAATAAAGACAAAAGAATGATCTTTTTGGGTTTTTCAAGATAATCAAACAAAAATTAAAAATGCAGGAAATGTAAAACACTATTCACTATCATATTTTTGCGAGTTTTATCTATTAGGGAAACATATCAGTGTACGGACTAATCTAGAACCCTTATTTGTTCAGTGATAGTTCAAATTGCCAATAAGCATCCTACAACAACTGCCAGTATTGTTGTCCACCTAAACTCAAAATCAAGTTTTATCGCTAGGCACTTTAGATACGTTAAGGTAATATTAAGACTGAGATACAAGGTGTTCCCCGCCACGCGACACATTCCCGTATCAAGTCATGCACAAAGCTTCCTCGCAACCGGTGAGTAAGCTGTTGTCATCCGTATTTTACAAGGAGTGGACTCAGTGGTGATCAGGTCTGCAGAAACGCTGCAACAGAGAGACCAGTGAAATCCAAACCAGGGTTCAAGTCAAATATTGTATATTTGATTTTTCACGGTACGATGCTTTAGGTATATGATTTGATACCTTAAAGCGAATTCTCATTGAGAATAGGGTTTTGGCATATATGAATCTTTTTGCTCTTTTAGGATTCCCGGACGTCCCCTGATCAGAACTTATTCTATTTTTTTTGTTTTTGTTTTTTTTTTCAGGAAATGACATAGAGGTGTCTCAGTCGTAGGCTGCGACCCCAACGTATAACACGTGTGCCACTCCTATTTGTTCTGAGAGACGTCCAGTTCACCCCGGATGTACCAACCTCTTAAAGACCATGAAACCTCGGATTTTGGCATGCTATCAAACGAAATTTCGGTACCAAGACCATATGCCAACGCATGTTGATCCACACATGATCCAGTAGATTTAGGTTTATATCACCGTGCCGAACTTGGAAATGGTTTTGAGCCTACCAACACATCATTGTAGAGGCTACCTATCAGTTCCAATACTTTTAAGATGATAAGGGTCCAGACAGTCCGACTGATTGGTTAATATCATCTTCCCTTTTTCACCAAAGAAACTCATTTTTGCATTTTTCAATTTTTTTTTTGAATTTTGCATTTTCTGATGTTTTTGTATTTTTCTGAAACTTTCTCCCCCTAAAAATCTAAAAATTTGCGAAAAGACAATATTTTTGGATTTTTCTGATTTTTTAAAGAAAAATATTTACAAAAATGATTTTCCGATGTGGTTTACTCAGATTTTCCCAAAATGCCTTTTACCATTCAAAGATAGTCAAATTTCAATTTGTCAAATGATTTGGTAAAAATTTTGGCAATTCGGTAGTCAGCGTGGACATTAATAATCACTGGATCCTTAGTGATTGTTATGGAAGTTACACTATTAATAAGAAAATGGAGGTGATAAGAAAATGCAAACCGTAGTCAAGCATGTGTGTAGAAGTATCCAAAGATAAACCTGGAAACAGCAGCTCAATGCAGCTACCTGATTCGTCTTCGCAGGTTGCAAGAAACACATGTGACGACCTCCCAAGAACTGATATCCACCCGTTGCGGATGCAGCTTCAATATTGTAACCACCATTGATAAATTCACTAAAGTCAACGAGATCCATCTTATCGCCATTAGGGTACCATAGACCTTTGGTCGGTAACCCTTTAGATAATGAAGGAACCGTTCTGCAGCAATCACCCAGTCCACTCTTATTCATTACTGACATCCGTTGTTAAGTCAAAACACTGGGTCTGGAATTATTCTTATCGAGCATTTTCTCTTCTTTCTTCTTCTTCTTCGATAACACATCCCCCCCTTTATTGGCTAAGGTTACATATCCTCCAAAGATATTCTGTTCAATTTATTGGAGCAATATGACACCTATTTTGTGCTAAGATGCCCCACTGTCAACAATCAAATGACTGCTGATAGTTCCTCCTGGAACACCCTGCACACTCGTTCAAAGATTAGTTCTCGAGGGGGACCCAGGCCATGACCATCTCTGGTCGGCCTAAGTCATCAATCATAGGCAGCTCCATCCACCTACCATGAGGGGTAGGTGTTTTCTCATCAACAACAGTTGATGTAGATGGTGCTAATGAAGTGGATAAACTCACAGATGGTGTTTCAGCTGCTTTTGGCTTCCAAATCTGGTCATGCTTAGCCTTTATAGGTCTTTGCTTCACAGATTTGGGTGGTACCTGAGACTTCACCTTTGGGTCAGCCGGTGGCTTTGCCCTTAGGTTAGTCTTTGGACCTGCTTTTGGGCCTCCCTTGGGTTTTGCAACCTTAGGTGGAGCCTTGGAGCTTGATGCCTGATCAGCTTTAGGCTTTGCGCCATCAACAACAACCCTTTGTTTCTTTTTCACATTCTTTGGTGTCACCTGAACTTGTTGTTCAGGTGTCTTGTATCTTTGGTTGTTGTATTTAGGGGGCTTAAGTGCTTTCCCCTTTAATTTTCTCAGATAGGGACAATTAGCAATCAAGTGTCCAATCTCGTTACATTCATAGCATGACCTCCATTCTTCATAGTACTGGGGTTCATACCGTGACTGTCTCGAACTAACCTGAGAAAATCTAGGGCTACAGCTCCCTTGTGAGCTTCTAAATCGAGAGGTACTTGGATATGAATCATAATCAGATGATCTTGGTGAAAAATTTCTTTGATGATTTTGAAGAGAATGTCTCATCTGATTAGTACCTTTCGATTTGATGGGCTTAAGTTCATTGATCTTGGGACCCTTTTGATTTTTCCTAGACCGATTCTTTTGATTCACATGTTTGGTGGGTTTGTGTTCAACATGTTTCTTCTGATCAACGAGTTTTCTGATCTGAGCTTCAGTAACTGGTACTTCCTCCAAAATATTTTTAATCAAGGATTGATCCACATTCTTAATGGGAAACTCTTTATCAGAAAACAATTTGTCAGATCCCACCAACATGTACAGCCCTTCCGTGCCTTCAGCAAACTGAAAGTGCTTCTTTTCCGGTTCAGGTTCACATAAAATGTGATTTTTAATAGAGCTATGTGAACCTGATTGAGCGTTCTCAGTTTCCTGGGATTCTTTATTAGAAATCTCAAGGTCTGCCTCCGGTAGGGCCTTTGGTTTAAATTTCTCTTTCCGTCTATTTACAGAACGTTTATTGTAACCAAATCCTTGATTTTCTTTTTGCCGAGACTGTTTTTTAAGATCAACATCATTTTTACTTAGCACAAACTTTGCAAACTGAAAACCATCTAGCTTATGTTGAGCTTTTTCATAATCAGATTTTGTTTGCGCTAATTCTGTGACACCCGGCAATTTCCGGTAACTAACTTTTGAAAACTTAGTAAGTCTACCTTAGCGATTCGCGCATACGTTACACATAACAAGGTCGGTCGAGTCGAGTCGCACATCATTAGGGTTTTAACATACGCAAGTGTCGGGTCCCGGGAATTGGTGATCGGGCGGGAACGTGTTAGTTATCGTGCATTATATGTTGGTAATCATTATGTGGCTTGTCGGTATGTGAAAACGTGATTACATATGTTAAAATAGGGTTTAACGCGCCAAAAACACGAACACCTGGACTATAGGCGATTAGGCTAGTGTGTGATAGCCTAATCGCCATTATTATAGGCGAGTAGGAGGTTATAGGGGCGAATAGGGGGCTATTCGCATGATGTTTCATGCGAGTAGCAGCCCTACTCGCCTATACTGCTATGTACTCGCCTGAAATGCTTTGAACGACTAGAAACGCCTATAAATACCACCCTTGACCTCCAAAACATCATTTATGCTACCCTAGCCGTCCCATAACCTATCTCAACCTACAAACACCCTCTGGAACCTATTTTTACATCAAAACAACCATTTCCAAGCTTATTCCATCATCTCCTCTTAAATACAAGGTGTGTTCTTCAAACCCAAACCTTTAAATGATTATGTTTTACTCCCTAAAAGTCCAGACCTGACTTATAAATGTTTTTGTCTTTGAAAATCCATTTAAAACCGTTTTTAAACAAACCCACACCTTTACATGTGTTATATGTGTTATATGTGATTAAAGATAGAATTTTTAGGATTGAATCATGGTTGTTTTTGTGTTATTATGATGTTTATGGCTATTACAAGTTAGTATGATGATGTCCTAGGAGTTTGAATGGTTTTGGTTGTGTATTGTTGATACTTGATGTTTTGACCCATTTGAAGGATTTTGGATGATTAAGGATGATATGAGGTGTGTTGTTGATTGTATGATGTTAGGGTTTGCTCTAGGATGATGCTAGAACAGTAGGATGTTATCGGATAATGTGGTTATGTGATTTAATCTGAATAATTGCTATTTAGGGCAAGTTCTTGCATGTTGATGTGATGTTTACATGCTAAGTTGCTATTTTGGGAAAACGCTCGCATTCGGAACTGTTAGAACGATGAAAACTTATGGGTTTTGCTTGAAATATGTTTGTTAATGTGTTAGGATGATTATTGGGTGTTTTTACATGTTTCGGATCTGATTTGGAGTGTTCGGCGCGCGAAATTGCACTACAGACCTGCAGAGGCGAGTAGGATCCTACTCGCATGAGGCTTCAGGCGAGTAGGCTCCTAAATGCCTGATGTTCACGCGAATACAAGCCCTAATCGCCTATATATAGGCGAATAGAGGCCTATTCCCCTCAACAACTAGCATTTACAATCCTAAATGCTAGTTTGATTCCTAATCGCGTATAATGCTGCTGTATGTATATGTTAACATCCCGGAACATGATTTGACGCCTAGGAACATGATAGGAACCCCGGGATACACCCAATGACTTAGTAACACGTGTTCGGACCTGTTTATGCGTTAATCGGACATTATGCTAGACTAAGTGAACTGTTGCGCGTATTAAGTGTTTAATTGCATATGTTGCATGATGTCTTGTATTTATCTAACACGTGGAATGTCGGGTCACCAATGGGTTGTCGAGTCTTGTCTTACGTAGTTTTGTTGTCGGTCAAACATGCTTTTCGGACACATAATGGTCATGGACTGGACTTAGGGACTAATGAACCCGATGGGTTATTAGTCTAACTTGACACATATCTTATGATAGGTCGCCAATAGTTGGGGCTATCATATCTTACAGACGGTTTACTCATATCACGCATACGGTTTACTCTTAAACGGAATACGCAACCTAAGGTGAGTTCACGGCCCCACATTTTACGATTTATGTTTTCGGGGGAGAAACATGCTTAAAACTCTTTTATTACTTATGACTTGTTAAACTCTTATGGCTCATGACTCTTTATCACGTTATACTATGGCTTACTTATCGTACTATACGGTTCATCAAAAGTCCCTTAGAAACCACTAACATGGGTATATGGCGGGGAAATATGGATAGCGCTATTGGGAACTGACAAACCCCACTCGACGGTGGGACCGGCGAGTGCATATTGTCTCTAATAAAACAAGGTCTACCGGTGATGACGGTAGCCCATAGGAAACTAAGGGTCACTACACGGCTTAGTCAGCAATGGTTTCACCCGTATGAGTATCTCATTCTGCGCCTAGCTAGCGTTCTCACAAGCATAGTAGTAACTGTGATGGTAACGGTTTTTGAAGGATCACTTTAAACGTTTAATTAAAACCTGTGAACTCACCAGCATTATATGTTGACTCTTTTAGCATGTTTTCTCAGGTCGCTAAGGTAGCAACTGTCGGATAGGCGCACGAGGTCGCACTGGAGTCGTCTCGCGTCTAGGGTCTCATTGCACGTTTTGGAATCATGAACTTTTGAACTTATGTTTTATTTATGCATGACTTTTGTAAACTTTAAATGCTTCCGCACTGTTGAATGTTGGTTTTAAACTTATGCATGGTTTCTGTTTACGTATGTTTTACATTTAGACGTCGTTTATTGTGACCGTTGACTTAGATCCTGGTGTGTCACACGCCTCGCGGTAGAACTCCGCAGGGGGAAATTTGAGGGTGTGACAGATTGGTATCAGAGCCAATGGTTATAGTGAACTAGGACTGCATGTAGAGTCTAGACTATAGCTGAGTCTCACACACTAGACGGTCACATACATTTGAGTCGTGTCTTTTGGTAAACATACTAACCTTGTCGGGGTGTCGGTATCCTTACCACACAGTGTCACATTACCTATCTCATACTTGGTTATTCCTAGCTTTATTTATCTTCTTCTTCGGGTTTGCAGTCGAGGGAACATGTTTGTTGATCTTTTGAGTTGGTTGTACCTTTCTAAGATGCGGGAACCGGGTGACTTGAGGTTCGAGCTAGGGGCACGCCTTGAGGACCATGTAGAGCAATTTATCATTTCGGGTGCACACGAAATCATAAGTTGAAATGCATGGAAGACTTGGTGAATCTCGTGTTGGGATTAATGGTCACGTTCGAACCCGATCCTAGGCTTTTCATATTCTCTTGGTTTAGCGTTGGTGATGGGTCTGAGTATTTGTTTCTTGTTCCTTCTCAGAAGATGTCAGGACGCACTGGAGGACGCACTGGGGGACGACGTGGAGGCCACACTGGTGGGGGTAGAGGTGGTGGTAACATCACCTTGACGTATGATGAGCTCAATGAGATGATGCAGCAACAGTTGGGCGTTGCATTAGCTGCTTTTCAGGCTGCCCAGCAGACTTTTATGGGTGCTACTGCTCCTCCGGTTCAGGCAGGTGTTGCCTACAAGCGGTTTAAGGATTGTCAGCCTCTCAGCTTCCAGGGTACAGAGGGGGCTGTGGAGTTGCTACGGTGGTTGGAGAAGACTGAGTCGGTGTTTGCTTTAAGCGAGACTCCAGCGGTGGATTGGGTGAAGTTTTCTTCGGGGACTTTTGTAGGAGCCGCCTTGACGTGGTGGAACTGCGTCACATAGACACTTGGTCTTGGGGAGGCCAACGCCATGCCTTGGGCGGATTTTGTGCGTAGGTTGAAGGATGAGTACTGCCCGCGTGAGGAGATTAAGAGGTTGGAACAGGAATATGGGAATCTTAAGATGGTCGGTTCTGAGGTGGAGGAGTACACGATCAGGCACAACGAGCTAGCAGTGATGTGTCCAGGTTTGTCTACACCAGAGTATAGGAGGATAGAGCAGTATCTTGCGGGTTTGGTGCCAGAGATTGCGGGATTGGTGTCTGCTAGGGATCCTACTACTATATCAGAGGCTGTGCGGTCGGCTACTAAGATGACCAACTTGAAGATTTCTGAGGGTGTCTTGCCTCCTAGGGGCTCTTCTGTGAAGGCGCCGGCAGAGAATAAGAGAAAGTGGGAAAGCGTGGATAAGAGTTCATCGGGGGTTCAGCGACAACCGGCGGCGAAGAAGGCTGAAGCTTCTGGGTCAGCGTCGGATCAGAAACAAGGGGGCTATGCTGGGAAAAGCCCTAAGTGTGTGCGTTGTGGGTTTCATCACTATGGTACTTGTGAGAGTTTTCGCTGTGAGCGTTGTCAGAGGACGGGGCATCTTGCCAAGGATTGTAGGGTCAACCTTTCCAAGACGACTCAGACTGCTGCTATTACTACCCCTGCTCCACAGGGGAATCAGGGTTGCTTTCATTGTGGAGAAGCGAGGCACTTCAAGCGAAGCTGTCCCAAGTTGAATCAAGGGGGCACAGGGACTGCAGGGAAGGATGGAGACAATGAAGGCGGTGGCCGGTTTACTCGTGCTCATGCTTATGTGATCGGTGCTAGGGAGAACCAGGTGGACCCAGACACTGTTACCCGTACGTATTCTCTCTTATCTCTTGTTACGCTTTGGTTATACTTTTATTCGCGTTGTTGCGCGTTCGTGTTTTCGGGTGTTTTCTTCGTGGTTTGGTCTCTGTTTCTCATTCTTTGGGTCGATGAGGGTCCTTTGGGGATGCTACTTGGACGGTACCGGTGGGCTAGTTATACCGATCATAGTAGTCTCCAGTAGGCCTTCGATCGGGGGTCTCTTGTCTCATACTCACATTTGGGAAAGTGGTTTCCCGGTTGTTACTGTCACGTTTGGTTTATGACCTTCACTTGTTGTATTTTGGGGAAACGTTACTTGGGCACAGAGGTCGACACTCATCACTGTTGAAGCCGAAAGAATCTCGGGACGAGATTCCTTTCAATAGGGGGATGATGTGACGACGCGGAAAACTTTTCTTCTTATTTGTTTTCTCTCCTCGACTTCGGGAAATTTTCGGGACGAAAATTCTTTCAACAGGGGGATGATGTGACACCCGGCAATTTTCGGTAACTAACTTTTGAAAACTTAGTAAGTCTACCTTAGCGAGTCGCGCATACGTTACACATAACAAGGTCGGTCGAGTCGAGTCGCACATCATTAGGGTTTTAACATACGCAAGTGTCGGGTCCCGGGAATTGGTGATCGGGCGGGAACGTGTTAGTTATCGTGCATTATATGTTGGTAATCATTATGTGGCTTGTCGGTATGTGAAAACGTGATTACATATGTTAAAATAGGGTTTAACGCGCCAAAAACACGAACACCTGGACTATAGGCGATTAGGCTAGTGTGTGATAGCCTAATCGCCATTATTATAGGCGAGTAGGAGGTTATAGGGGCGAATAGGGGGCTATTCGCATGATGTTTCATGCGAGTAGCAGCCCTACTCGCCTATACTGCTGTGTACTCGCCTGAAATGCTTTGAACGACTAGAAACGCCTATAAATACCACCCTTGACCTCCAAAACATCATTTATGCTACCCTAGCCGTCCCATAACCTATCTCAACCTACAAACACCCTCTGGAACCTATTTTTACATCAAAACAACCATTTCCAAGCTTATTCCATCATCTCCTCTTAAATACAAGGTGTGTTCTTCAAACCCAAACCTTTAAATGATTATGTTTTACTCCCTAAAAGTCCAGACCTGACTTATAAATGTTTTTGTCTTTGAAAATCCATTTAAAACCGTTTTTAAACAAACCCACACCTTTACATGTGTTATATGTGTTATATGTGATTAAAGATAGAATTTTTAGGATTGAATCATGGTTGTTTTTGTGTTATTATGATGTTTATGGCTATTACAAGTTAGTATGATGATGTCCTAGGAGTTTGAATGGTTTTGGTTGTGTATTGTTGATACTTGATGTTTTGACCCATTTGAAGGATTTTGGATGATTAAGGATGATATGAGGTGTGTTGTTGATTGTATGATGTTAGGGTTTGCTCTAGGATGATGCTAGAACAGTAGGATGCTATCGGATAACGTGGTTATGTGATTTAATCTGAATAATTGCTATTTAGGGCAAGTTCTTGCATGTTGATGTGATGTTTACATGCTAAGTTGCTATTTTGGGAAAACGCTCGCATTCGGAACTGTTAGAACGATGAAAACTTAGGGGTTTTGCTTGAAATATGTTTGTTAATGTGTTAGGATGATTATTGGGTGTTTTTACATGTTTCGGATCTGATTTGGAGTGTTCGGCGCGCGAAATTGCACTACAGACCTGCAGAGGCGAGTAGGATCCTACTCGCATGAGGCTTCAGGCGAGTAGGCTCCTAAATGCCTGATGTTCAGGCGAATACAAGCCCTAATCGCCTATATATAGGCGAATAGAGGCCTATTCCCCTCAACAACTAGCATTTACAATCCTAAATGCCTATACTTAAGCATTTACAATCCTAAATGCCTATACATAAGGCGTTTACAATCCTAAATGCCTATACATAAGGCATTTACAATCCTAAATGCCTATACATAAGGCATTTACAATCCTAAATGCCTATACTTAAGCATATACAATCCTAAATGCTAGTTTGATTCCTAATCGCGTATAATGCTGCTGTATGTATATGTTAACATCCCGGAACATGATTTGACGCCTAGGAACATGATAGGAACCCCGGGATACACCCAATGATTTAGTAACACGTGTTCGGACCTGTTTATGCGTTAATCGGACATTATGCTAGACTAAGTGAACTGTTGCGCGTATTAAGTGTTTAATTGCATATGTTGCATGATGTCTTGTATTTATCTAACACGTGGAATGTCGGGTCACCAATGGGATGTCGAGTCTTGTCTTACGTAGTCATGTTGTCGGTCAAACACGCTTTTCGGACACATAATGGTCATGGACTGGACTTAGGGACTAATGAACCCGATGGGTTATTAGTCTAACTTGACACATATCTTATGATAGGTCGCCTATAGTTGGGGCTATCATATCTTACAGACGGTTTACTCATATCACGCATACGGTTTACTCTTAAACGGAATACGCAACCTAAGGTGAGTTCACGGCCCCACATTTTACGATTTATGTTTTCGGGGGAGAAACATGCTTAAAACTCTTTTATGACTTATGACTTGTTAAACTCTTATGGCTCATGACTCTTTATCACGTTATACTATGGCTTACTTATCGTACTATACGGTTCATCAAAAGTCCATTAGAAACCACTAACATGGGTATATGGCGGGGAAATATGGATAGCGCTATTGGGAATTGACAAACCCCACTCGACGGTGGGACCGGCGAGTGCATATTGTCTCTAATAAAACAAGGTCTACCGGTGATGACGGTAGCCCATAGGAAACTAAGGGTCACTACACGGCTTAGTCAGCAATGGTTTCACCCGTATGAGTATCTCATTCTGCGCCTAGCTAGCGTTCTCACAAGCATAGTAGTAACTGTGATAGTAACGGTTTTTGAAGGATCACTTTAACCGTTTAATTAAAACCTGTGAACTCACCAGCATTATATGTTGACTCTTTTAGCATGTTTTCTCAGGTCGCTAAGGTAGCAGCTGTCGGATAGGCGCACGAGGTCGCACTGGAGTCGTCTCGCGTCTAGGGTCTCATTGCACGTTTTGGAATCATGAACTTTTGAACTTATGTTTTATTTATGCATGACTTTTGTAAACTTTAAATGCTTCCGCACTGTTGAATGTTGGTTTTAAACTTATGCATGGTTTCTGTTTACGTATGTTTTACATTTAGACGTCGTTTATTATGACCGTTGACTTAGATCCTGGTGTGTCACACGCCTCGCGGTAGAACTCTGCAGGTGGAAATTTGAGGGTGTGACAAATTCTTTCTTTATTTCCTCAAGAGTTTTAGAAAGCTCAGAATTTTCTTTCATTAAAATTTCATTTAAGTTTTTAAGCTCCATTTCATTTGCTCTCAAAACTTCATTGATGGTTATACAATTTGCTAGATCGCAAGTAAGGGTCTGGTCGTTTTCAGACAGCCTTTCAATCGTACTTTGGAGTTCGGCACAGTTAGAACAGACAAACCTGGAATATCCTTGAGCAATAGGGTCAGTTCCGTGCTTCATTTGAACTCCAACTTCTGGATTTTCATCATCAGCATCTTCCTCTTCTGATTCACTTCTTTCGGAAGTTGAACAATTTGCATCAATTCTGTTGATTTCTTTAGAACTTCGTTCAGGATCTTGTTTACTGGATGATGATTCACTATCTACGTCTGTACTCTCTTCTGAGATTTGAGCACTCGCTAACACTTCTCCTGATTCCACAGTCTCTACTCGTTGAGCAAAACACACAATTTCCCCATTAACACCTCCCATGAGTTGTGTCTTCTGGTCAAAGCCTTTCTCAGCAAGTACAGTAAGTACACTCGCAGTATCCGTGTTTGCTGAGACAGAGTGAATTGTAGGAGTAACCGAAACCACAACCGTTTCTTGATTGTTTTGAACATTGTTAAGTTGTCTGGTTTGATTCGGTTGACTTTGACTAGCATCTGACGTTGATTTCCTCTCCAGATGGGCCCACGGATTACATCCGGAAATCCTCTGTTGTTGTCGTTGTTGGGCCGGTTGGGTGTTCATTGAAGATGCGAAAGCCCATGGTTTGGTTGCATTTGCCATTATGAAAGCCTTGTGAAAAAGTCAACTCTTGGTCAACAAAAGTCAAACTTCGGTCAAAGACGGTTAACACCTATTTTGAAAGTCAAACTTGGTCAACGAAAGTCCACTTTGGTCAACGAAAGTCAACTTCGGTCAAAGACGGTTAACACCTATTTTGAAAGTCAAACTTGGTCAACAAAAGTCAACTTCGGTCAACGAAAGTCAACTTCGGTCAACGCGAGTCAAACTTAGGTCAATTTTAGGTTCAGGTCCTTTCAGGCGAGTAGGAACTCTATTCTTGTGTTTATAGGCGATTAGGGTTTTGTTGGGGCGAGTACGGTTGTAATCACTAGTATTACACGCGATTAGGGTGTAAATGCTAGTGAATAGGGACCTTTCAGGTGATTAGGGGCTATACCACATCAGAAAGTGGGGAATAGGCCTCTATTCGCATGAAGTAGAGGCGATTAGGACTCTACTCGTGTGAAGATTCCTTGTACTCGCCTAAGTTATAGGCGAATAGGAGCCTACTCGTGTGAATCTTCTTGTACTCGCCTAAGCTATAGGCGAATAGGATCTGTACTCGCTAGAATGTTTGCGTAATCGCTAGATCTGATCTGTAACCTCACTTTTGCTCAAAAACAGCCGTTTTTGCCTCAAAATCTTATCCAAAACAATGTGTTTAAACCCCAAATGATTGGAAAAGTTTCCAAAACACTTTTAGAACAAAACCTAATAAAAAACACACGTTTTTATCCATAAACACACACCAAGAATTTGAAAATAAGGGGTTTTTTTATCAAAAACTCAAAGTTTCAAACTTCAAAACAGGTTTTTGCTCAAAAATCACAACTTTCCCATAAAAACCTACCTGATTTTGCTCGTTTTTGCTATCAAAACACTCGTGATAAGAGCCTCGGCTCTGATACCACTTGTAGGATCGACTAACGGGTCACCCGACAATCACGAGCTTGATATTCAGAGTGCGGAATCCTCTAAATATGTTCTAATAGCAGTAACGAATATGAAACAATGATATATGAGTAATTAACACACACAAATGGGTCAAAAGATTAAAGATTTATCACTAAAACAGAGCTCGAGTGTTTACAATGATCAAATCAGACCTTACAGACCAGGGGATGGTGTTTGGAGAGTGTGTGTGGCAAGAACTGATGATTAGGGCAATGATTGGGACTATTTATACCTCTCGTACTCATACACACCTGTTCATGCGAGTACGAGGTCAGTTCATGCGAGTACGATGCTATCAAGTATGATAAACTAGCGAGTAGGGCGGTACTCGCTAGTAGGTTCATGCGAGTAGGGCTATCAAGCATGAATACTGATATGGTATAGGCTATCAAGCATGAATACTGATATGGTATAGGCTGTAAATGCCTAAAGGCCATTCCCTACTTGCCTGAAGTGTCCCAAACGTCCCGAAACGCGTATAAACATCTCCAAACACCCCGAAACACGTCCAAACAACATATATACTAGCCTAGGGACATCATGCACTTACAGACTCCCCCTTGGACCAGGCTAGTATATGATTACGAGCCATAAACTACTCGATTAACCTAGCCAACGACCTATAGAGACCTATCACTAGCTAGGGACATACAAACAATGCACTTACAGAAACAACAATCGTACCGGCCGCCCACCGACATGTCAATTATTTCGTAAAACGGGACATTATGCATCTCAATGTTATCAACTTCCCACTTTTGTTGTGTCGGCCAATCCATCTGATAAACAATTGGCTCAAGCTTTTCATGCTCAATGCCATTTGAATTACGCTATTCCTGATTGGACATCTGATACGGGGGCTTCCTCTCATATGTTTCCGAACATGAATACTCTTTAAAACGTCACTCCTACTCAAGGTACTCAAAAAGTTTTATTTTGGCAATGGCCAAAGTTTGCCAATAACTCATGTCGGTAACACCAAACTTTTTGGCAAACTTAAATTCAATGATGTTTTAGTTGTCCCGAACCTTACCAAAAATCTTCTTTCTATTAGTAAATTTACTGAGGATAATCCTGTTGATGTTCTAATTTCACCCCTCGTATTTTTACATTCAGGATCGTCAAACCAAGGAAACACCCGGGGGTTTCGTGAAGATGTCCTTTATGTTCTTCGCAACAATAATGAATCTTTATTGGCAACTCACTTGTGTCCAAAAGCTTCCTTTAAAATTTGGCATTCTCGACTTGGTCATGTTAATTTTGATGTAGTAACTTTACTTAAGAATAATGTTTATTTATCCTTTACTTTGGCTTTACCTAAGCCCGAACTTTGTTCTTCTTCTAAACTTGCCATATAAAAAAGGCAACCTTTTGCTATTAATAATAAACAAGCCATTTTTCCTTTGGAAATAATTCATTATGATTTATGGGGGCCATCCCCGATAAAATTGATTGACAATTTTTCTTACCATGTTGCCTTTGTTGATGACTCTTCTCAATTAACTTGGTTATACCCATTACGAGCAAAGTGCGATTTTGTTGACGAGTTGAGAATTTAATATCGTTTGTTCAAACTCAATTCTCCAACAAAATAAAAAAAATTTCAAAGTGATGGAGTCACAGAATTCACAAATAATCGTGTACGCCACTTGTTTGAACAAAATGGTACCTTCCATCGTTTTTCGTTTCCTTATACTCTGCAAAAAAATGGACGGGTTCAATGGAAACACAGACACATTGTTGAAATCAGCTTGGCCATGCTATTTCATGCTAAATTACACGCCAAAATTTTGGGTTTCGGCGGTTTTTATTATAATTCGCTTACCCACATTATTTTTGAATGGAAAGTCACCTTTTGAAGTTTTATATCACCAATTCCCACATTATGCCTCATTTCAGGCATTTGGTTGTTGCGTCTTTCTGTACATTCGTGATTATGCTTCTCACAAATTGTCACCCTGAAGCATACCGTGCATTTTCATTGATTATTGCACGGAATATAAAGGATATCAATGCCTTGATCCTATCACCTCTCGTGTCTACATCACTCGACATGCTCATTTTGACGAGACAAATTTTCCCCAAGACCCTTGTAGTGCTTTTACCTCAATTCATAAGTTGGAAATTTAAACTTTTTTAGACATTTCACCAATCACCAACCACATCATCAAATTTAGTTCCACAAAATATTTTTTCCTCTGGACAACAAACTTTTGATACCACCAAATAATCTATGGCCACTGTTCCACAAAATAATCCTAGTATTCAACAAAATAATATTTTCCCTACACCTACTTTTCCACCTTGTCATCCTCTAATTATACCTTTTCCTCCATCAAAGAGTACTCAACCGGTCAAAACTAACACCTCAAGACCTCTTCATGTAGCCTAGCCTACTCCCTTACAAACAATTGGCCCAACTCCATTGAATTTTAACCCGACAGTCAACCCAATCCATCTACAACCAACCAACCCCACTTCTACCACTCCATCAACACCACAAAACCATCTACTATTTTGACCACTCCTAAAACTACCCCACCTTCCTCACCAAATTCGATACCTTAATCCTCATCAAATGTCGAGTCCCAGTCGTCACCTACTCTCAACACACCTATACCCACCTCCTCCATCTCACTCAATGATCACTCGGGCAAAATCAGGAATTTTTAAACCACGTCATCGTGTTGATTTAGCTGACACGAAGGCGATTCCTCTTCATCATGCTTTATTTGCTACAACGGATCCTGAACTTTTCAAGCGGATACCAAAGACACAAAGTGGGTACATGTTGTGGAAGCCGAACTTCATGCTCTTCAAAAAATAACACTTGGAATTTTGTTCCACGGCCATCAAATGCTAATGTTGTTGGTTCAAAGTGGCTTTTTTGAACAAAATATAAGTCGGATGGTACTATTGAACACTACAAGGCACGCTTAGTTGCCCAAAGATTTACTCAAGTTCCTAGACTTGATTACTATCATACCTTCAGCTCAGTTGTCAAAGTCGCTACTATGTGCACTTTTTTAGCTCTCGCTGTTATAAATGGGTGGCACCTTCATCAATTAGATGCCAAAAATGCGTTTTTACATGGACATCTAAATGAAAGTGTTTTTATGGAACAACCAACTAGCTTTGTTAATCCTCAATTTCCATCTTATGTGTGTAAGCTAAAAAAAAACTATTTATGGCCTAAAATAAGCTCCGAGGGCATGGTTTCATCGGCTTAGCTCATTGCTTACCAATGCAGGATTTCAATGTAGTAGAGCAGATCCATCCTTATTTATCTACAAACATGATTCTTGCATCATGTACATTCTAGTGTATGTTGATGATCTTATCCTTACCGGTAATCATTCATCCACCTTAGCATCATTCATCAACTCTCTAAAAAAAGAATTTGCCACTGAGGATCTTGGGAAGCTCAACTACTACTTGGGATTGGAGGTTACCTACACTCCGAATTGTCTATTTTTAAATCAATCTAAATATGATTTAGATGTTTTAACTCGTGCTAAGATGTTGGATGCTAAACCTGCTCCAACACCCTTAGGCACCAATGTTTCTTTTGTTTCTACACGTGATTTGTTTTCAGATGCTAGTTATTATCGTTCCATAGTAGGTGCTCTCAAATACTTAACGACCACGAGACCTACTTAACGACCACGAGACCTGACATTGCCTACGTTGTCAATCAAGTTTGTCAATTTCTTCATGCTCCGACTATTGGTCATTTTCATGAAGTCAAACGAATTCTTCGCTATCTCAAGGGAACTCTTGCCTTTGGTTTACATTATAGTCGCCCCACTCACACTTCATTGCTTGGTTACTCTGATGCTGACCGAGCACTTTGCTTAGAGACTCGTCGTTCCACTTATGGCTAACTTTTTGGGTGGTAATCTCATTTTTTGGAGTGCTAAAAAGCAACCAACTATTGCAAGATCTAGTTGTGAGTCTGAGTACCGAGCCATGGCTAACACTGCTGCAGAAATTGTTTGGGTTACTCATCTTCTTCGGGAACTTCATGCCTTACCTCCATACCGACCTACCATCCTTTGTAACAATCAAAGTGCTATTTTTCTCATTCAGAATCCCATAAACAGGCCAAACACATTCACCTTGATTATCATTTCATACGAGAACTACCATACGAGAACTAGTTACTGATGGAAAATTGGCTACAACGTTTATCCCAACCAATCTTCAAGTGGCTGAAAAATTTACAAAGAGTCTTCTAAGTTCTCAATTCAATATTTTTCATCAAATGATTCGTCTTGGACCACCACCGTTCGGCCTGAGGGGAAATGTTAGATAATAAGTCTTTGTGTAAGTTGGTATTATTAAAGATAGTGAAGTGTAACATTGTAGCCTATAAAGCATAAAGATTGTACCATCTTCTTTCATAGGGAAACAATCAATACAAAGTTTAATTCTATTCAACTACCACAACCTAAGCAACTATCATTTCTCACGGTAAAAGAGCTACCCGAAGTGAACTACTCTTCAAGTACATACACATGTGATTCAATGATTAATTTTACAGTTACGGAGGTAGATGCCCGATAAAGAAAATTAATTCTCTACGGACCACATGACATCATTTCTTCACAAGTATTACTTATTTACATGTGACTGTCATTGTTGAGATGACCTTAGTCATAGGGCATGAATATGTATGTGATGCAGGAGCATAAGTTTATCTACAAGTGTATGTTCGTTCAATTATCTAGATACCACTTGGTGAAAGGCAATAAACTTGTTACAAAATTTATTTATTTGTTGAGAGTTTAATTGGTCCAGATATTACCAATACATATCAAACATCAACGTTCGATTTCCACTTGTTACAAAATTCATAAATGTGGCTACAAGACGTCACTGGTCAACCTAAACTCCGGTCCATATAGTTATTGAGAAATAAATGTTGGAATCAAAATATCCAACAAACTGTACTTTATTATTATTATTATTATTATTATTTAAATATCACTCTGCAAAAAAAAAAAAAAAAAAAGCTAAAGCAGTAGTAGTTGCTGAAAATAAAGCAGAATAGAAAATCTCAATGGGAGGAGCAGCTATACTTCTTCTGTTTTTCCTACTTTTTGTTTACAAAAGTTATGCTGCTGAACTCCACACCATTTCAGATTCAAGTTTTGTGACAAATGGAGACACGTTGGTATCTCCTAATGGAATTTTCGAACTCGGATTTTTTACGCCAGGTAGCTCTGAGAACCAATATCTCGGTATCTGGTATAAGAAAATCCCTGATAGAACGGTGGTTTGGGTTGCAAACAGAGACCGTCCGCTCCCTGGTGCATCACGGATTGAGTTAAAGATTGCTGATCCAGGAATTCTCGGCCTCTTCAGCAATAGCAGCTTGATTTGGTCATCTAACACAACGACAACAGGGAAAGCCACTGCAAAGCTTCGGAACGATGGAAATCTAGTTGTGATTGATCAACAGGAGACGGTTCTCTGGCAGAGTTATGATTACCCAACCGATACTCTTCTACCTGGCATGAAGTTAGGGAGAGATACGTTGAGGAGCAAAGAATGGCATCTATCATCATGGAAGAGTAGTGAAGATCCAGCTCCAGGTGAATTTACATGGGGCATTGACTCAATCGGTTACCCTGAACTCAAACTAAGACAAGGGGCCTCTGTCCAAATGCGGGCTGTACCATTCAGTAATCAACGTTTTCCTATCAATAGCATAACCTTTAGATATGATGTAGTTATCAACGAAAGTGAGGCGACTTTTTCTTATAACCTTGATGACAATTCTATTTTATCAAGGATTACCTTGAATTCTTCTGCGCATATGATAGTCTGGGCGTGGGAAGACAATAGTAGAGGATGGCAGCTTATGTCATACCCGAGAGATACCTGTGATACATACAACACTTGTAATGCATATGGAACATGCAGAAACAATTTCTTCCAAAAGTCATGTGCTTGCATAGATGAGAAAAGGTTTGTGCCTAAAAACCAAAGCGAAGTGAACGCAGCTTATTGGTCTGATGGTTGTATTAGACGAACACCTTTGGAATGCAAAAATGGATTAGAGGGGTTTATCAAGTACCCTAGTGTAAAATTGCCAAACACAGATAATACATGGTTTAGAATGGACATGACTATGGAAGAATGTCATACAAAATGCTTAAGGAATTGTAGTTGTATGGCTTATGCAAATCCAGATATAAGTAGAAGTGTCTGCTTGCTTTGGTTCGGTGACCTTCTAGACATGCAACCGTTCCCAGAAGACTTAGGTGGTCGTGATATTTTTGTAAGGATGGCTTCATCAGAATTAGGTAATAATTTTTTCATTATATAACCTCTAATTGAATATATTTATGAAATCTATTCGTTGCTCGCGTGAATAGGTTTTCCAAAGATGTATAAGGCACTTCCATTTTTGTATTATTGTTCCATGCTTGCAAATTAACTTTGTTGCTATGGTAATATAATACAGAAAAGCAGGGAGCAAACAAAGTTAAGATTATCTTACCTGTAATCATTCCGGTGGTTCTTCTAGTAGGCTTGATTATCGCGGCATGGTTGTGTTATGGAAAGAGAAAAAGGAATCATGCCAATATAACAGAGGAAGGTAAAAAGTTGCATAAGCTCACCAATAAACTAGAGTAATATGAACTATGAACAGAAATACTTTTGAATAGATTATCCATGTGTTAAGTATACTTTTTTTCTAATGTATAGGGGAAATCTTGAATGCCTCAAAAAGCCATGAAGAAGACTTGGAGCTGCCAATTTTTAGCTTCTCTACGGTTGCAAATGCCACTGCCAATTTTTCACCTAACAATAAACTTGGAGAGGGTGGATTTGGACCGGTTTATAAGGTAATTACTCTATGAAAGTAAATGTGAAGGATTCATAACACTTAAATTGCATATAAATCGTCAAATGTATAAGTTGCATTGTGAATCCGTAAGTAAAGAAAAAATCAAAGAACTAGTGTAGGCATGCCACTTAAAAGAAATCTAGGCACTCATGTCGCCTTTGCATTTTGTATAGTTTGTCACATTTCAAAAGTTAAATCTCCAGGGCATGCTAGAAGAAGGAAAAGAGATCGCAGTTAAACGTCTCTCCAAGAATTCAACTCAAGGACTTGATGAGTTCAAGAATGAAGTCATCTGCATTTCAAAACTTCAACATAGGAATCTTGTGAAGCTTCTTGGTTGTTGCATACAAGGAGATGAGAAGCTGGTGATCTATGAGTACATGCCAAATAAAAGCTTGGACTCATTTATCTTTGGTAAGAAACATATTTACAAAAAACATGATTCCATTACTATACAAACAAAACTCGATTAAACCTTTTTGATATTTTCATAGCAAGAACCTTAAAACTATTAAAACAACATCTTGGCAGACAAAACTCAAAGGGTGCTTCTCGATTGGACAAAGCGTTTCAACATTATCAAAGGAATTGCTCGAGGACTTCTTTACCTGCACCAAGATTCACGATTAAGAATCATCCATAGAGATCTTAAAGCTAGTAACGTCTTACTAGATCAGGATATGAACCCAAAGATATCAGACTTTGGCTTAGCTAGAAGTTTTGGAGGAAATGAGACCCAAGCGAACACAGAAAGAGTTGTTGGCACATAGTAAGCAATGGAACCAACTACGCATTCTGTTTTTTCCTTTCTAGAAACAATATCATTCTTTTTTAAGCGTTTTGTTGCATGCTTGCAGTGGTTACATGTCCCCGGAGTATGCACAAGATGGTATTTTCTCTATAAAGTCAGATGTATTTAGCTTTGGTGTTTTGGTCCTGGAGATTGTAAGTGGGAAGAGAAATAGAGGGTTAATCCAACCTGAAAACAAAAATAATCTCATTGGACATGTATGTATACTGCTTGCAAAGTACCCATTCATTATCCAAAATTTTCATACAACCTAATATTCTACACTATAAATAGGTATGGACGCTCTACAGTGAAGGAAGGTCACTGGATTTAATTGATGCTTGTTGTGCTGAGTCCTGCCATCCTCCTGAAGTTTTAAGGTTAATCCATGTTGGGTTGTTATGTGTTCAACAAGATGCAGCAGACAGGCCAAATATGTCTTCTGTGATTATGATGTTGGGTAGCGAGGGTGAACTGCCACAACCTAAGCAACCATCATTTTCAACAATAAAGGTACTACCTGTAGTGAACTACTCTTCAAGTACTTACACAGGGGGTTCAATGATCGATTTTACTGTTACACAGGTAGATGCCCGATAAAAATTAATTCTCTACGTACCACATGACATCATTGCTTCGCAAGTATTACTTATTTACATGTGGCTGTCATAGTTGGGATGACCTTTGTCATAGGGCATCAATGTTTGTTTAGTTATATATCTAGATACCACTTTGATGAAAGACAATGATGTAATCTGTAATACTCTTTTAAATTAATTATTGAAAGTATAATCTAAATATAAAGTATGTGGTCCTGTTGTAAATAATAGTAAGTACGTTTAGTGTCATGTATGTATTTGTATATAGTCTAGGGGCTTAGTAACCATAATGTATGTGTCGATTGATTGTGTGTATGAACAACTTCTGTGAAATCAATTTGCAAGCTGTTTATGAATTCCTTGTTTGTTCATCCAAATTTTGTGTTTGATTTCCAACAATTAGTATCAGAGCACGTTATTAATCGATCCAAAAGAAAGAAGAATTACAATGAAGAAAGGATTCATTTAATCGATCAATGCAAAGTTGAAGATCGTGGCGGTATGATCCTGTAACTGTTTCAAGAACACGATGGATTTGTTGTGAAATTTACTATTGAAAGAGTTTAGAGGAAGAAAAGTAGCTTGTGATCATTAATCATGGCAACAATATCAACGACATCCGATAGAAGAAGGAATGATCTAAAAAGAAGAAAAGGGAAAACTAAATCAGAACTGATTCTTGGAAATCAAGTCATAGGAAAAGAATCTGCAAATTTGTTTGACGGTCAGAATTCATTTGTTTTTAGAAGTTAAGTTTTTTAATTGTTTACTGCTACTATTGATGTGTGAAAATGTGTTAAACAAATTCGGTTAAAATTTAAAAATAGGAAAAACCCATTAAACAAGGAAGTCCGAATATCAAATCGTGGATACAATATGGCGAATCTCGGTAATAAACCTGTGTCGACTCCTAGCCTAATAATTTCGAATTCTGAGAAATAGTTTCATCTAGATTTAAATAAAATAAAAGCAATTAAAATAAATAACATCGAAATGAAAACAGAAAGCTAAGAAGACTGGATCGACATAGATAATATGGAAAGCAGCTAAATCCTACCTGCAAACTCACAACTCTTGGAACAGAATAATGGATTGGCTACTAGGTTTTCTAAAGATACGCCCGACTTAGAAAAGCCAAAGTATGATAGATCACCTTCCGGTCTCAATAACACCTCTTAAAAATCCTAATGGATGTGTAAATCACTAGTTACTAGTTCAGATCACCTACCGGTCTCACCTCACTATAGAATGCTAAGGTACTCGAAAGACTCGCTCACCTTCCGGTCTCGTTAATCACAACACACCCGAAAATGTAAAGGATTGCTCTAGTTGTTTTTAAAATAACCCGTAATTACAAGAATCTAAAGACACACGAGACGACGATCTTCTCCCAAACTCTCACAAACTCGATACCTAAAGATCTAGACAACCCAACACCCTATGACCTCCCAGTCTCAAGGAATGGCATAATACATAACATGCATCTATAACTAAAGACATTTGATAAGATATATGCGAAACTAACAAAATGACCATAAATTAGCCTTGAATACGCAAAAACATTATAACCAAACTCAAATAAATCTTTACCAAAAGACAACACAATTATATCATTAAACGAATCGGAAAGTTAGAAAAATGCTTAGTATTGAAACACACGACCTATGTAGCACACAAGTTTAGCTATTCAACATGTTTAAGTGATAAAACAACAAATATCTAGGAGCAGACATGTTTGAAAAAAAAATTGAAAATCAAACCAAAACGTCTTTAGCATACTTAATCCCAAATTAACTTCTACATTCTCAAAGACTCCTAAGACTATGTGTTGTGGTTAGAGGTAAGCGGTGACTTTATCGAATAATATTTTGTCACATCGACGCTTACATGGCACTGGCTCACGGCTACGGGTTGATCACTTGATCACATTGTGGGTCAACGTGAGCGTGTGTTTTATTTTTGTACCAAATATATTAAATATTTAGCACACATTTTTTTTTATAAACATTAACATTAAATAAAAAGAAAAATACATTGCATTACTAAAAAAACATTACACTAAAAAAAAAAGAATATTACACTAAAAAAACCATTACATTTAAAAAAACCTAACGTAAGGTAGAGGTTGAGCGTAACATTTGCAACTCCGAAACGTGGTGAAAGTCGTGCCCAAACTCCGAGAGGTACTCCACGTGGGTAAAGGCAAGGAGCACGTCTTCTTTTTCTCCGGGAAGATCTCTCTTCACCTTTCTGTAGGCGATTTCGAAGTTTCTCGACTTCGCCTTCAAATCCGCGTACTTGTGAGAGATGGAGTCACAAGTACGGTTGGTACCCCCGACAAGGGTACCAAACTCGGCTAGGATCTTGTGTCACTGTGGTCCGTGGCTACGAGACCCCCGACTTGTTGAATCACCGTCACCATGCATTTGGTTGTACGCGATGATCAGTGCTAGTTCTTCCTCCTCGGTCCATTGCACCATCATTGAAGTTGGTTTTGAAGATTAAGGGTTTAGGGTTTGAGAATTGTGAAGAAGAAGATGTTTGTGAAGAAGAAGAAGTAGTAGTTAATATTAATAGGTAAAAAAACTGGTTGGGTAATAAATGATATTGGTGAAAAATTAATTTTTTTTTCAAATTCAAACCGTTTGAATGTCCGCTAACGGATGTGAGCTGGCTCGCCCACAATTGCTCGCGGCAACTTTCACGTGGGGTGTCGTCGTGGTCGCTAGCCACGTGGATCAAATTGTGGCTCGCGGCATCTCGCTCGCGTGCCAACACATAGTCTAATATGTCAAAAATAATTCCTTCTTTTTTCAAGAATATTGTTGTTGCTCTCAATTTTCATTACTTGCTGCCTTCGATGTCCCTCATATTCTTCAAGAGAATAGGTTTTTAAAACTCTTAGGTCACAGTACAACAGAACACGTCCTGGACCAGCATTGGGCTGAAAGGCAGGCCTGCCTTACGCTGTTGGGCTACTTTATGCTACTAGGCCAGCGCCTAGCCTTAGCCTGTAGACTTTTCTTTCAATTCATTTCTTCGTGTTCTTGTTGTGGATGCACTTCCACAATGTGGGAGTAAGGAAAGGAAGTTTTTTTTTCTTAATTTATTATTATTCTAAAACTTTAAGCTCGTCTTCCGGTGCTTACGTCCTGATTATTTTTCTCGTGGTTTAGCTCCTCTCCACACGAAAGCCTATAAAATATAAAATGAATAAATAAAACTAAAAATATATAAAAACTAATAAAAATATATGAAATGATAAAAACTTATAAATTAAATTAGGATATAGGGTTATTGTTTTTGAAGTATTACCATTTATTTAAATTATACTATGTATTAAGTAAAACCGAAGATGAATGGTTCTTAAGGACAATTATGTCATTTTCATAGCTTATGGCTCCACTTTTTACTCTGGCTTCCCTACAGTCCCACACGTCCTCATGAGAAACACTCTTCATCCCACGTGTCCCTTAATCGGTGAGTAACGATTAACGTGTTGTAAAGATGATGCATGCTCCTTACAAATGTCCAGATTTCCTCATCTCTTTTTACCTTTTAAAGCTCTTTTTTGCTTCATTTGAAAGCCATACCACACAGGCAGAGCAAGAGCACAACTGTAGAGAGAGAGAGAGAGAGAGAGAGAGAGAGAGAGAGAGAGAGAGAGAGAGAGAGAGAGAGAGAGAGAGAGAGAGAGAGAGAGAGAGAGAGAGAGAGAGCGTAACCACCACATCCGCTTTCCAACGACTCAACTTCCAGCCACAACCACCACCTTCCCAGCTACCACCCGCAACCACCACAATGTTGACCATGTCATGTCACTATACCTCTTCTTCTGGATTTCCCACGTGTTTAGCCCATTCTCTTTTCTTTGCAAATCAAACCCTTGGTCTGTGCTGCTGAAGTGTGCAGAGGTGTGGCGGAGGTTATTTAGTGGAAGCTTGGTGAAGAATATAGATGATGAAGTGGGCGTAGGTTGGTTAGGATCTCGAAAACCTGCTCGCCGGCAGTAATGGTGTTTCGTTGAAGATGGTGGTGGTTGTGTGTTTTAGTAGAAGAAGTAGTTGTGGAAAAACCATAGTGGTGATGGTGATGGTGTACGGAAGGGTAGTGGTGATGAGAGAAAAGGTTAGCAGGAGAGAGGAGAGGGTTTTTGTGTAGGAAAGCGGGCAAATTAAAAGAGGGAATTGTAGGTGAAGAAGATGAGGAGGGTTGAAGGAAGAGAAAACTATCAAAATTCATTGTTTTTTTTTAACGGCCAAAAACGCTTATATATATATATAAATATATATATATATATATATATATATATATATATATATATATATAAAGGCCCAGCAAGCGGCTGGAAAACGCAATTACAAACCCCAAACTAACAAAAAAACCGACACGCCCCATACTTAAAACAAGTCCAAAACATCGAAATCCACCCATTTATCCCACGAAATCTTATTCAAATTGCTTCTATTCTCGATCCATAAAAACGTGTCTTCCTTGATCATCTCCACCGAATTCGTCACAGAAACAAACTTGCCTTCGAACACTTTACTATTCCGCGCCTTCCAGATTCTCGTGACCGTAGTGATGGCCAAGGTCTAGCTGTGGTCCACTTTGTTTTATACGATTTATTATTATGTATTTAATTAACTTGTCATTATACTTTTTTTGAACATGTTACATTATATGAATGGCTTAATTAAATCACCAAAACAATGTTAAAACATGGATCAATATAGCATCATGTATTAAACTAGATAGCTAAAAAATAACCCCAAAATGCAGATGATAATTTTATCTAGCTACGAACATTCAAGAAATATCAATATCCAAGGAATCAACAAAATCTTCTATTTCCATGTCGGAAAAATTAAAACATGTGAATAAAATTCAACGTTTAATTGGAAACGTTAATTCCAAATTAGTTTAAGAAAATATTATTATGATGAACTGATAGTTTTAACTAAACTTAATGATTAAGTTATAAATTGTAGGTGAATTAGTGATAGCGAAGGACGGTTTGAAGTGAAATTTTTGAGCAAAAAGGATGGTAACGCTTCCTTTATAGGCTAGAATAAATTGTTATAGTTACAAAATTATACAATATATATATATATATATATATATATATATATATATATATATATATATATATATATATATATATATGGGAAAGTTCAATTGAGAACTCATAGTTAGGGAGAGAACTCGAGAACTCCTACTTAAATTAAAAAAAAAAACAATCATAACTCAAAATTTACGTCAAAAACCAAAAATCTGGTTCGGAGCTTCTCTTTCCCACGTCATCCCGGTTCAGAAAAAATATAAAAAAAATAAAAAATAATAAAAAAAATAAAAAATAGGCGACTTCTAATGCACCTGTGTAGTAAATGTCCGGTTAGCTTTAGGGTTTAGTTTTTGGGTTTAGTTTAGCTTTTAGGGTTAGTTTTTTTTTAGTTTAGTTTGTAAGGTTTAGGTTTTTGGGGGTGGGTAGGGTGGGTTTAGGTTTTTGGGTAGGGGGTTAGGTTTTTTGGTGGGGGTTAGGTTTTTGGTTGTGACGGATGGGGCTTAGGTTTTTGGTAGGCGGTGGGTGGGGTGGGTTTAGGTTTTTGGGTGGGGGGTGGATGGGTGGTTTAGGTTTTTGGGTAAGCGATTTAGGTTTTTTAGTAAGGGTGGGGGTGGTGGGGTGGAATTAGGTTTTTGGGTGGGGGTAAGTTGGGGGTAGGTAGTTTAGGCTTTTGGGTTATACTACACGTGTGCAGTAGCGTTTTTTAGGTGTGTTTTTTTTTTATTTTTTTTTCCGAACGGGTATGACGTGGGAAAGAGAAGCTCCGAACTAGTTTTCTATTTTTTTACTTAAATTTTGAGTTATGATTTTTTTATTATATTTTTTTTGTATTTAATTAGGAGTTCTCAAGTTCTCTCAATAAAATGAGTTCTCTATTGAACCATCCCCTATATATATGTTAATTTTGTATACTAGAATTATATGGATGGTGAAAATACAAAATTATACAAGAGGATGGTAACCCATGACCTCTTGGTCTAGTGGTATGATGTCCCCCCTTACAAATGTGAGGTTGTGGGTTTAAATCCTTGCAAATGCAAGGTTAGGTGGAAATAAGGTGGTATAAAATTTGCCGTTCAAAAAAAAATATGGATGGTGAAAAGAAAAAAAGCTGGTTTCATGTCCCCAAGATTAAAAAAACATCCAATTTTTTTAAGGAAGTTTTGAAAAAACTATTTGGGAAAAATCCGCGATTCTGCTGCGAAGCGCGGAGGATGTTACTAGTTATAATTAAGAGCACCTTTGAGGTTTCATGCAGCATTCAGTTCGATTAATACTTTTGATTATTTCACGTGTTCTTGATTGTCATTTAACTATGCTTGTGATACATGTCTATCTCACACCCACGTTTTGCCGTATGTTACCTCCCATACCCATCCCATTAGCCATGCAACAATTTAACCATTTTCTTTCATTATTTGTTAAAATGTACCATTTTTAATATAGTTCAAACATTGTTAAGTGTTGTTTTTATTAATTTGATTAATTGGGCTGATATATTGTTCAAGCATATTGTTTCAGATATTGGTCTTAGCAGCTGTTGGGCTTATGAAAGAATGTAGTGGGATTGTGAGTTGGAGTAGGCTTATGCTTGTTTGTGAGACCGACTCATTGAGAAGCCAGTATGTATAACCTAGATATTTGTTGATCCACTTTATGTGTGTCTGTCGCTGTCTAATAGACTAGGGTTGAGTCGTGTATTGTATAACATGAGATTGTAGTGATTCATAAGGGCATTTTATGAATCTGATGTAGTTGTTTAGGGTAGACCTAATTGGTTCGAGCCCGCGTGAGGTCGAACCAGAAATTGAGAGGTCGAACCAACACAATATGTGTTGGTTCGTGCTTTGAAAGGGTAGAACCAGTTGATTCGAACCCTGCAAGGGTCGAACCAACTGCGCCTATATATAGCAATCTCATGTGTTGTTTTTCATTTAAGATTGTGAGTTTGTACTTAGAATGCTCTCAAGGGGGAGGTCAAGCCCGACCTCCCCCGACCCCGAGATAGATGTTTATCCTACTGGTGACAGTGTCTGTAACCATTTCTGATGTAATATGAATCTGCGTTGACATTGTTTTATCTATTTCTGTTTCGTCTCCGATCTCCGTCTGAAACCGAGTTGTATTCGCGTAATCGATCCATGAATTCGGTCCCAAACCAAAATTTCAATTGGTAACAGAGCCGAGGTACCGATTTGAACGATCTAACAGTCGTTTGAATCAATCACAGCTCGATTTCATGGTTTTCAGACGTTAATTTCAGTTTTTGTTAAAAGGTTGAAACCCTAGAAACCCCAGATCCTTAATCGAACCCAAAATCATGTGATTTTTCCAAGTTTTTGTTCATTCGAGGGTTAGGTTTTCATTTCCGCACCTTTCTGTACAAGTTTCATCATTGAATTCAAACAATTAGAGTGGTTATGGACTGATTTACAGAAAATATTGAAGATGAACACGTTTTTTTTTTTTTTTTTTTTTTTTTTTGCAAAAGGTCGAATGAGATAGTTGATTCGACCCTTCGAGAGGTCAAACGAGTGTTTTAGAGGTCGAACCAAATAGTTACATATTCATTTGTGGTGATTATAGAGGTCGAACCAGTTGGATGATGTTCATTCGACCTCACAACAGGTCGAACGAGAAATTACAGTTTCAGTTATGCTTAGACAAACCTCGTTCGTACTAATTGATGTTCATTCGACCTAAACATGGGTTCGAATGGTAGGTTATGATATTCATTCGACCATTCGACATGTAGAATGGGAAATTGATATTTTAAGGGGTAAAAAAAAAATTCAAAAGGCAGTTTTTGAAGATTTTGGGAGAAAATTTTGATGGTAGACATAGATATTGTTGAAGAGAAATGAAGTTGTAAGGTTTGAATTCAAACTGATCCAATATCGAGTGTTCAACTGTTAATCACTGGTATTCATTTACAGATCTAGTGATGTAGCAGATGGGTTTCTGATCAGACGGTTATGATGATGAAATGTGATATTGTGGGGTAGTCAATTGAATCAAGAGTATTGCTGTACGATGATCCGATTCAGATGACTATTATGGGCCGTAAATAGATGGATTTTTTCCGCAAGTTGTGAACAGTCATCCCATTTCCTGTTTGTTTGAGGGAACTTGTTCAAAGAGAAGAAAGTTGTAACATTACGCATTTATACTTGTACGTTACAATTATCATGAATAAAAACGTCAAGTTCAAGTTCCATTATTATTATTCACTTTAATTATTATTGTGGCGTATTTGGAACCCTAATACTATAATAATTATATATAATATACATATATATAAGATTTTAATTGTCAAAAAAATAAAGCTTGGGCCGGGAATCGAACCCGCGCCCCAAGCCGGGTCTCATACACAAGCAACATCACCATCTAGTCTACACACATTCCTTGTTTTAAACCAACTCATAATTATTATATCACGTATATTTGTCCTTCACAGTTGACTTGGAAAGTCAACTAGGACAACAACTTACCAAAATCAAAGTCAATTACACGCGTATTGATCCTGGATTGGCATGATATCGTGATTTCCGATCTATTACACGTCATACACACGAACAATTACCTTTAATTCGTCCCAATTTTACTTAATTACGCGGCATTACAATTAACACGAGGTCAACTTTCCAATTCGATGATCCAGACCCTATCATTATAAATTGGACATCCCAAACCCTTCTACGATCGCCGAATACTCTCTCTCAATCTCCTATTTCTTATTTAAATCTGCTGTTCAAGTGTTCTTGTTCGTGTTTGACTATTCCTGTTGACCGAGCAAAAATCACACGATTCGTAATTGTAAGTGATGTTTGTTTTGTGGGTTTTGACCTTCGGCAATCACACAACAATAACCCTATGATTAATTGGGTTATTGTTTTGTGAATCATCCAATTGAAAAAGCTAGGGCTCGTTCGTTCGAATTGGGGAAGAACACTGATTCAGGGTATATATTATAATTTAAATAAACAGGAATCAAACACAACCACTGATCTAGATCAAGTGGTTGTGTCTGATGTTGTTAAACGAACACACGCGGGTTCGAGTCCCGTGTAAAACGGTTTTTATTCTTTTCATTATAATTGAATATAAATCAAAATTTTCTTATATTATATAATTATATTAATCTGAAATTAAACGTTCTCAGGGTCCAGATCAGTTGGTCTGGGCTTGTGATTTAAAACACACGAACCGGCCTAGGGCCCGGGTTTGAACCACGACATCAACAACATTTTTTTTAATTAAACATATATATATATATTCCTTTATATTTTTAAAAAAATCATTTTAAAGTACTAAAACTCTTTTAAAAATTCTACAAAAATTATTTTATGTTAATCTAGTGAAAAAGTTTAACATACAATTTTTAGTTTTCAAAAATTTATTTATTTAATATATATAATAAATAATTCAAGTTTATTCTATTTTATTTATAAAAAATTCTATAAAAATATCAAAAAAAATTTATAAATTTCCACAAAAATTATTCTGAGTTTTTATAACAATAAACTTTTCTGAAATGATTTTATTTATGAAAAATCATTAATTTAATATTTTTAATCAATTTTGGTTAGTTTTAATCTTAAATAAATCATAATAAATTCATTTTTCAATATTTTTGCACCAAAATTTTATATAAATTATTTCTATTTATTTGGAACAGAAATACAATTTTTAATTTAATAATTCTTTAACTTTTGTATTTTTAAATATTAAAGTTATATTTTAACAATTTGTAATAAATAGATTTAATATTCTATTTTTAATGAAATAATTTTATAAAAATTATTTTCATACTTAAAACTTATTATTGTGACCATTTTTAATTTAAAATTTACAAAAAGACTTTTGTTTATTTATTTATCAAATTTCTCTCAATTATCAAACATTTTAATTATTATTCAAACGAGCACTTATCCCCAATTCGAAGCCCTAGATTATATATTTGTAGACTAGATAGACTTAGACGTATTTATTATCTTAATTATAGGGTAATACTTGGCATTGTTGGGCAACACACTATTCTATTTTTCAAGAGATATAACATTTTGCTAAGGTGAGTTTTACATAGCCCCTTTTCTATTTATCACCATTTTTGGGGTGAAACATGTTACAACATTCTATATGCAATTCAATCATAAAGTGTCTATGTGTTTTTCTATGTTGCATTATGTCTTGAACATGACTAGGGTAAGCACAATTCTAGCATAATCATTAACATTGATCAGCCGACGGTATACAATGATAGATCTATTGGACTGACAATCCCACCCGGATACGTGCCTCCTACAAAGGTAGCGTGGGTGATTGTTATTGCATAACATAATCAAGTGACCCATGAGCGTATGGGATGTACCACAATATAACAGTCACAAGGGTTGATTATGCACTCGATTTACTTCTAGTATGTTTTCACATATGGACTAGACTTGCCATGACACTTGAATTGTACAAGTTTTATTCAATTATCAAAACCTATGTAATTCTCACCAACTTTTGTTGACCCAAAAATATTTTCAAAATTAACATGTTTCAGGTAACAATGAAGCTGAGGCTTGAGTTTGCATGAGGATTTATCATGAAGTTATTGTTTGAAGTTATTTGAAGTTGTTGCTTATTTGATATCATGTATTTGAGTTTCTAGACATCACTTTATTTCAGATATTTATGTTTTGAATAAATTATTTAAAATTCAATTTATACCATGTGCTACTGAAACAATCATCAATACGTGACATCCCGATGTTTCCGCCATCGGTTGGGGTGTTACAGATTGGTACCAGAGCCTTGGTTATAGGGAATTAGGTTATTAGAAAATAATCTAGACTATAACCTTAGGGACTTAAACAGTACTTGCTTCTCTTACTTGAAATCCTAATTGCTTCCTTAATCTTATCCCTATCCTATACAACCCTAAGCCTACAAGTGACTACTTTTATTCGTCTGCTGCAATCCTGATCCACCATTAGATTAATAGGACAAAATCCTCAGGTTTAACCTGAACCCCCTTGAGATCCCGTCGAAGTTCTAGATTTTAATAACGAACACGTGCAATCTGGAAGGGTGAACGCCTGTATTCTGAGTCTTCTGTCTAGGTTGGCATTGCGTATATATCCCAATCAGACGAGGGACCCGGATGCCTACCTGGGAATTCTCGGGATGAGTGTTCACTTATAGGCTAAAGCATGTCTTCATATGTTATTAGAATCTAGAATCTTTGATAAGTCAACGTTTTCGTTTATTCGTTTTAATTAATGAATAAACGATTACATTCCTTACATAACCTCATTCATTTCATTGTGTCTCTTACAGATCATGCCTCCACGTCGCAGCACTCGCCTTAACAGTGGTGACAATCAAGATGAAGTGAATAGCAACAACCACGACGCTAACCACAACAACAACAACAATGGTATGCCCAACTGGCTGCGATCATTTCTCAACAAATGGCGCAGCAAATCGCGACTCTGGTTCCTAACTTATTAGCTCAAGTCATCCAGATGAACGGTAACGGCAACGGGAACGGTAACGGCAGTGGGAGCGGTAATGGAAACGGAAACGGAAACCACAACGGGAACGGGAATGGTCTCCCAGCCTGCACTCTTAAGCACTTTAATTCCTGTAATCCCCCTAAGTTCAGTAGAGAAGAGGGAGCTACGGGACTTCTATAATGGTTCGAGGGTATTGAGAATACCTTCATTAACAATGAGTGCCCTGACAACTTTAAGGTTCGTTACGCCATGAGTGTTCTTCAAAAACGAGCACTCACTTGGTGGAATGAGGAAAAGCGCACCCGTGGAGCCGAAGTTGCACTTGCTATGACATGGGATCAAGTCAAGGAGGTTATGAAAGATGAGTTCTGTCCCCGCAATGAGGTTAAGAAGCTAGAAGATGAGTTCCACACCCTTGCTCAAGATAGTGGGGAAAACCTTGCCTACAATACCCGCTTTCACGAGCTTAGCTTATTGTTGCCCCACAAAGTCACTCCCCTGCCTGTAGCCATCGAGAAGTATATCGGTGGTCTACCCATGCAAATCCAGGGCACAGTGTGGGGAAGGAATCCTGCCACCTTGGAAGAAGCCAAACGTCTGGCGGCTACTCTCACTGATAATCATGTGAAGAACGGTACTCTCTTCCGCAAGGGCACTAAGAAGACTGCTGCAAAAGACACTCCTCAGCCCGCTATTGAGGTTAAGCCCGAGACCTCAAGCAACAAGAAGCGCAAGGCTAGGAACTACATGGTTGCTACCACCCCACCCGCAGCACAAAACCCAGCCAAGAAACCATACACCGGACCTCACCCCTTATGCAACACTTGCACGTACCATCATCCAGCACAGGTGCCATGTCGTTTTTGCACTAAGTGTCAAAGGTATAGTCACCTTGTGAGCATCTGCCGAGCTCCTCCTGCTAACGGCCCTGCTGCCCAAAACAACAATGCCCCAGCTCCCAACCAACAAAACAACAGATTGACTCGTGGTCAGTGCTACGAGTGTGGCAGCCCAGACCACTATATCAATAATTGCCCCAATCGTAACCAAAACCAGAACCAGAACCAAAACCGCAACCAAAACCAGAACCGCAACCAGAACCAAGGTGCTCGAGGTCGCGCCTACAATCTCAATGCTAACCAGGCCCGTGACAACAACGAGGTGGTGAATGGTACGTTTCTCATTAATAACCACTATGCATCCATATTATTTGATTCGGGAGCTGATAAGTCATTTGTATCACTGAAGTTTGAACCTTTACATAACTTACCCCAAACTAACCTAGAGGAACCTTTGGTGGTAGAGGTAGCTAATGGGAAGTCTATCTCGATTAATTCTATTATTCGTAACTGTGTGTTGAACCTCGACGAACATACTTTCTCTATCGATCTCATCCCCATGCATCTTGGAAGTTTTGATGTCATAGTAGGCATGGACTGGTTGTCAACCCGTCGTGCTGAAATTCTGTGTTTTGAGAAAGTCATTCGCATTCCTCTCGAATCTGGTGAGATTTGAAGATCTATGGTGAGAAGCCTTGTGGCGAGCTTAAGCTCATGTCTTGTACTACTGCCCAAAAATACTTACGAAAGGGGTATACAACTTTCTTAGCTAACGTGATAGAAAAGAAGGACAAGGGCAAAAGTATCCAAGACATCCCAATCATTCGGGATTATCCTGAAGTCTTCCCAGAGGATTTACCTGGTTTGCCTCCTGCTCGACAAGTGGAATTTAGAATTGATCTTGTTCCTGGTGCTAATCCTGTCGCCAAAGCTCCTTGTCGTCTTGCACCCTCTGAGATGCAAGAACTTGCCAGTCAACTACAGGAACTTTCTGATAAAGGTTTCATTCGCCCCGGTTCTTCTCCATGGGGAGCCCCTGTCTTGTTCGTTAAGAAGAAAGATGGATCTCTCAGGATGTGTATCGACTATCGTGAACTCAACAAACTCACCATCAAGAATCGTTATCCATTGCCTAGGATTGACGATCTTTTCGATCAACTCCAAGGAGAAACCCACTTCTCGAAGATTGATCTTCGTTCTGGTAATCAGCAGCTTAGAGTCCACGATGAAGAGATTCCCAAGACAGCCTTTTGTACACGATATGGTCATTATGAATTCATGGTCATGCCATTTGGATTGACCAACGCTCCCGCAGTGTTTATGGATTTAATGAATCGGGTTTGTAGACCCTACCTCGACAAATTCGTGATCATTTTCATTGATGATATTTTGATTTACTCAAAATCAAAATCCGATCACGAACAACATCTTCATTCCATTTTGGGTCTCCTAAAGAAAGAACAACTGTATGCCAAGTTCTCGAAATGTGAATTTTGGCTTAAGGAAGTTCAATTTTTGGGACATGTCATTGATATGAACGGAATTCATGTTGATCCCGCAAAGATCGAAGCTGTGAAGAATTGGAGTGTTCCCAAAACTCCAACTGAAGTCCGTTCCTTCCTTGGTTTGGCTGGTTATTATCGTCGATTCATCGCCAACTTCTCTAAGATCGCTGTTCCTCTCACTGCCTTAACTCACAAGGGTAAACCCTATGAGTGGGGACCAAAGCAAGAGGAAGCATTTGAAACTCTTAAGCTGAAACTCTGTGAAGCTCCTATCATGTCTCTACCTAATGGTAATGATGACTTCGTGGTCTATTGTGATGCATCAAACCAAGGTCTTGGTTGTGTTCTCATGCAACGAGGAAAGGTTATTGCTTATGCGTCTAGACAACTCAAGACTCACGAAAAGAATTATACCACCCATGATCTTGAATTGGGTGCTGTCAGCTTTGCTCTTAAGATTTGGAGACACTATCTTTTTGGAACCAAATGTGTGGTTTTCACGGACCACAAAAGTCTCTAACATGTCTTCGACTAGAAAAATCTTAACATGAGGCAACGACGTTGGGTTGAGTTACTTAACGACTACGATTGTGAAATTCGCTACCATCCTAGAAAAGCGAACGTTGTGGCTGATGCACTCAGTCGTAAAGAGCGTATCAAACTTCATTGTGCGAGAGTTCGTACTGATCTTCAGGATCGTATCCTCCAGGCTCAACATACTTCAGTCACCCGAGGTAACATGTACGACGAAATGTCTTGTGGTGCTGAGACTCAACTTGAAACCAAACCTGATAGGCTACTCTATTTTCTTAATCGACTTTGGATTCCTGACCGTGATGATCTTCGTACCTTTCTCATGAATGAGGCTCATAAGTCTCGTTATTCTATTCATCCTGGAGCTGACAAGATGTACCAAGATCTTCGTTATACATATTGGTGGCCTGGTATGAAGAAACATATTGCTCTTTTCGTTGCAAAATGTCTCACTTGTTCAAAGGTCAAGGCTGAACATCAACGACCATCTGGTATGCTCAAACAACCAGAAATTCCTGTATGGAAATGGGAGAGCATAGCAATGGACTTCATAACTAAACTCCCTCGTACACCCAAAGGATTTGACAGTATTTGGGTAATCGTCGATCGTTTGACCAAGTCAGCCCACTTCTTACCTATTCGTGAGAAGTATTCTGTGGAAAGGTTGGCAAAGATGTACGTAAGTGAAATCGTATGTCGTCATGGTATACCTTTGGACATTATCTCGGATCGTGATGGTCGTTTCACCTCTCACTTTTGGGATTCTTTACAAGATGCTTTGGGTACCAAATTGAACCTGAGTACTGCTTATCACCCTCAAACAGATGGTCAGACTGAACAGACCATCCAGACACTTGAGGATATGCTCAGGGCATGTGTCATCGATTTTGGTGGCGCATGGGATTCTCATCTCCCTTTGGTCGAGTTTTCATACAACAACAGTTATCACGCCAGCATTAACATGGCTCCTTTCGAGGCACTCTATGGTCGTAAATGTCTTTCACCTGTCTGTTGGACTGAGGTTGGTGAAGCTCGGATCACTGGACCCGGACTAATCCAGGAAACCACAGACAAAATCCAACTCATTCAGGATAATCTTCTCAAGGCTAGAAGTCGTCAGAAGAGCTATGTTGACAAATGTCGTAAACCCTTGGAATTTCAAGTTGGGGACCTTGTACTTCTTAAGGTATCCCCTTGGAAAGGAGTGATTCGTTTCGGTAGAAAGGGAAAACTAGCTCCTCGATACGTAGGCGCATTCAAAATTCTTGACAGGATTGGAAAAGTGGCTTACAAACTTGATCTTCCACCTGAGCTAAGCAATGTTCACCCGACCTTTCATGTTTCAAATCTCAAGAAATGCTTAGCAGATGAGAACCTCCATGTTCCTCTTGAAGATGTGCAAATCGATGAAACTATGCACATTATCGAGAAACCCGTCGAGATCGTTGATACTGGAGTCAAGAAACTCAAGCGCAGTCGCATTCCGATCGTTAAGGTTCGTTGGAAATCTAAACGAGGTCCAAAGTTCACTTGGGAACGCAAAGACCAGATGAAGTCTAAATACCCACATCTTTTTCCACCAGACTCTCCAACTCCAACTTCGGGACGAAATTCCTAAAAGTAGGGGAGACTGTAACATTACGCATTTATACTTGTATGTTACAATTATCATGAATAAAAACGTCAAGTTCCATTATTATTATTCGCTTTACACTACGCCAAAATATGCCTACGGCCACACAAAAAAAGTGTGACCATATGCTTTTCGCCACACTTTTTTTTTCCAGCTCAAGTGTGACCATAGGTCGAGTCATCGTAGGTATCATACGGTCACATTCACAGTTAGTGGCCGTAGCACTTAAAAAGTGTGGCTAAAGGATACCAATATTTCTTTTTGAAATCAAGCATTATGTCTATTAAGTGTGACTAAATGGTAGTAACAGCCACATGAAATTACTCGAAGTGTGACAATTTTAGTTATATAGTCACTAAAAGTTTTGTTTTAGCCACATCAATTAAAAAAATATGTGGCAAAAATGATTGTTTTAATAAGCTTTCCACCTATTAACTGTGGCTAAAGGGTAGGAATGACAACATAAATTCACTGTAAGTGTGGCCGTTTCTATTATATAGTCACATGAATTTACTGTAAGTATGGTCAAAAACTATTTATAGACACACAAAACAATTTTGTAATTATATGTGTGACTATATTCTAACTTTTGGTCACACATATTTTTTTTCCTATGACATTTGCTATTATTCCGTCACATAAAAAAGTGATAATTGTGTGGCTATTGCCTAACTTTGGTGACACATAATCCATTTTGTCCATGGCATTTGGTATCATTTCGTCACACAAAAAAAAAAAAAAACAAAACAAATGGAGGATAGTGTGACTAATGATTATATAAAGCCACTTGAAATATTGTAATTTTATTTGTGACTATTGTCCAACATTTGGTCACATGTATTTATTTTACCATGACAATTGCTATCATTCTATCACACACAAATAAACAAAATTAAGATTGTGTGGCTAATTGTCATGTAAAGCCACATGAAATTTATAATTTTTAGTATGACTATTGTTTAACCTTTGGTCACACATAATTATTATATAAAGCCACATGAAATATTATAACTTTATGTGTAGCTATTTTCTAACATTTGGTGACACATATTTTCTGTGATTCTATGACTATTAAAAATGAGAAAACCAAATGATATTATAAAAATAATAAACAAAATTCCATACATAAGTTTCAAGCTTAAAAACTAAAAATCTAATTCTCAGCCGATTTTTATCTTCTTGTTCTTTTTCTGCAATTTTTTTAATCCATCTAGAGTTGTAAAACTCTTCTTTTGCTTTTTGGCGAACTTAGTTGTAGTGTTTTGTGTTTGATTGGATGGTGAATCTGGTAGCTGGAGAAACAAAAACAAGAAAACATATATAAAAATTCCTAATTTAGTTATACTTAAATCAAGATTAATTAAAAAACAAACCTTTTCGTCAGATTTGACAAGGGATTTTGGCCAAGGAACAAAAGAACCTAATGCTTGGCCAACGGTTTCTAACTCCCTTGTTTGAATTGATAAATATGTTGCCTCCTTTATAGCTTCATCAACAGATACTCTATAGCAATTATCTTGTAATGGAACAACATGAATGGTTCCATTTTCCATTGAATAGTAAATTATACCATATGCCACGCGGTTGGTCACATGACAAGAATACAAAACACACTTAAATGGCTACAAAAAATATGGCATATTAACATGATAAAGTTAAAGTCAATATATATATGCATTTTGCGCAATACATACATGTGGAACATTTTCTTGAGATTACAAATGTGATGGTGTTTCAAGAAGTTGCGTCTCTAGCATAGATGAAATACTTTTTTTTTTCTAGTCTTCACACTTCCATAAAAATCAATTAATAAAGTAAGAAAAATAAGCAACCATGTGGAAAATTAAGAAAAGAAAATTGTCAAATACATACCGTTGCTAGCTTTTCTTGTTGCACCATTTTTTATATGTTACTCTGAAAAGTAACTTTTTTTTTTGCACAACTTCACATGATGCATTAGATGTGGTAGCTTTAGTATTGTCCTTAGATATCGGATTGTTGTCTATACAATTGACCTAGAATTCAATTGATTAGGTTATGTTAGATTTACAATCACATGGAAAAGTAAAAAGAATAAAAAGAAAATTATCAAATAGTTAATGTTTTTACCGTTTCAATAAACAAACATGCTTAAATTTGCAAAAGCTAAAGAACACAATCCAATGTAGCCTTATGGTTTTATCTTCAACCATAAGTCTCCAAAATTAATGGTTAACATACCAAATGGTAACTAGATTGGAATAAAAAATTACATACACAGAGGTCCTATGGGGCCAATTTTCATGCCAGAATGAGCAAGAGCTCCGAGAGTTGTTTGGGCACCTAGCCAAGTATCTTAGTCTTGTTATCTCCTATAGCCCTTAACTTAACGTGAAGAGTTTTGGTACCAAGCTCTTGAAACAAAACCAAATGAATCAAAGCATGATCTCAGTATAAAAACAAAATTTTAAGCATAACTACGTACTTAACTATTTAAGCATTTTATATTTTCTAAAGGGAAGGGTTAAAACTACAGATAAAAATATAACATATAAAGCACCATGTAGCGCACAGACATATCTTGTGAAGCAAGCATAGCAGAGCATTAATTGTTACAAGGTGTGGTTTCTGGTAAGTTTATTGGGACAGACTATAACCCACATGAGTGTTATGCTAGATCTCATGTCACATTACAATCTAATTCAAGAATATAATCCACTGATTGAACCTAAGATGTATTTTTTTGTAAAACTGAACCAATGTTAACATCACTACTATGGTGGAACTTGTCTTTTTATTTTTTCAGAACCAAATTCACTAAAGTAGAACCTGGACATGATAATACGACAAATGTGATTCTTAATTGGGAGTTCTAATTACCATTTTCATTTACAAATCAATAACCTAATAATTCAGAAATACACAAGCCATCAACACTTCATAAAAATGGGTGAGAAGAACCGAGTAAAAATTGGCCTATTCTTTTTTCTTTTTTTCATATCATCATCACTCTACCAGAAAATATTACAAATTACAAATGGAATTAAAGAAAGCAAAAAGGATAACAGCATGTGCAGTTTGTTCCAAATAAGATAAGACGGATCAAACAAATATAAAATTCTCGCATTACCTTATTATTTGATTTACTCGCTCCCCCGTTAGATTTAATATCAGCATCCTACACATGATTAGGAGAAGGTTCCGACTTTAACTTTAATTTTAATTGGAAGGACAAAAAATGCTAAAGGGACAAGGTAACATACGCGAACCAATTCACTTTAGCTTCAACTCCAGCCAATTCTTTAGAATCACTGTTAGTATAAACATAGTCAATTGGTTGCAAGGATCCTATAATTCACAAAAACTATATAAAGTGAAGAAGATCAGTCGCTTGTCACTATATGCATCCCACAAAGACCATAATCCAAAACCAAGAAACAATACAGTATTGATATTGTTAGTCAATGTTTATGGGATGAGCCAACTTCTTACCATTTATGCTTCAAGGTAGATGTCCAGTTCTGAAATCCGAGGTTTAAACCACTGTAAACTGCCCTGACCAGATCTGAGCCGAACATCAACTGAGACCCGAACCGAATGTGACCTAGACCGAGACCAGACCCGAGACCAGCTGAGAATAACCACCACCATGACTGCATCTCTTGTCACGAATCACCACCCGAACCAGTCACCATAACCCGACCCCATGAACCACAACCACAGCCACCACGGGACCACCACCTGCTCCAAACCCAACCAAGAACCGCCGCCCTGAACCACCATTTGACCCGTCACAATACAAACCCAACAAACCCCACACAATTGGACCACCAGACTTACATAACCGGCCACCAAACAAACCACCCAGAAAGATACCATCCGTCCCCTACCTTCGAAGTTGCAACCACCATCAGTCGTCCTCTGCACACCGTAGCACCCCACCCCATGCTCTGAACCAACCCTCATCGCTGCCTGTTACTTGAACCACCACAGAATCCAAACCAAAACCCACCTAAGTACCGACACACAGCCACCACCATCAAGCTGCAAACCCCACCGATTGAGGCCACCACTGCCACCATCGAAGGCTTCTTCACACCCTGAACAGGGTTTCGTGCCGCCGCCACGTATAGTGGTACCCGGCAGTCACCGGGAGACAGACAGAGACGAGATGAGATGAAGGAGAGGTTAGAGAGAGAGGCAGGTTTTCTAGAGAGAGAGGGGATGTATACGGTTGCCAAACGAAGGAGATGAAGGATTTGGTGCCTTTTTATAGGTAGGGTTTTGGTTAGGTGGAGTATACCTCGTATTCGAAACCGCTATAAACATAAAACGTCCCGGTTTTATTCTAGGCCCGATAATTACTTATAAAAAGTAGTCGGTTTGGTTCGAAATGTAAAACACAACTAAACCGAGCAAAAATAAAAATATTTTCGTCGACTGGCACGTGCGTTCGACGCACGCGTTAACATCGCGGTAATTAAATCGGTTGCAGTTTTCATTGCTGAAACGATCAGTTAACTTCCGAAACTTAATAATTAACATTATTTATAATAAATATTTATTTTTAACCATAAAAATCACGTCAGTGTAGATCGAAAGTTGCCGGTTGTCACACAAACCAATTCTGATCCCGATTCATTTTCGGTATCAAGTTTTGGCGAAAATCGGTATCGGTATTTTTGGTTAGGTATCAGTTCGGTAGCAGTATTTTACCTTAAGATCTATACAATCCACTAATTCCCATTATGATCCATTAAGGCCCAATATGGTCGATAAACACATATATCATCTACCATTTCCCATTATCCATTATAATCCATTAAGGCCCAATATGGTCTATAAACACATATATGATATACTATTGTGAATTATGATCCATCAAAGCCCAATACCATCCATTAAGACATTTATTATTTATTATTGTCATTTGTGATCTATTAAGGCCCATTAAGACATGTATGATCTACTATTGTTTTTTGTGATCTTTTAGGGCCCAATATGGTCCAATAAAAAATTTATTACCTATTATTGTCCAGTGTGATACACTAAGACCCAATATGGCCCATTAAGACATATATAATCCACTATTGTCCATTCTGATCCACTAAGGCCCAACATGGTCCATTAAGACATGTATGATCTACTATTGTCCATTTTGATACATTTAGGCCTAATATGGTCTATTAAGACATGTATAATTTACTATTTTCGATTGTGATACATTAAGGATCAATACGATCCATTAAGGCCCAGTATGGTCTACTAATACATGTATGATCTACTATTGTCTATTTTGATACATTAAGGCCTAATATGGTCTATTAAGACATGTATGCTTTATTATTTTCGATTGTGATACATTATGGAACAATACGATCCATTAAGGTCCAATACGGTCCACTAAAACATGTATGATCTACTACTGTCCATTTTGATACATTAAGGCCTAATATGGTCTATTAAGACATGTATGCTTTACTATTTTTTTATTGTGATACATTAAGGACCAATACGATCCATTAAGACATGTATTATCTACTATTGTCCATTTTGGTCCTTTAAGGCCTAATACAGTACATCAAGACATACATGATCTACTATTGTCCATTGTGATCCATTAAGTCCCAATATGGCCCAATAAAACATATATGATCTACCTTTTGTTTTCATTTTGATCCATTAAGACATGTGTTATCTACTTGTACCGGTACCCATTTCTTCTATTTTCAAGACCGCTACTTCCATTACCGGTACCAGTTTGGTTCCGAGGTCATCTTTACTCATTACAATGCAATGTAAGTCTTTAGTAGTACCTTTATGACATAATAAACGCAGAAACTTCAAAACTAATGCATTTGTTATGTATATTCTTACCTAAATTATACAAAGACAAATATATGAAAGTTTGAAAAGAAATTACTAAAATAATAAAATGAAATTTTATATTTTTATATGTTTATAGTGAATAACGTAATATTTTTAATGAGAGTTGTATTTGAGAGGAAAATTTTAGAATGAAATATTTGGGGGGGGGGGGTTGGAGGGAAATTTAAGTTTTGTAATTTTAGGAAGATGAAATTTTTTAAGGGGGAGTTTTGGGGGGAAATTGAAATTTTGTGATTTTAAAAGGATGAAATATTTTGAGGGGAGTTTTTGGAGGGAAACTGAAATTTTGGAATTTTATGAGGATGAAATATTTTAGGCATAGTTTTTGGAGAGAAAATGAAATTTTGTAATTTTAAGAGAGAAATATTTTGAGAGGGAAATTGTAGTATGTATAGCCATATAAGATTTTGTGATTATAAGTGTGACTATTGTTTTACCTTTGTCCAGACATATTTTTCCATGACATTTGCTATTATTACGTCAAAAAAAAAAAAAAAAACTAAGTGACGATGGTGTGGCTAATATTTATATAAAGCCACATGAAATTTTACAATTTTAACTATGGTTATTGTCAAACCTTTGGTTACACATATTTTTTCCATGACATTTGCTATCATTTCGTCACATGAAAATAAATAATGACATTAGTGTGGCTAATGGTTAAAGACACATGATTTTTTGTAACTTTAATTGTAACTATTGTCTAACTTTGGTCACATATATTTTTCCATGACATTTCCTATCATTTCGTCATACAAAAATAAATAAAGTGTCAATAATGTGACGAATATTTATGTAAAGCCACATGAAATTTTTTATATTTTAAGTGTGGCCATTGATTAGTCTCTGGTCACACAACAATATATGTGGCCATGTGTATTAACTTTTAGCCGTACACCAAACAAATATTGTGGCTGTAAACCACATTTGGCCACACTTTTCTAGTGTAGCTATTAAATGTCACAGTTTTTTCTTAATGTGTGGCTAAAGGATTCTAGAAGTTGTAGTTTTTCGTCACATGAAATAAACAATGTTTCCTTATATCACAATTGGCCACACTTTTTTTAGTGTGACTAGTAAATGTCACAGTTTTTTCTTAAAGTATGACTAAAGGTTTTGAGTTGTTATACAACGGTCACATGAATACGTAATATGTGTGGCAAAAAGTGGGCTGGAGGTTTTTCAAATGTTATAAATGACATGTAGCCACACATTCAATCAAAAGTGTGGCAGGACGATTTTAGGAAATGTGTGGCTAAAGCCACATTTTGGCATAGTGTTAATTATTATTGTGGCGTATTTGGAACCCTAATACTATAATAATTATATATAATATACATATATATAAGATTTTAATTGTCAAAAAAATAAAGCTTGGGCCGGGAATCGAACCCGCGCCCCAAGTCGGGTCTCATACACAAGCAACATCACCATCTAGTCTACACACATTCCTTGTTTTAAACCCAACTCATAATTATTATATCACGTATATTTGTCCTTCACAGTTGACTTGGAAAGTCAACTGTGACAACAACTTACCAAAATCAAAGTCAATTACACGCGTATTGATCCTAGATTGGCATGATATCGTGATTTCCGGTCTATCACACGTCATACACACGAACAATTACCTTTAATTCGTCCCAATTTTACTTAATTACGCGACATTACAATTAACACGAGGTCAACTTTCCAATTCGATGATCCAGACCCTATCACTATAAATTTGACATCCCAAACCCTTCTACGATCGCCAAACACTCTCTCTCAATCTCCTATTTCTTATTTAAATCTGCTGTTCAAGTGTTCTTGTTTGTGTTTGACTATTCCTGTTGACCGAGCAAAAATCACACGATTCGTAATTGTAAGTGATGTTTGTTTTGTGGGTTTTGATCTTCGGAAATCACACAACAATAACCCTATGATTAATTGGGTTATTGTTGTGTGAATCATCCAATTGAAAAAGCTAGGGCTCGTTCGTTCGAATTGGGGAAGAACACTGATTCAGGGTATATATTATAATTTAAATAAACAGGAATCAAACACAACCACTGATCTAGATCAAGTGGTTGTGTCTGATGTTGTTAAACGAACACACGCGGGTTCGAGTCCCGTGTAAAACGGTTTTTATTCTTTTCATTATAATTGAATATAAATCAAAATTTTCTGTTGGGTATTGAATTTGAGACTGAAGCTTCCTAAATTGAAGATCACAGTATGTAGAGTTTGACGATTCTAAAGATGATACAAGAGATTGATAACATTAGACTAAGGGGGAGATTGTTGGGTCTAAATTTGGTAGTCTAATGTTATCAACAAGTTAAAGTCAACAAGTCAAAGTTCGGTCAACAAAAGTCAAAGTCGAACGAGTCGCAGTCAACACGTAAGGCGAGTTGAGAAATTCAGATAATAGATCGACGAGTGAAGCTCAAGCTATGATAGAGAAAGACGCTACGGATAAATAAATATATTTTGTTTAGACAAAATATATCTATTACTTTAAAAATAGTTTTCTTGTTTAGTGAGAGTTTTAGTATTTAGTTAACCCTAGGGACCTAAATGTAATTAGCCTAAGTGTGTTGGGCTATAAATAGATAGAGATTAGGGTTTTTCTATTAACACACATGCTAGAGATTTTGGGGTTTTATTGTATTCATCTATGCAAATCATCTAGTGGGTTTTTATTGTCATATTCAAGTGTGTGTTCATCCCTATTTTCATCTTGTTCTTCATCAAAATCAGATTCAAGCTCCAAATCGATCCTACAATTTGGTATCAGAGCTTGGTACTCGAATTTGGGATTTAACCATCTACAAATTCGTCATTTAATCTGATTTCCGTTGAAGATATTATAGATTGTTTAAACTTTTTTTTGGGTTTTTCATCAAGTTGCATACTTATTTGTGCACTTAACTCATAAGTTGTGCACTTGTTTCTTATTCTGCATACTTATTTCTTGCCGTGTGCACTTAACTCATAATCTGCATACTTATTTCTTGTTCTGTGCACTTAACTCAAGTATTGATGTGCGCACTTAACTCATGAGCTGCGTACTTATTTCTTGTTATGTGTACTTAACTCAAGTCTTGCTGTGTGCACTTAACTCATAAGCTGCATACTTATTTCTTGTTGTGTGCACTTAACTCATAAGCTGCATACTTATTTCTTGATGTGTGCACTTAACTCATAAGTTGCATACTTATTTGAGCACTTACCAAAGGAAACTTTGGGAGACAGTGATTTAGCCTTCTGTGGCTTTATCACAGTGTACTTATTCGTGTGTTCTAGTCGTTATTCTGCCCGAAGTTTCTTGTGCCATCAGATCAACTAACCGTTAAATCTGCATACTTAAATTCTGCATACTTAAATTCTGCATACTTAAAATCTGCATACTTAAAATCTGCATACTTAAATTCTGCATACTTAAATTCTGCATACTTAAAATCTGCATACTTAAATTCTGCATACTTAAATTCTGCATACTTAAATTCTGCATACTTAAAATCTGCATACTTAAATTCTGCATACTTAAATCTGCGCACTTAAGGACTGCGCACTTAAGGACTTGGACTTAGTATTGGACTTTAAAACTCTAAATTCAGAAAATCAATCTCAAAATCAACTTTAATCAATGGCTGGTAACAATAACAACTTAACCATGAATCCTATAACCCAAGCTGAACTGGAAACTGGAACCATATCTCGAATCCCTAAGTTAATGGGTGCACAAGATTATGGAACCTGGAAGAACCGTATGAAAGCCTTCTATTATGTGAATGATTTCACCCAATGGACCTCAGTTCAACTCGGACCACACATCCCAATGAGGACCACAGAGGCAGGAGAGGTGTTCAACACTGATCCAACTACTTATACAGACCTTGACAAGCAGTTGATTCAACGTGATCACAAAGCCTACGATGCTCTTACTAAGGCTCTGTCGAATGATGTTTTTAACATGTTCGAAGAGTATACCACTGCTCAGTCTTTGTGGTATGCCTTGTGTGACTACTTTGAAGGAAATCAGGACATGATTCAGAAGAAGCAAGACATGGTTCAAAAGGAGTATGACATGTTTGGAAGCATTCGTGGTGAAAGTTTAAGCAGTCACATCAATCGTTTCATGAATATGCTCACAAAGATGAAGAAAGTCGGGATTCCTGTTAACAACCGCAATTCAATCAAGAAGTTGTTCAATTCACTCCCAAAGGAATGGAGCTTGAAATTCATGACGGTCAAGAAGGACTTTATGATTTTTCCAATGACTTTGTCAGATGTGATAAATACCTTAAAGTCGTATGAAAATGATGTCACAAAGGGTGAGATGAATCAAGTCGGTTACGTTCCATTATCAAGTCCAGCAACATCAATGTCTAAAAACATGGCTTTCACTGCTCCTATTAGTGCGAAAAGCTCCACTCCATCCTCTATTTCAGCTGAAAATGTTAATAGTTCTTCAACAAAGTCTAGAAATGAGATCAAGCCTACAAAAGGATCTGTGGTAGTAACAGATGAAAATGAGACTGCTGAAACACAAGCACCAAAGGCATTTGGGGAGGATTGTGACTGGGGTGAAGAAGTTACGGTTGCAGAAGTCGACAACAACAAGGCACTAATGGCAAAGATCTGCACAAAATCAACACTTGGTGTGAGCTCCTTGGAAGGGTCATCAGCGGAGATACCAAAAGGAGGAGGGATGGAGAAGGCTGGTCTAAAAAGTGTGTTGAGTGAAAACAAAGGAAAGGAGGCTGCTGCCAAGGAAGCTTTAGTTGCTGAGAAGACTTCCACAAGCAAGGCTGATCAACCACCGCAGAGTATGCAGAAGAAGGTTGAGGAGAGAGACCTGGTAAGTATTCCACTTGAAATAAAATCAAAGCTGCGCTCACCAAGGTGTGTTACAGCCGTCGCTTACTGTTTGTCCCACAATAGGAGAATTTTAAGAGAGATGGATGACATCCGAAAAATTAACACTGAAATGAAAGAAAATGAGTTAGCATATCAGCGAAAGTTAAATGCAACAATAGCTGAAATGCACACTCTAAAAGAATTTGTTCTCAGAAAAGATTTTTTAATAAATGACTTAACTGAAAAACTAGAAATATCTAGAAATGAAACAAATCATCTCCAAATTGTTGTGGACAAATGGAATGTAAGCAAGCATGCTCATACAGATATCCTTGATTGTTCAAGGAAATCTTTCGTCAAGGATGGAATTGGGTATAAGGATAAAAAGGGAATTGTAAAATCTCTATTTTTACCCTTGAGCAAAAGTGAATATATACCCATTCCAAAACCACATCCAAAAAATGATCTTTTCGAAAAAGAATGTGTCACGCCTGAATCAAACTCTAATATGATTAAAAGCAATGCAGAAGCGACACAAAAGGCAGAAGTTGAAGATGATGACAGTTGTGGTGGAAAGACTTTGGGGTTGGGTCACCCAGAAGCCAGTTACTCAACAGTTAATTGGTTTATTTGGAATAATGAAAAGACTAAGACCGTCTTAAATTTGGATGGTTGTACTGGACCTAGACCTAATGTTGATTCGAATGGTGTGGTAAATGTTTGTGATAGGCAGAAACCTATCTCACGTTCTGATGTTTGTCATGATGATATTGTGCATGAATGTGCTGATTTAAAATCTGCATTTTGTGATGATAAAACCGTTTGTGCTCCACCTGTTTTTGTTCCCGCTCTTGAGAATAACAGGTTTGGAAAGTTCTTAACTGAAGAAATTCCAGAGTTTACTCCGTCAACATCATGCAAAGATGATTCACAAAGTGATTCGGAGTTTTGTTCATCCAGAGAATGGGAAAGCTCAAATGACTCAGAAACTTCAGTGTCAGAACTTGATGATAGAGTTGACACTACAAATCAACTCCATCAAGATTCACTGGAAGAAGATCTGTTTATAGAAGATTGCTCAACTTCAGATGATGAATCAGTGATGAATGGAAATCACACGGGGTCAAAGATCAGAGAGTCAAAAGGTGTTGTAAAACCCAAAGCTTCTCAACAAGCCGAATCAAGCTCAAAACAATCTACATCCCCAGTTGCTTCACGCAGGACAACAAATTATCAAAAGCCATTCAAGGCTTGCTTTAGGTGTGGTAAAGAAGGTCATGTGCTCAAGCAATGTCCAGAACGACAAAATCCAAGCGGAAAAGGTAATGCGGATTGCTTCTTTGGATCAAAGGATAAAATGCACACATCTTTGAATGTTAGGATGACTCATATTCCATCAAGATCTCCACATGTGAAGCCGATTTCACATGATTCAAAGATTAAAAGGACCAAAGCAACAAAACCACAATCTATTCCTCCAGGTTTTAAACAAAAAAATGTTTCAAAAATTAAATCTTTCACAAACAAATTTTTTGAACCAAAACAGGTTTGGCAAATCAAAACAAAAGTTGAACAAGAAACTAATGAGGAAAAAGGTATGGTGTTTCAAGAAGTTACTTACATTGATGTAAAAGGACAAACCAGGACCACGATGGCCTGGGTTCCACTCTCTAATTAATTTACTCATGAGTGCAGGAACTACCATGGAGGACTGTTAGTAACACGGTTAGTAACAGTGGTTGTTCCAAGAATAGGGTTGGAGCGGAAATCTCACAGGTTTGGTTATGGTATCTGACCTGATGGCACAATTGACACCGTTGTCACACACTCATTTTCTTGCTGATATATGTTTATGTCTGATGTGGAAGACTTTATTTTTTTTTTGTAAATATTATTTTAAAAAAAAATTAATTAAAAAAAAAAGGGGTTGTACAAAAATTAAAGTTTAGGGGGAGTATGAAAATATAGTCTCGGCCATGAGATGTGATTAATGCAAATAATCCTGATCTTATATGGGAAATGATAGGAACTAACTTGTTTATGTCTGCACATGAATATGATCTAAAGGACGTTACAACTACAAGTTAATGATGTGCCGGTAGGTTCAGCCTTCAAGTTGAGTAAACTGCTATAAGGTGCATAATAATAAATCTACACGAAAAGCTGGATTCCCACTGTGTTTTAGGTCTGCACAAGCTGAGTCCGGTCATACATAGGTTGAGAGATTAAAAGACACAGAAAATTTTGTGCATATATATTCAAAAGACACCTAAGAGTGCAGGCTACCAATGCGGGGCCAACAAATCAAGTGAGCACCAAAAGACACGCAATGTTAGTGACGTGCAAATATATATAAATAGCTCAACAATCAGACGATCAACTTCCCTGCTTATGGAAACATAGACCTGAAGCTCTCATCATCTGATTGAGATAATGATCATCTTCTCTGCTTATGGAAACATAGACCTGAAGCTCTCATCATTATATCTCAATAAACCCTGAGGATTGGTAGGCTTATACCTAGCACAAGTGGGGTCCACAAAATTTTCGTCAATATTACCAAAAACATGATAATCTCATCACCAAACGTATGTTGAAAGACGAGAGGCATGGACTTAAGAGGACAAACATACCGACAATCGTTCTTGGGTTGTAACTATCCTCAAGAAAGTTGAAGCGTGGCTAGGCTTTTCAAGTTAGTGTGATCCCATATCTGATCCCTTCTATATCTCAAAGGTTAATGGTTGTTTAAAAAAAAAGATTAAAATTAAAAAAAAGAAATTCTAAAATCCCAAAAAAAAAAAAAAAAAAAAAATCATTATTTGTGTACATTTGTTTTTAAGTCTTCCATGTCACATTATTTGTTTTTCAAGCCGTTTGAGATACTTACTTGATTACACACCAAGATGAATACGGTTTTGTCTATTTGTTAAATTTGTCTAAAGAAAATTCGGAGTTGTGTTTGTGATTGTGGATAGGCTTCTTCGACTACTTGCTGCAATGATGGCCGATCATCAATGGAGCAAGATACCAAACCAAAGCACCTGTTTCCTCAATGTTGCAAAAGACACCGAGTTAGGAATCCTCCTCCTACGTCTTTTAAACCACTCAAGCTACTGAGAGTTGAAAAAGTTTGTTCTTGATTTTCAAAGATGATGCATACAAAAAGGGGGAGATTGTGAGGTATGAGTTCTCAATGAGCAAAGTGACAAGAACACCTTCAGCAAAGAAAATTTGGAAAGCATCAGTCTAGGGGGAGTATTGTTGGGTATTGAATTTGAGACTGAAGCTTCCTAAATTGAAGATCACAGTATGTAGAGTTTGACGATTCTAAAGATGATACAAGAGATTGATAACATTAGACTATGGGGGAGATTGTTGGGTCTAAATTTGGTAGTCTAATGTTATCAACAAGTTAAAGTCAACAAGTCAAAGTTCGGTCAACAAAAGTCAAAGTCGAACGAGTCGCAGTCAACACGTAAGGCGAGTTGAGAAATTCAGATAATAGATCGACGAGCGAAGCTCAAGCTATGATAGAGAAAGACGCTACGGATAAATAAATATATTTTGTTTAGACAAAATATATTTATTACTTTAAAAATAGTTTTCTTGTTTAGTGAGAGTTTTAGTATTTAGTTAACCCTAGGGACCTAAATGTAATTAGCCTAAGTGTATTGGGCTATAAATAGATAGAGATTAGGGTTTTTCTATCAACACACATGCTAGAGATTTTGGGGTTTTATTGTATTCATCTATGCAAATCATCTAGTGGGTTTTTATTGTCATATTCAAGTGTGTGTTCATCCCTATTTTCATCTTGTTCTTCATCAAAATCAGATTCAAGCTCCAAATCGATCCTACATTTTCTTATATTATATAATTATATTAATCTGAAATTAAACGTTCTCAGGGTCCAGACCAGTTGGTCTGGGCTTGTGATTTAAAACACACGAACCGGCCTAGGGCCCGGGTTCGAACCACGGCATCAACAACATTTTTTTAATTAAACATATATATATACTCCTTTATATTTTTAAAAATTCATTTTAAAATACTAAAACTCTTTTAAAAATTCTACAAAAATTATTTTATGTTAATCTAGTGAAAAAGTTTAACATACAATTTTTAGTTTTCAAAAATTTATTTATTTAATATATATAATAAATCATTCAAGTTTATTCTATTTTATTTATAAAAAATTCTATAAAAATATCAAAACAATTTTATAAATTTCCACAAAAATTATTCTGAGTTTTTATAACAATAAACTTTTCTGAAATGATTTTATTTCTGAAAAATCATTTATTTAATATTTTTAATCAATTTTTGTTAGTTTTAATCATAAATAAATCATAATAAATTCATTTTTCAATATTTTTGCACCAAAATTTTATATAAATTATTTCTATTTATTTGGAACAGAAATACAATTTTTAATTTAATAATTCTTTAACTTTTGTATTTTTAAATATTAAAGTTATATTTTAACAATTTGTAATAAATAGATTTAATATTCTATTTTTAAGAAAATAATTTTATAAAAATTATTTTCATACTTAAAACTTATTATTGTGACCATCTTTAATTTAAAATTTACAAAAAGTCTTTTGTTTATTTATTTATCAAATTTCTCTCAATTATCAAACATTTTAATTATTATTCAAACGAGCACTTATCCCCAATTCGAAGCCCTAGATTATATATTTGTAGACTAGATAGACTTAGACGTATTTATTACCTTAATTATAGGGTAATACTTGGCATTGTTGGGCAACACACTATTCTATTTTTCAAGAGATATAACATTTTGCTAAGGTGAGTTTTACATAGCCCCTTTTCTATTTATCACCATTTTTGGGGTGAAACATGTTACAACATTCTATATGCAATTCAATCATAAAGTGTCTATGTGTTTTTCTATGTTGCATTATGTCTTGAACATGACTAGGGTAAGCACAATTCTAGCATAATCATTAACATTGATCAGCCGACGGTATACAATGATAGATCTATTGGACTGACAATCCCACCTGGATACGTGCCTCCTACAAAGGTAGCGTGGGTGATTGTTATCGCATAACATAATCGAGTGAACCATGAGCGTATGGGATGTACCACAATATAACAGTCACAAAGGTTGATTATGCACTCGATTTACTTCTAGTATGTTTTCACATATGGACTAGGCTTGCCATGACACTTGAATTGTACAAGTTTTATTCAATTATCAAAACCTATGTAATTCTCACCAACTTTTGTTGACCCAAAAATATTTTCAAAATTAACATGTTTCAGGTAACAATGAAGCTGAGGCTTGAGTTTGCATGAGGATTTATCATGAAGTTATTGTTTGAAGTTATTTGAAGTTGTTGCTTATTTGATATCATGTATTTGAATTTCTAGACATCACTTTATTTCGGATATTTATGTTTTGAATAAATTATTTAAAATTCAATTTATGCCATGTGCTACTGAAACAATCATCAATACGTGACATCCCGATGTTTCCGCCATCGGTTGGGGTGTTACAAAAGTGGTTATGCAATCTTAGTCAACACAGATGAAGATTTTCATAGAAGTACCAGTGTCCAAGTGGATTGTTTTGCACAGAGTCACATTTGAGATTTTTAATTGGGTACTGACAGTTAGATTTCTCCGGTTGGTGTGAAGGGTGATGCAAAGGGTAAGTGCAGGTAGTAGACGTAAATGAATGGTGGTACCTATATGTTACGTTGAATATCTGATTGGTCAATATGGAATCCTTCTAGCAGGGGTCTTATTAGACTGTAGGTTAGACTAGTTGGATTGCTCATGATGTACTTGGTCAAGATGACATCCCTGTTTACTAATGCTATGAGACTGTAGTGCATTACATTGTCGACTTCACATTGGCGTAACTAGGTGATCTGGTTGTAATTCAGCTGAGCGTGCTGGTTGAATTCGCAAATGATATACGCTGACTTCCTGCGTATTGATGCTGAGGGTCCGTAGTACATTACTTGGTCGGTTCATGAAGGATGTTGTATTTCTACTCAATGCAATAGTGCATGTATTGAGAGGGAGACCTGTGATATTGACTGATGATGTGCAAGAGGTTTCAGATTCGCCAGCAACGTCAAGGGGGAGATTGTTGATGCACTTTATGTATGGTCGTCGCTGTCGAATAGACTAGGGTTGAGTCGTGTATTGTATAACATGAGATTGTGGTCATCCATAAGGGCATTTTATGGATTTGATGTAGTTGTTTAGGGTAGACCTAATTGGTTCGAGCCAGCGTGAGGTCGAACCAACACAATATGTGTTGGTTCGTGCTTTGAAAAGGTCGAACCAGTTGATTCGTACCCTGCAAGGGTCGAACCAACTGGGCCTATATATAGCAATCTCCTGTGTTGTTTTTCATTTAAGATTTTGAGTTTGTACTTAGAATGCTCTCAAGGGGGAGGTCAAGCCCGACCTCCCCTGGTCCCGAGATAGATGTTTATCCTACTGATGACAATGTCTGTAACCGTTTCTGATGTAATACGAATCTGCGTTGACATTGTTTTCATCTATTTCTATTTCGTCTCCAATCTCCGTCTGAAACCGATTTGTATTCGCGTAATCGATCCATGAATTCGGCCCCAAACCAAAATTTCAATATTTTTCTAGGGTTTCCTTATTGTCATTTTATTCTTCTTTTTTCAGTATGTTCTCTCTCGTCTAGGGTTCCAGAGAGTTCTTTGGTTCCTTCATCTGTATTAGTATGTTTGTCTCTTTCCAAGTGTTCATATCATCTGGATCGTCTGGTCTTTGTAAGATTTTACTTTGTATTGTGTTGTATCAACTGATTATAATTAACCTAATCAGTGGATAAAAGAAACATCTTCTTAAAGAACTCACTGATTTGGTGAGTTCTAGGGTATTAGGAGTGTTTTTTTGGTTTGGGTTAATAAGAGCTTTTGTTAGCTGTTTTGTCGTTATATTTGTGTTCATTGTGTGTTTGTGGTTGAGTTGGAAAATTTTGAAAGGTACCAGAGCACTAGGCTCTTAATTATGTGTGTTGTTTTTCTGATGTGGTTTACTCAAATTTTCCCAAAGTGCCATCTACCATTTACAGATAGTCAAATTTGGTAAAAATTTCAACACATTGGTAGTCAGTGTGGACGTTGGTAATCACAAACTCTTTAGTGATCACTATGACAGTCTCATATTCAACAAGAATGGGAGTGTTAAGAAATTGCAAACCGTAGTTATTCATTTGTTGGCATGTCCAAAGAACCTGGAAACAACATCTCAATGCAGCTACCGATTTGGCTTCGCAGGTTTAAATGGAAACACACGTCTCCTCCCAAGACTTGACATCTACCTGTTGTGAAGTTCAATGCAGCTACAGTCTCTATTCGTTGAGTAAAACACGTTATTTTACCTTTATCACCTCCCATAAGTTGTGTTTTTCGATCAAAACCTTTCTTAGTATGCATAATTAATACACTCGCAACATCCGTGTTTACAGGAGCAACTGAAACCACAACTGTTTCTTGATTGTTTTGAACATCGTTATGTTGTGTGCTTCGATTCGGTTGACTTTGACTAGCATCTGACGTTCAGTTCCTTTCTAGATGGGCACACGGATTACATCCGGAACACCACTATTGTTGTTGTCGTTGTTGAACCGGTTGGGTATTCATTGAAGACGCGAAAAGCCCACGAGTTGGCTTCATTTGCCATTACGAAAGTCTAGTAAAAAAGTCAACCATGGTCAACAAAAGTCAAACTTCTGTCAAAGGCGGTTCACACGTTTTTTAGAGAAGTCAAACTTGGTTAGCGAAATTCAACTTTGGTCAACGAAAGTCAAACTCCAGTAAATTAGGGATTTTTTTTGAGAAGTCAAACTTAATCAACGATAGTCAACTTTGGTCAACGCGAGTCAAACTTAGGTCAATTCAAAATTTTTTAAGTCAAGTAGGTGCTAATATCTTTCTCAAGGTGAAAGTAGGTGCTACTAGCTTTGCTAGTAGTGTGAATAGTACACACAATTGGCTAGCTAGTAGTGTGAATAGTAGCACGATAGGCTAGCTAGTCGTGTGACTGTAGCACGATTGGCTAAGTTAGTCTTGTGAATAGTACACACAATTGGCTTTGTTAGTCGTGTAACCATAGCACGATTGGCTAAGCTAGTCGTGTCACTGTAGCATGATTGGCTAAGCTAGTTGTGTCACTATAGCGCGATTGGCTAAGCTAGTCGTGTCCTGAAGAGCTGTTGCATAGTTCTTCATGAAAATCAGCCATTTTGCTCAAATCTCTCTCAAAATTGATATGTTTGATGATCAGATGATTAGAAAAGTTTCCAAAACACTTTTGGAGCAAAACCCAATAAAAAAACTCACGTTTTTAACAACAAAACACTAACCAAATCAATGAAAAAATAGTTTTTTTTTTTTCTTTTTTTTATAAAAATGGGTTTCAAACTTTCATAAACACATTTTGATCTGAAAACACAACGATTTTAATCAGTTTTTGTTAAAAAAACACCCGTGATACGAGCCGCGGCTCTAATACCACTTGAAGGATCGTAACGAATAATCCAGATATCACGGGTTTGAAACGAAACGAGTGCGGAATCCGCAGGTCGTGGTTTAAGCAACAATAAACATAAAACACACAAAAAAACGTGTTGCTTGGATCTAGTTTTCAATGATAAAGATTATATTAAACAAACGTCGAGTGTTACAAATACAATCTGATAATCAAATCACCTAGTTTTCTCTATAAAATGAACAAATGAACAACTTTATGATTAGGGCAAATATTGAACCTATTTATAAGCCTAGCTAGTCGGCCTAGGTCCACAGGGCGACTAGCTCTTCGTCACATGAGTAGCCATGGCGACTAGCTTGATAGTCGCTTGAGAACCACATGACTAGCAAGGCTAGTCATGTAGAACCTTCCTACTCGTGTGTATATATTACAAAACTGCCCTTAACCATATTTACGAGCTATAAACCACTCAATTAACCTAGCCAACGACCCATCACTAGCTGGGGACATACAAATGATGCACTTACACTATTATCTAAGTTTGACCATTCTACCTACAACAAAGGCAACCATCTTCACAAAGCCAAACCTTCACACAAAAACTTGATGCCCAGTTATCTTCACCAAATGTAAGAGTTATCCTAGATGAACTTCACTTACTTAATTAAACTAACAACCCAACTACACCAACCTTCCACAAAAACAACCACCACCACCAAACCGCAACCCTCAATTCCAATAACTTCCTCAAAACATACAACACAAAACGTCAACAGTTAATCAAGGAACATTTTTCCTAGAGAATTTAAGGATGAATATCGTGAGTTCGAATACTATGGAGTGAATAAAGTAAATCATTATTTGGTTAATGGAGTGAATAAAGTAAATCAAGCAGCTCCATCTAAGAACTTTTAATTGATATCTGAAATATACTAGGTTGCACAAAACAAAAATGTTGTATTTTCAGGTACATCATTATGGATTGGATTAGTCTTTCTGATGGGTATCCTTAATTCTCTCATCTCTTGAACCTATTGTCCTAGATCCAAAACCGAAATGACCCTCTGAATTATTCTTGGTTGTGGAGTCAAATTGGGGATAGAGGGACTTGAACCCTCATGATTTTTGAAATCGACGGATTTTCCTCTTACTATAAATTTCATTGTTGCCGGACGTATGATGAAGATATACGGGACTTATGGGGAATCAAGGTAATTATCAAGAATATCAAGCTAATCAACGGTATCAAGGCAATCAGGTATTACCAACAGGTTAACAATAAGAGTTGAACAGGCCACAAAGGCCCAACCATAGTAGTCCCACTGGTTAACAATCAAACAGGTATTCATTGAAGGTACCAGAGAGGTCGAGTTAGAGGAGTTGAAATTCATTTTAGGCCGGCTATTGTTATAACAACCCGTGAGCGGTTGTAATGCCACAACTATATGGTAGGTCTTTTCAGGTCCATTCCCATGCGATTAAGAGTTTATCAAAGTACCATGGGCTAGCAATTGAAGAGCCATAAATGCATCTTGGTGCTTTTGATGTAGGAGGCAATACTGTTGGAGGTCCAGGCTTCACTCCCGATAATCTGAAACTAAAACTTTTCCGGTTCACCTTACATGATAAAGCTTTAGAGTGGTTCCGGTCTTTACCTTCCCCTTCTCTTCGCACATGGCTGTCAAATGCAACAACAGTTTCTCGCTGAGGTGTACATAACTCATAGAACAAATGATGAAAGAAAGAGCATTAGACGTTTTCTCTAATAGCCGAGTGAGTTATATCATGAGGCATTTATGTGTTTTAGAATGATGTTGAATAACGGCCCACATCATGACATCCAACTTTGGGAATTGATAAAATCATTTCATGTGGGATTGACATTAGAGGATTCTAGTGATGAAATTGTTCCACCACCACGATTTGTTGAGGGGGTGGTGGAAGATGTAGAAGATGAGTTAGAATATGAGTAGAAAATTGTTTCACAATACAATTACAAAATAAAAGGTTTAAAAAAGTTCTTTTATGAAAAGTATTTTTAAGAAACGTCTACAAAGGTCAAAAAATAAGGGCGTGAAAGTTAAAGACATCCCATTTCCTTTGGCATTGGTACCACCAGTTAACACCTCATGTTTGAGTAAACATGACCAACCAAATGATGAGAGGTGTGAAAAGTTTAAACAAGTAAAAATTAATTTACTATTACTCGAAAATGGACTTCACAAATTTTCTATAAAAGTTGATTAAACTGTAAATGTGATTGTCTTTTTGTTGGGTACCCTTCTCCCGAAACTCTAGGATCTAGGAACACCAATTTTTTTTTTTTTTTGGATATTAAATCTATCGATACAATTTTCATTGACAAAAAAGGGTAAATTATATAAGGATGGTAGGTAGGCGGGCAACAAGCTGCGCTGCCACCCCCTTTTTGAATAGAAAATCCTAATCTGCTAAAAACAAAACCCTGCCCTTGGGGGGGTGGAATAGTTGTTGTGCACTACTCGTTGAACCCGAGCCAAAAACCGCACCGCCTCCGATGCCAAGGAACCGAACGTGTCGAAGGCCAAGGGAACGAAAACATGCTGATTATCCTCACACGCTTTAGCATGCTTTTCCACTTTCTTGGATTCAGCTCTCATGACCGCTTGGCCGGCCACAAACCCACTATCTCGAAGCCCAACAAGGGGGGACACCCCGGTAAGATCAACACACGCATGTTTCCCACCTTCCCAACCAAAAACTAAGACGTTTGCTGGGTGCAAGGTGGACCTCCCTTCCGTGGGGTCTGTGAGAAAATTAACTGACGCCTCTTTTCTTGCGGAGATCCCCGCTCTTCTAAGGATGTCTGCCAAAGCATCTCGGACAAAATCGTGCCGATATTTAAACCCTCGCAATTCCTTACAATGTAACGCATGTTCCCCATACTTACCAAGGCATGCTTTGCGGTAGACCAGGCAATTTTCATCATCGGGGTAAACGGGTATCATCAGCCAGTATTTAAGGATTGCTCTGTACTCTATTGCGGAAATCCGTTGCCCCAAGCCTTCGATAGGTAACACAGTAAGGAAGTCCTGGGCGTAAGGCTTTTGCAGACATTCTAAGACGGCCTTCTGACGGACGGACAGACGGAAATCCTCCTCCAAACTTTGTGCGATTCGGTTATAAAGAGCGTTCGCCAGAGTTTTCTGTGGCTTTTTGGGGGCGTTGTTCTTATTAAAGAAACTGCCAATATCAAAGTCGGGAAGGGATCGTTGTAAAAGGTCAATAGCGCCAGAATAATCCGTGTCAACGTGAGCAACCCCACTGTTACGTAATATGTGGTCTTGCAGCCCCCAGGACTGGGATCTAGAGGCCACAAAAGCATAGGCAGCCATGTCCCGGGCTGAGGAGAGGCCTAACCCACCAAGTCGAAGCGGTAAAGTCGCAACCCGCCACTTGAGGTCCCAATAAAAGCCCCCCCACAGAGAACAATGTCTTCTATGGCCTCCCGAAGGCCTTTGTCGAAACAGGAAACAACGTTTTCCACAAAGGGAGGCTGACAGGTACGCAAACCGAAGAGCAACTTGGCCACACCCATACATGATCTAAGCAATAGAAGCTCTCTTTGGGGATCCCGCAATCTAGGGAGGAGCCCCATGAGGTCGACAGCCCGTGCCGCCCTTTTAGCAGATAGATCACTTATGAAACCGGTGTCGCGGCTGACTGCCCCACCAAGCAGTTTGACCCCCCGCTCCGGTCTGCTAATGTCACTAGGAAACAGACCTGGCCAGATCTTCCCCCCATCACACGACGGCCAGAAAACCTCAGTTTTTCTAATATTGAGCTGGAGCCCTAGAGATGGCCCCTTCAGGCTAATAATGTCAAGTGCTTTAGCCACCTGAACAGAATCCCCGATAATCGTCCCGTCATCTAAGTACCAAGCATGGAAGGGATGGTTACACTTATCCTGTACCTTTAGCACGGGTGGGTGTAAAGCTAGAGCAAAGAGCAAGGGCCCTAAAGGGTCCCCTTGCTGAACCCCAGCGTAGGCCCCAATACGCTCATTCCCCACATACAACCTAGCTGGCTGAGCATATAGGAACTGAACCCACGGGAAAATGGAAGGGCAGTGACAGTGAATTTCCCTTAACAGAGCAGTGCGATCAATAGCGTTGAAAGCGTTAGAAAAATCAACCGTAAGCATAGCAAGCGAGCCATCATCATGGAACGAATCGAGAAACCTGTTAGCACTATGAAGCACAGCCTCCGCCCCATTTGGAATTCCAACTCCAAACTGAAAGTCCCCTAAATATTTAACAACTTCTTTCTCCACTTTCTTCATGGCCACCTTAGAAACCAGTCTCCTCCATATGGCCCCTACGGCAATAGGGCGGATCCCATTGTCAGGCTTAAGCAACGGAGTGAGGGGAGCCGAAGCAATATATTCTGCGAGCACCTTGGGGCACAAAACCCCCCCCCCCATAGATTAACTAATTCAGAGATGGAAGCTAGTAACCCAGATGTCGTAGCTGTCCCTTCGCCACCAAGGGCATCCATCAAGTGTTGAGCCCGCATGCCATCACGCCCACAGGATGTCCCTTTCGGGAACGATTTCACACATCGGTAAACACACTCATCTTTCACAGTTAAGGCCGGTTGGGTCAGGGGTAGGGAGGGGAGATTGGGAGGCGGCACAATGGGGTGCTTGTCAATAAGAGCTTGCATGGTAGATTCCCCTGGGGGCAATCCCATTGGAACACAACACTTTAACCGCTGCAGTGAAGTGAACATCACTAACCTTCCTAAGGCATTGCCTGACGTTGGGGTTGACCTCATCGGATCCCTCCACTAATGTTGCCCTCGCCGGGAGGACCCTCCCCCTGCATCTGAAAAAAGCAACGCAACCAGATCTGCAAAACCGGAACCATCTTTCCACATAAATAAAGCCTGTCGAACGCTGTCACATTCCAAAGACTTACGGTTCCCATACCTTCTCTCCTGCCTAGAAGACGGAGTAACAACCCTGAGAGTACAACGAGGGAAAAGCAAAAGCTTGACCCAGTTTCCAATAGAACCCGGAGAGGCCACAACCTTACGAATGGCACTTGTTAAAGCATGCGCAAAAGCCATACGACAACTAGGGGGGATGCTTTTAACAGTCCTAACCGGGAGAGAGAAAACCCGATCCAGGAGGGCGGCGTCACACACCACACCATCCGTTTCTCTTTGTTCAGGCTCCATTCCAGGGTCCCTAGGCATCAGAATCCCCACAATGTAATCCCGACTTAACCCAAAACCCCCAGAGAATGTGAAAACACAATCGGGATGGTGGCACCCTCTACTAAAGGCGTTTGTCCTCATACATCTCCCGCATAACCAACACCCAAAAGTTCGCAAGGTTTCCCCAACCCTGGAAAACAAATCAAAGTCTCTGCAAAGCACCCCCCTTATAGAAAACCCTACGCTCGTCATCCTTGAAATGGAATTGCTGAAGGTGTGAGATCAGCCTGTTGTAACCGTCAGAACCAGGCTTACCATCTTTACAACCATGGAACTCCTTAAAGGGGCACAACCACACCCCCGTTGGAGCTGGCAGCAGCACCTCCATCAGTGCCTTTCAAGGCAATGCGCTTTCCCTTCGCCGGACCCATATAAAGTCAAAAAATATCCCCAAAGAAAACAAAAACAAGGAACCCCCGTCTCAAGATGAGTAGGAGACCGCAAACAAGTCCACCGAAAAACCAAAGGAGAGGGAAGCAACTTGCAATTGTCCGCCCTCTCTAGCACCACTACAAAACACCTACACCATTATTATTATTATTATTATTATTATTATTATTTACCTACATTAATAATATTATAAATATAAACCTTGCCATATTTTATTATTATTATTATTAGATTTGAAGGTAACCTGATTGATATAAAAGGTCAAAGGGGTCGAATGAAACTATAACGGGTCGAACGGGGCTTATAGATGGTCGAATGAGATTGCGAATGGATACAAACGGTCGAACGGATATTTGAAAGGGGCGAATGGGAGTAGAAATTCAAAAACTAAACCGTTGGACGGTCGGACGTCGAAAAAAAACGGTGTCGTTGAAGAGGGTCCAGGGGGTGGGAAGTGAGGTTGTGGATGAAGGAAAGCAAGTCGTGGAAGAGGAGATGAAGATGGAGGTGGATGATTCAAAGATGGAGGTTTACGATTTATAATAATGGAGGTGGATGAGTGGTTGGTTTTCCTTGTCGGAGAGGTGACCGGTGAAAGTAACCGGAGGTTGGGGATGACTGTCCGGAATCTATAACCGGCCGGAGAAGTTCAGATCCGGTGGTTTTAGGTTGGAAAAAAAAAGGTTTGGAACACCAATTATATAAATATAAAGTGATAATTTGCCGATAAAAAAAAATATAAATATAAGTTGGTGATTTCAAAACTGAAAAGACACTTCTCGATCTTGGAGCATATGTTTGCATTTTACTGAGGAGTCTACATGACCAATGCAATTTTGGTCCTTTACAAAGAGTCAACACCATCATGATGTTGGTTGATCAGACTCTTACTTGTCCTGGTAGGATGCTTAAAGATGCGATTGTGAAGGTATGAGAGTTTTACTACCCAATCAACTTTCTAGTACTTGATTGTAACGCAAGTTTCTAGAGCACACAAGGCTGTTCCTCTCAACTACTCAAGCAATAATTAAATGTGTGAATGGAAGGGTGAGTATGTAATTTGGTAGTGAGAAGTGAATATTTAAGTGGGTTGGGTTGATATTAAAGTTGGACAATAGGTTTAATTTATTACTCCCTCCGTCCCATTTTAAATGTCCCACTTCCAAAAACACACATTTTAAGAAATTTTTTGTTTGTATGTGGTAAAATGACAATAATATCCTCAAAAGTGGTGATTGTGTTTTGTCTTTTATGGGCAAAACTGGAAATTACATTTTCATTTTTGGAAAGGGACATTTAATTTGGGACAAACAAAAAAGGAAAGGAGGACATTTAAAATGGGACGGAGGGAGTATTTGTATCGTCAAATAGTAAGGTTTTTTTTTTTTTTTTTTTTTAAATATATACTTTTTTTTTTTTGTAATTAGGATTCATATATCCTCTATTTAGGATTCATACACTCTGGCCCACATCACTTACCAATAGTAGGCTGTCACATACCCTAAAATGTGATGTCACACCCTCAGAATGTGACGTCACAGGATGTATGAATCCTAGAACTTTTTTTTTTTTTTTTTTTCAAAAGGTAGTGAGGAGTGAAAGAATAAAAGGGTAGTGAAAAGTGAATATTCATGTGGGTTGGGTTGATATTTAAAGTTGTAAAATAGGTTTAATTTAATTTTTTTGTATTGTCAAACGATAAGTTTTTTTTTTTTTTTTTAATATTTGCTTTTTCTTTATTTTTCAACGGAAATAAATAATTTGTATTTCAAAATTTGAATGGTTTTTATTTTTTATTTTTAAACAAATTAGGGCTCACACTTGGGGATATTGGACCGTCCGCTTGAGCGGACTAACCCCACACCAAACCGATCCTCTAATGCATCAATCTTGTCTCTAGGTCCATCCACTCCCACTGGACGGTTTCACTGTTCGGTGGGAGAGTATTCTAATCAATCTTACTTTGCTACATCACTTCACTGATTTACTTTATTGAAACACGTTTTTGTAGGCAGCACTCCACTGATTCTTTTATTTATTTTCATTTACATACCCAAACTTTTTATTTTTTTATATTTTTACACGGTTTTAACATTTAATTACTATTTTAACCGTTCCACCAAACGGTCAGCCAAATTTAAGTTTTTATCTTGGAAACCGTCGAGTAAATTGAATTAACTCACCTAAACGGTCAGCGAATTAATTCTTAACAGTGCCACCGTCGTTGTATATAAAGTGATCAAACCGTTGGGTTAAAAGCCACAATTTACCACGATTTAAAAACCCAAACACACACAAAAATGAACCTGTGGACCGAAGAAGAAATGACCCTTGTTGTTTGCCACAAGGATGCGTCGAACGACCCTGAAATTCAACTCCTCCCCCCGGGACGATGGGTCGGCCTTCTCCCCGAGGGGTTTTGGGCTCGAGTGTTTAGCGACTTCGTTGAACACGTTGGCCACAACACAACCAAGACCGTCCGCGACCTCCAGTTCAAGTGGGGCGACCTCAACATCAAATGTGAGAGGTGGACCACCCTATACGAGCAACAAGTGACAGACGATCCGGAGCTTGACGAGGAGTTGGCTATCGAATTCGCTCAATATGAGTATAAGGTTCGATACGGCAACGCTTTCGACCATGTCGAGGCATGGCAAATGTTGCGCAAACTTTAAGTGTTTTTCTTTGTTTTTAATGTATTTTTTAGTACCACTACAAAACACCTACACCATTATTATTATTATTATTATTATTATTATTATTATTATTTACCTACATTAATAATATTATAAATATAAACCTTGCCATATTTTATTATTATTATTATTAGATTTGAAGGTAACCTGATTGATATAAAAGGTCAAAGGGGTCGAATGAAACTATAACGGGTCGAACGGGGCTTATAGATGGTCGAATGAGATTGCGAATGGATACAAACGGTCGAACGGATATTTGAAAGGGGCGAATGGGAGTAGAAATTCAAAAACTAAACCGTTGGACGGTCGGACGTCGAAAAAAAACGGTGTCGTTGAAGAGGGTCCAGGGGTGGGAAGTGAGGTTGTGGATGAAGGAAAGCAAGTCGTGGAAGAGGAGATGAAGATGGAGGTGGATGATTCAAAGATGGAGGTTTACGATTTATAATAATGGAGGTGGATGAGTGGTTGGTTTTCCTTGTCGGAGAGGTGACCGGTGAAAGTAACCGGAGGTTGGGGATGACTGTCCGGAATCTATAACCGGCCGGAGAAGTTCAGATCCGGTGGTTTTAGGTTGGAAAAAAAAAGGTTTGGAACACCAATTATATAAATATAAAGTGATAATTTGCCGATAAAAAAAATATAAATATAAGTTGGTGATTTCAAAACTGAACAGACACTTCTCGATCTTGGAGCATATGTTTGCATTTTACTGAGGAGTCTACATGACCAATGCAATTTTGGTCCTTTACAAAGAGTCAACACCATCATGATGTTGGTTGATCAGACTCTTACTTGTCCTGGTAGGATGCTTAAAGATGCGATTGTGAAGGTATGAGAGTTTTACTACCCAATCAACTTTCTAGTACTTGATTGTAACGCAAGTTTCTAGAGCACACAAGGCTGTTCCTCTCAACTACTCAAGCAATAATTAAATGTGTGAATGGAAGGGTGAGTATGTAATTTGGTAGTGAGAAGTGAATATTTAAGTGGGTTGGGTTGATATTAAAGTTGGACAATAGGTTTAATTTATTACTCCCTCCGTCCCATTTTAAATGTCCCACTTCCAAAAACACACATTTTAAGAAATTTTTTGTTTGTATGTGGTAAAATGACAATAATATCCTCAAAAGTGGTGATTGTGTTTTGTCTTTTATGGGCAAAACTGGAAATTACATTTTCATTTTTGGAAAGGGACATTTAATTTGGGACAAACAAAAAAGGAAAGGAGGACATTTAAAATGGGACGGAGGGAGTATTTGTATTGTCAAATAGTAAGGTTTTTTTTTTTTTTTTTTTAAATATATACTTTTTTTTTTTTTGTAATTAGGATTCATATATCCTCTATTTAGGATTCATACACTCTGGCCCACATCACTTACCAATAGTAGGCTGTCACATACCCTAAAATGTGATGTCACACCCTCAGAATGTGACGTCACAGGATGTATGAATCCTAGAACTTTTTTTTTTTTTTTTTTCAAAAGGTAGTGAGGAGTGAAAGAATAAAAGGGTAGTGAAAAGTGAATATTCATGTGGGTTGGGTTGATATTTAAAGTTGTAAAATAGGTTTAATTTAATTTTTTTGTATTGTCAAACGATAAGTTTTTTTTTTTTTTTAATATTTGCTTTTTCTTTATTTTTCAACGGAAATAAATAATTTGTATTTCAAAATTTGAATGGTTTTTATTTTTTATTTTTAAACAAATTAGGGCTCACACTTGGGGATATTGGACCGTCCGCTTGAGCGGACTAACCCCACACCAAACCGATCCTCTAATGCATCAATCTTGTCTCTAGGTCCATCCACTCCCACTGGACGGTTTCACTGTTCGGTGGGAGAGTATTCTAATCAATCTTACTTTGCTACATCACTTCACTGATTTACTTTATTGAAACACGTTTTTGTAGGCAGCACTCCACTGATTCTTTTATTTATTTTCATTTACATACCCAAACTTTTTATTTTTTTATATTTTTACACGGTTTTAACATTTAATTACTATTTTAACCGTTCCACCAAACGGTCAGCCAAATTTAAGTTTTTATCTTGGAAACCGTCGAGTAAATTGAATTAACTCACCTAAACGGTCAGCGAATTAATTCTTAACAGTGCCACCGTCGTTGTATATAAAGTGATCAAACCGTTGGGTTAAAAGCCACAATTTACCACGATTTAAAAACCCAAACACACACAAAAATGAACCTGTGGACCGAAGAAGAAATGACCCTTGTTGTTTGCCACAAGGATGCGTCGAACGACCCTGAAATTCAACTCCTCCCCCCGGGACGATGGGTCGGCCTTCTCCCCGAGGGGTTTTGGGCTCGAGTGTTTAGCGACTTCGTTGAACACGTTGGCCACAACACAACCAAGACCGTCCGCGACCTCCAGTTCAAGTGGGGTGACCTCAACATCAAATGTGAGAGGTGGACCACCCTATACGAGCAACAAGTGACGGACGATCCGGAGCTTGACGAGGAGTTGGCTATCGAATTCGCTCAATATGAGTATAAGGTTCGATACGGCAACGCTTTCGACCATGTCGAGGCATGGCAAATGTTGCGCAAACTTTAAGTGTTTTTCTTTGTTTTTAATGTATTTTTTAGTACCACTACAAAACACCTACACCATTATTATTATTATTATTATTATTATTATTATTATTATTATTATTATTATTATTATTATTATTTACCTACATTAATAATATTATAAATATAAACCTTGCCATATTTTATTATTATTATTATTAGATTTGAAGGTAACCTGATTGATATAAAAGGTCAAAGGGGTCGAATGAAACTATAACGGGTCGAACGGGGCTTATAGATGGTCGAATGAGATTGCGAATGGATACAAACGGTCGAACGGATATTTGAAAGGGGCGAATGGGAGTAGAAATTCAAAAACTAAACCGTTGGACGGTCGGACGTCGAAAAAAAACGGTGTCGTTGAAGAGGGTCCAGGGGGTGGGAAGTGAGGTTGTGGATGAAGGAAAGCAAGTCGTGGAAGAGGAGATGAAGATGGAGGTGGATGATTCAAAGATGGAGGTTTACGATTTATAATAATGGAGGTGGATGAGTGGTTGGTTTTCCTTGTCGAAGAGGTGACCGGTGAAAGTAACCGGAGGTTGGGGATGACTGTCCGGAATCTATAACCGGCCGGAGAAGTTCAGATCCGGTGGTTTTAGGTTGGAAAAAAAAAGGTTTGGAACACCAATTATATAAATATAAAGTGATAATTTGCCGATAAAAAAAAAATATAAATATAAGTTGGTGATTTCAAAACTGAAAAGACACTTCTCGATCTTGGAGCATATGTTTGCATTTTACTGAGGAGTCTACATGACCAATGCAATTTTGGTCCTTTACAAAGAGTCAACACCATCATGATGTTGGTTGATCAGACTCTTACTTGTCCTGGTAGGATGCTTAAAGATGCGATTGTGAAGGTATGAGAGTTTTACTACCCAATCAACTTTCTAGTACTTGATTGTAACGCAAGTTTCTAGAGCACACAAGGCTGTTCCTCTCAACTACTCAAGCAATAATTAAATGTGTGAATGGAAGGGTGAGTATGTAATTTGGTAGTGAGAAGTGAATATTTAAGTGGGTTGGGTTGATATTAAAGTTGGACAATAGGTTTAATTTATTACTCCCTCCGTCCCATTTTAAATGTCCCACTTCCAAAAACACACATTTTAAGAAATTTTTTGTTTGTATGTGGTAAAATGACAATAATATCCTCAAAAGTGGTGATTGTGTTTTGTCTTTTATGGGCAAAACTGGAAATTACATTTTCATTTTTGGAAAGGGACATTTAATTTGGGACAAACAAAAAAGGAAAGGAGGACATTTAAAATGGGACGGAGGGAGTATTTGTATTGTCAAATAGTAAGGTTTTTTTTTTTTTTTTTTTTAAATATATACTTTTTTTTTTTGTAATTAGGATTCATATATCCTCTATTTAGGATTCATACACTCTGGCCCACATCACTTACCAATAGTAGGCTGTCACATACCCTAAAATGTGATGTCACACCCTCAGAATGTGACGTCACAGGATGTATGAATCCTAGAACTTTTTTTTTTTTTTTTTTTTCAAAAGGTAGTGAGGAGTGAAAGAATAAAAGGGTAGTGAAAAGTGAATATTCATGTGGGTTGGGTTGATATTTAAAGTTGTAAAATAGGTTTAATTTAATTTTTTTGTATTGTCAAACGATAAGTTTTTTTTTTTTTTTTAATATTTGCTTTTTCTTTATTTTTCAACGGAAATAAATAATTTGTATTTCAAAATTTGAATGGTTTTTATTTTTTATTTTTAAACAAATTAGGGCTCACACTTGGGGATATTGGACCGTCCGCTTGAGCGGACTAACCCCACACCAAACCGATCCTCTAATGCATCAATCTTGTCTCTAGGTCCATCCACTCCCACTGGACGGTTTCACTGTTCGGTGGGAGAGTATTCTAATCAATCTTACTTTGCTACATCACTTCACTGATTTACTTTATTGAAACACGTTTTTGTAGGCAGCACTCCACTGATTCTTTTATTTATTTTCATTTACATACCCAAACTTTTTATTTTTTTATATTTTTACACGGTTTTAACATTTAATTACTATTTTAACCGTTCCACCAAACGGTCAGCCAAATTTAAGTTTTTATCTTGGAAACCGTCGAGTAAATTGAATTAACTCACCTAAACGGTCAGCGAATTAATTCTTAACAGTGCCACCGTCGTTGTATATAAAGTGATCAAACCATTGGGTTAAAAGCCACAATTTACCACGATTTAAAAACCCAAACACACACAAAAATGAACCTGTGGACCGAAGAAGAAATGACCCTTGTTGTTTGCCACAAGGATGCGTCGAACGACCCTGAAATTCAACTCCTCCCCCCGGGACGATGGGTCGGCCTTCTCCCCGAGGGGTTTTGGGCTCGAGTGTTTAGCGACTTCGTTGAACACGTTGGCCACAACACAACCAAGACCGTCCGCGACCTCCAGTTCAAGTGGGGCGACCTCAACATCAAATGTGAGAGGTGGACCACCCTATACGAGCAACAAGTGACGGACGATCCGGAGCTTGACGAGGAGTTGGCTATCGAATTCGCTCAATATGAGTATAAGGTTCGATACGGCAACGCTTTCGACCATGTCGAGGCATGGCAAATGTTGCGCAAACTTTAAGTGTTTTTCTTTGTTTTTAATGTATTTTTTAGTATTTATTAATACAAGGTTTTTTTTATTTACTTTACATTATAAACATACGGTTAATACAAAACCCTAAATAAATAAACGTTATACATATAAAACAGACTGTTAAAATAAAAAAACACTAAAGCATACGGGGTAAAATGAAAACTTGGCATTTATAAAAACCACATAAACAACCGGTACCAGCACGGTAAAGAGCACCAGCAAAACGGTCCACGGGAGCACTACCAAGGTGTATGGCGGCGATGATACCCTGCTGATACTTAGTACCCGTGAACAATTCGGTAGGCGCCCCCTCCCCTTATGTATGCGCTAAGTGTTATCGTGGTCAAGATATTACCGCTGCAAGACCAATCAGATATTAATGTTGGAGGCCCACTTATTATCTAATTCATTATTGTAACCACACAACATCAATGGTCAACCCAAATGCCGGTCTATGCAGTGCAAAGTCTCAATTAATAAATGAATAGACCTGCAATCAAAATATCTAGCTGTAATTTAGTTTATTATTATTTACATATCACAATGAACAAAAAATATGCTAAATCATATCAAATCTCAATGGAGGGAGCCGCCATATTTTTGGTTTCCTTACTTTTTCTTCACAAAAGCTATGCTGCTGAACTCGACATGATCTCAGATTCAAGGTTTCTAACAGATGGAGACACGTTGGTCTCGGCTGCTGGAGTTTTCGAACTGGGATATTTTAATCCAGGTAGCTCTGAGAACAGATATCTCGGTATCTGGTATAAGAATATATCAGTTAGAACAGTGGTTTGGGTTGCAAATAGAGACCGCCCTCTCCCTGCTACATCACGGCCTGAGTTAAAGATAGCTGATCGAGGAATTCTCGGTCTCTTCAGCAATAGCAGCATGATATGGTCATCTAACACAACAGCATCAGGGAACGCAACTGCGAAGCTTCGGGACAACGGAAATCTAGTTGTGGTTGACCAACAGGAGAGGGTTTTCTGGCAGAGTTTTGATTACCCAACTGATACTCTTCTACCTGGCATGAAGTTAGGGAGAGATAACTTGAGGAACAAGGAATGGTATCTAACACCATGGAAAAGTAGTCAAGATCCGGCTCCAGGTGAATTGACATGGGGCGCTGACAGACTCGGTTATCCTGAAAACAAACTAAGACAAGGTGCTTCAATAATATTCAGGGGTGGTCCATGGAGTAATGAACGGTTTCCTGGGGTTTCTGTATTTAGCAAGAGCTTAACCTTTAGGTATGATGTAATTGTGAATGAAAGTGAGGTGTCTTTTGCTTATAATCTTGAAGACAATTCTATCCTATCAAGGGTTACCTTGAATTCTTCTGTGCATCTAGAAAGCTGGGCATGGGTTGACAGTAGCAGAGGGTGGCAGTCTGTCGTGTCATTTCCGAGAGGTGCGTGTGATACATACAACATTTGTAATGCTTATGGAACATGCAGCATCAATATGATCCAACAATCTTGTACATGCTTGGATGAAAAAAGGTTTGTTCCTAGAAACCAAAAGGAATGGGACACCGCTGATTGGAGAGGTGGTTGTATTAGGCGAACACCCTTAGAATGCAAAAATGGATCCGAAGGGTTTATCACGTACCCTAATGTAAAATTGCCAGACGCAGAGAATACCTGGTTTAACATGAACATGACCCTGGAAGAATGCGGTACAAAGTGCTTACAAAATTGTAGTTGTATGGCTTATGCAAATCCAGAAAAAAATCAAAATGTCTGCTTGCTTTGGTTCAATGACCTCCTAGATATCCAAGTGTTACCAGAAGGCAGTGGTGGTCCTAATATTTTTGTAAGGATGGCTTCATCTGAATTAGGTAATAATGTGTTGTTTTCTAACCTACAATCGAATGTATTATGGTTAATTATATGATATATCTACTCTCTACTCCAACGTGTTCATCTAACGATGTATAGGCACTTTCGTTTTTTTTCATTAACAATGTTACATCACATGCTTATATATTAACTTCGATGATATGTTTACATGGTGCAGATTCTCAATCAATTTCCAAAAACGAAGGAAGAAATCGTAAAATTGTTCTACTTGTAGTTATTTTGGGGGTTTTCCTCATAGGCTTGATGATCACTACATGGTTGTGTTATGCACGGAGAAAAAGGAATCATGCCAAACTAACAATGAAAGGTAAAAGGTTGCATATGCAGTTCACCAGTTAACTGGAGTTAAATGTATTGTGAGAAGAAATACTTTTGAAAAGATTATTCATGATGTGTAAAGTTTGTTTTTCCTAATGTGTAGGGGAAATGTTGAATGCCACTAAAAGTCAGGAAGAAGACATGGAGCTACCATTATTTAGCTTCTCAAGCATTGCTAATGCCACTGCGAATTTTTCCCCGGACAATAAACTTGGAGAGGGTGGCTTTGGACCAGTTTATAAGGTAATTACTATATAAGAATAAATTTGAGGGATCCGTAACATTCAAATTGCATTTAAATCATTGTATATTTAAGTTACCTTGTAAGTCCTTTCGTATGAAAAGAAAAGGGATTTATTATAACCAAGTCACAGGCAGTGAAGTCGCCTTTGATGGTTTGTATAGTTTTTCACATTCTAAATGGTAATTATTCTCTAGGGTATGTTAGAAGATGGGAAAGAGATTGCAGTTAAACGTCTCTCCAAGAATTCTAGTCAAGGAATTGATGAGTTCAAGAATGAAGTTATCTGCATTTCTAAACTTCAGCACCGAAATCTTGTGAAGCTTCTTGGTTGTTGCATACAGGGAGATGAGAAGCTGTTGATATATGAGTATATGCCAAATAAAAGCTTGGACTCATTTATTTTCGGTAATAATCATATATTCAAATTACATGTTTTGGGGTGCTATACATTGGTGTAGTTCTCAAAATCTTTAAGAAACAAGAAATAACCAAACCAAAATGTTTGGCAGATAAAACACAAAGCATGCTTATTGATTGGAAAAAGCGTTTCAACATTATCAAAGGAATTGCTCGAGGACTTCTTTACCTACACCAAGATTCACGACTAAGAATAATCCATAGAGATCTTAAGGCAAGCAACATATTACTAGACCAGGATATGAACCCCAAGATATCAGACTTCGGCCTAGCAAGAAGTTTTGGAGGAAACGAGACCCAAGCAAACACTGAAAGAGTTGTTGGCACATAGTAAGACATGTAACTAGTTATACATTCCATTCCTTTCTTTTCTTGGAAACATATTTTAGCATTCTCTTACTAGCAGCAATATGTTGTATGCAGTGGTTATATGTCCCCTGAGTATGCACTAGATGGTATTTTCTCTATAAAGTCAGATGTATTTAGCTTTGGTGTCTTGGTGCTGGAGATAGTGACTGGAAAGAAAAATAGAGGATTTATTCATCCTATAAACGAAAATAATCTCATTGGACACGTATGTTCACTACTCACAATCTACAACTTTATTTTCTAAAATATTCATACAACCTAATAACTTTTATCTGATGCACTGTATTTAGGTATGGAGCCTCTATAATGAAGGAAAATCACTGGATTTGATTGATGAAAGTTGCGCTGAATTCTGCAACCCTCCTGAAGTTTTAAGATCAATCACTGTTGGGTTGTTATGTGTTCAACAAAATGCAGGAGACAGGCCAAACATGTCTTCTGTAATTATGATGTTGGGCAGCGAGGGTGAGTTGCCGCAACCTAAGCAGCCATCATTTTTCACAGAAAAGGAGCTACCTGTAGTAAACTACTCTTCTAGTACTTACACAGGTGGTTCAATGAAAGATTTTACCATTACGGAGGTTAATGCTCGGTAGAAAGCCTAATTGTCAATGGACCACATGACATCATTTTTTCATAGCTTTTTATTTTTCATGTGGCTGTCGTACGTAGTTTGGATGACCTGTCATAAGGTATGATCTTGTATGGTTGCATATACATTGGTATGTTTTTAGTTATAATGTTTATTATGTCTTGTAAAGCTAAATACTTGGAATGAAAAATATAGCATGAATATGAACACACTACAAGAAAATGAAGCTAATGCAACTTCCGTAAAATGTTGCATTAAGCCTTGAAAATGTTGCATTAGGCCTAATTACACTATTGCCCAATTTTCGTCGCCAATGCTATGTCGTCGCTATAAAAATGTTTTTTTTTTCTATAGATTTTTCTGTTTCAAATCTGCACATTCCAGTTTCAAACATGTTCATTTCCAGTTTCACGACACATCAAAACAAACATAAACATAAATATTTTACAGCACAATCCAAACGAACATAAACATAAATATTTTACATCCTAATAAGTCACAATCCAAATCGTTTTAACCTGAAATTCTTTTATATTAACTCCACATCATCGCTGCTTTCATCATTGGTGTCTTCATCATTGGCATCTTCATTTGGAACCTTGGCGGAGTCTAAACTTAGGTTCGAAGCCAAATAGTTAGCAACTTCCCCGCGAAACTCCGCATTTTCAAAGCAACTTTTAAAATAACCCTATTAAAATATCAAAATAAACCAAATTAACATAGTACCAATATTAACCCAATGGCAAACTACCAACATAATAAAACTAAATTTATAACATTTATATGGAAAACATACACAACCAACATTGATAAAACAACCAAAGAATCAACATTAACCCTATCCGCAAACTACCAACATTAAAAACTAAATTTACAACATTTATATACCAAACATATACAGTCAACATTTACTAAACTACCAAAGCATCAACATTAATCTAATCCGCAAACTACCAACCTAATAAAACTAAACTTTACAACATTTATATGGCAAACATATACGATCAACATTTACCAAACTACCAAAACATCAACATTAATCTAATCCGCAAACTACCAACATATTAAACTAAACTTTACAACATTTATATGGCTAACATATACGACCAACATTTGCCAAACTACCAAAGTATCAGCATTAACCCAATTCTCAAACTACCAACACAATAAAACTAAACTTACCACATTTATATGCCAAACATATACAACCAACATTTACCAAACTATCAAAGCATCAACATTAACCTCTTCGCATCCTACCAATAGTATAAATTTACCAAACTACCAACCTAACGTTCATTCGTCAATCCTTATATAAGTTCTTAAACTAAATTAAGTTACTTTACCTTCGGTCGAGTTTGCGACTCATCACCAAAGACACACGGCGCTTTACTAGAAGAAGGTTTAGGCCCAATACCCCGAATGTGTCTGCGTCTTGAACCCATCACATTCTCAAAGATCGCAACATCATCCGGTCATGAGGAACTACTACTTCCTTCTTCACCAAAGTCTTGAATTGAAGCCGCATACTCTGCCACTAATGCGCTCGGTATTTACAAAGATTTATATATATATATATGTATGTATATATATATATATTCGGTAATTACACTTTAAACAAATACTTACATATTCTTTTTCGGCTTGCGGGCTGTCAAAGTTTCCAGCTTTATCTTTGTGTTTTTATAAAAAGTTTCTAGCCAGTTCATTATCGGAAAACATTAAAACTTAAATTAGACACTAAATGAACACTATACTCACACACATACACACACACACACACACACACACACACACACATATATATATATATATCGATATATAAAACATAACCTCTTTGAAAGCTCGGCTAGCGTAGGAGCTCGTTCCGCCTTGGTAATTGTATTTCATCTTTGCATGGCATGCTGCGCTAGTTAAGGACAGTTTGTTATGTCATGGAGTCAAGAAATGGCTTATGGTTTTTTGCCGGTTCTCATTAGGCATATCAGCGGGGACGGTGGCCCTTGCTTTAGCAACATCGGCGTATCCTCCCGCTTTTTTAAACTCATTCTTAGCTTTGTTCTTACAATCGCTGAAATGCCTTTGTAGCAGCTCTTGTATTCCACTTAATATTATCGGCGTCAGCATCCCTTTCAACTTAAGCCAAATTGAACTTATACTACATATATACACAAATAAATAATACAATTGTAGTTAACATAAAGTGAATCAACATAAAACATATAAAATATACTTATAAATAAATAATTTACCCTTATGAACTCCTCCAAGTCATTCTTATCAGCCTTTTCAACATTTCTCCAGCCTTTTCAAAATCTTTGCAAAAGAAAGAATTGCAAATGATATGAAAGAAAATAACGATATGAGTCAAGTTTAATTAGATGACACAAGAAGAGCGTATCTTGTTAAAAAAGTTTTCCCGACCACAACGTCATTATTTAACCGGACAGACTATCTTAATACCTGAAGACATTTTATTGTAAAATGGCTTGATAGATATAGTTGATTAGAGTATAGCACTAAACAAAATAATACATATTTGTTATGTTGTTACTTGTTTAATGAAAGTATTGGTAATCAAGGTGGAAGAGATACTTTTGCACAATGCTCTAATTTGTGCGGTCCAAAGAGAACTTCAACTAAAATAAAATAAGTGCATGTACTGGTTCGATTTCTACCTTCAAAAAACCGAAGAGGGGAAATATATTAAGTATGGGTTTAACTTAATTTATTATATTGTTTCTATTTTTGTTACAGTTAAATTTGTTTGAAAGTACAGTAAAAAAGTTTTTTTAACGTTACCCCTGAACTTTTAGTCTAGATCCACCACTGGTCGTTTGAATAAAAAGGAAAAGTAATATAAAAATGAGAGAACGTTTTCTAAGGGTGGGGTGTGGTGCTAGAAGGTACCCTAACACCTTTCAATCACATGCTGCCACATCAGATTTGCTCTACTCTACCGCAATACTAGCGTAAAACAACATATGTGGTGTGTGTGATGCTAGAAGGCGTGGATCGGATTCGGACAAGAAACGATGTATCACGCTTGTTTCGGATTAAAGGCGGAATCAATAACCCAATTAGTTGTTATAGGTTAGTGTTTATGGAAAGGATAATAATATGAAGAGCACACTGACAGAAACACATACAAAGTGCTGCAACTTGTGTATTGGTAAAAGTTTTTAAAACATACACAAGTCATGGGTATTTATAGGATAATGCCATACGCCTTACATACATCCATGTGTAGGTCTTCATACGTGTACATGGTACTATGAAATTACCATAATACCCCTACAACCTATACAATCATCAAAACAAGCCCGTAACGTACTAAACATGATCCGAATAAGATATCCACGCTAGGAACATATCCGAAGGGTGTATCTATAGAAGGTACCCTAAACATTCTTTTAAAATTTAAATTACATTAAACGTTTTAATTTAACTAATAAAAACTAAAATTTATTAAAATAAATAAAAAAGTTACATTAATTTAAAAAAACTACTCCTCATTGTCGTCCGCATCAAGGTGTGGAAGACTAAGAAATGTATGGTGTTCCAAAAGATCAAATCGTAGTCAGAAATGCGTATTATCATCTCGCAACTCCCTAAGAGCATTCTCGTCAAAGGCTTGCTCGAATGGTGGATCCATTATGTGGACTGGGGTAATTATTCTTCCCTCATCCTTTAAGATGATGATTTTCCTTAACATGAATGCATACACAGTTCGCTTAATAACGCATACGGTGGTCTGCCACTACGTTAGTGCACTTCGTGTATGTCCCTTGCTAGTGATAAGTCGATATTATTCATAGGCATGACTGTATAGTAATTTGGGTTGCATTATAATGTTTAGGGGTATTTTAGTCATATTATAATGTCCATACGCGTATGAGAGGCTCATACGCGTATTAGGGAGCGTGTATGGGGCCATACGGGTTATGTGTTGTGGCGTATGGGAACTAGGACTATAAATACCCCATGCCTTGTATCTTTTGAAGTAATTTTATCATATTAACAACTTGCAGCCCTTAAGTGTGTGTATTTGTGTGTGTGCTCTACATATTATTATCATCTCCTTAAACACTCACCTATAACAGCTAACCAGATTATTGATTCTGCCTTTAATCTGATACGCGCATGATACATCGTTTCTTGTCTGGAACAAGATATGGTGGTTTAAGTATACCCCATTTTGACTTCAAACCCCGAAAGGCCAGTCCACATATTTTTATACCAACTCTTGTTCCATTGTTAACCTCTTTTCTTTTGGTTCAATCGGATAACGGAAGGCTTTCACAAACGTTAAACAAGTAGGGTAGATCACATTAGGAAAATAGTACCCACATTTGTAAAATTGGCAACTTACGTAAAATGAACTATGAGGTGGAGTTCCCATTATATATAGTATGATATATTGGAGATTGAAGGAGAACATTAACGTCCTTGTTCAATCCAGGGGGACCACAAAACACATGCCAATTCCACGAATCTTGTGTGGCAGTCATCACAAGCATCACAATTGGTATTGTCACCTCTTGTATATTAGCCACGTAACTTCATATTACACTTTCTCCATACAAAATATGTATAGTCAATGCTACCAAGCATACCAGTTAAATAGGAAAATGATGTTTTTCCATATGTACCTCATACAAACGCGCAATATCATGGCTTGTCGGTCTGCATAAGAAATCTTCGTCGTATAAGTTAATTATTGCGTTACAAAAATATTGTAGAGATTCATGCGAAAGCCGTGCAAACATACATAAATACTCATCGTACTCGTCAAGAGGATTACCTATTGCAAGTTGTTTAATAGTGGATGTGCACTTTTGTAGTGTCGTAAAACATTTTTTTCATACTTCGCGTCAAATAACTCTTGAAACCATACATATCTTGCTTTAATAACACCTTAAATTTCTAAAAATAAAAGTTACGACATACGAAACATGTGTTTAAATGTTTCTTCATTGCACTTGGTGTTGTCAACCAAGTAAATGTTTCGATTACGTTCCACATATTTACTAGTAGATGTTGCAGTGTCTTGTTCAGTAGCCCGTGAGACGATATCCATAAAAAAAACTATAATCTACTATTCCTTGAGAATGTATCATCGTCAGGTGCAATGGTTACCCCAAGAGTGTCTGAATTGTTAGTACATGTAATCTAGATGTCCCTAGCCTAGTATAGGTGTTCGTATGTTGTTTTGTGAATGTTTATATGTAATTTTTGTGTTTTTATGGTGTTTGGGAATTGATAGGCGACTATGATTGGTTTCACACGACTAGCCCTGTTAGTGATGTGGTTTTGGCCGACTATGGTCATACTCGTGTGTTTATAAGGCGACGAAGCTGCAAGTCGCCCCATGAGACTAGCTGACTTGTGGAGGGTATAAATACAACCAATCATTGCCCTAATCATTTATTTGTCATTTCACACATTCCCAAACACCTAGTGCCTCGATTTCAGTGTTTGTAGCTACGTATTGTACACATACGCTCTGTTTTAATACGATTACAACTTTGAACATCCATGTGTGTGTTTTGATAACTTGTTATTGTGTTTGTTGGTGTTTTTGTTATCTAAACGTCGTCTAGTGGATTCCGCACTCTAGACGTACCAGCTCGTGATAGTCGGGTTGTCCGAAAATGATCCTACAAGTGGTATCAGAGCTTTGGCTTATCACGAGTGTTTGATAACATTACAGATTAAAAAACGTGTGTTTTTTTATTCAAAATCAGTATTTTAGTGCAAAAACCTATTTTGAAAGTTTGAAACTTTGTGTTTTGTTAAAAACCAACATTTTTTAAAATCTAAGGTTGTTTTAATGGCTAAAAACATGTGGTTTTTTATTAGGGTTTTCTCCAAAACTGTTTTGACAACTTTCCTAATCATTAGGGGATTAAACACATTGATTTTGAAGCAAAAATGATGATTTTCGTGCAAGACAAGCTATCAGACCTGCTGTGGGCGACTATGAAAATTTTAGGTGACTAGGATCATACTTGTGTACCTGTTTCACCCGACTAGCTTCATAATCGTTCCTTTTATACACGACTATAAAGCTAGTCGTGTGCCAAACCGTAGTCGGCTGAAAGCTTCATAGACGGGCCTTTTTCACACGACTAAGCCCATAATCGTGTGAAAACCACACGAATATCACCATAGTCTTGTAAAGCTCCTAGAATCGTCTGTCTTAACTTATAATTATATCATTTTTCATACTCCTGTGCTTGGTAGTCGTGTAAAAGTTCATAATCATCTAAAATCAGCAACTTTCCGAATTTAACTAAGTATCGCACTATACGGATTATTATCGGACTGTTAAACATGGCTAACCCGTGGGGACACTTGAACCAACCTAGACAACAATTTTAACAACCCATGAACACACAAATGAATGTACCCACCAATCCTTGGGCATTATCAGCATAAAGAAACACGCAATGGATGCTACAACAGCAGCAACAAGCTTATGTTGTCAGAACCAATCCGTGGGCGCTCGCAGCTCAACAGATCGCTCAACAACAACTCCTCATGAACGAGAATCCTTGGACACTCGCAGCCGCTGAAACTCAACAATGTCAACATTTATCATCAGTGCTGTTATGTGTTACGGAAACCAAGAGTTCGAATAGAGCACCGAAACTCCAGTTTATGTCAAATTACCACTCATGGAAAGGACGTTTCAGAACTCATGTGGAGGGCATAGATGGAGAAGTTTAGGCAGCAATCAAGAATGGTATACAAGCCCTATGATAGGAAATTCCAACATTCCAGTTGCCTTAGATGACATGACTGATGCTTAGAAAAGAGAGTTCAACTATGACAAGAAGGCAATGGCTTCTCTTACACAAGCATTACCCAAAGACGTCTTACATCAGTTTGCATAATGTACGACTCCTTTGATGCTTTGGCTTGCGTTGGCAGAAAGGAATGAGGGAAACAAGAAGAATCGGAAGATCAAGATTTATCAACTTAGGAAAGAGTTTGAAAATTTTATAGCGATTGGGAATGAACCTTTGCGAGATCTGACTACACGATATTATAATTTGATGCCGGAGATGTATTAGTATGGGGTTATTTACATGTCATCTGAACTTGTTGAACATTTTGCTGATGCACTCCCACCTCACTGGCATCAGTGGCTCGACATCTAGAACTCAAAAAACCACTATCAAACCATCTCCATCAATGACTTTGTAATCGAGCTCGAGTACAAGGAAATTTATGAAATCAGAATGGCAAACAAGGCGTTTATACCTCAGAATCCCAACATCTACTATGGGGTAGCTCCTCAAGATATTAGCGGTGCAAGATCCAAACCACATACAGCTTTTGTCTTAAATCAAGATCCTGTATTTGCCTTCGATAACTATGGTCCCATTCCCGATGTTGCTCCTCCCGTGCATCCTTTTGGATAAGCAAATCAATGTCCTCAACCATACATGGCTAACCAGTTTGGTGTTAACCCCTTTTCTCACCTTGTAGCACCAACACAAGCAACGTCAAACTTTGGTGGACCTTCTCCGTCAGGATATGGTGGTGTTTCAACTTCCGGATACGGTGGTGCTTCATCTTCGGATTATAGTGGTGCCTTTTCTTCAGGTTAAGGCGGCGGCTTTCAGTCTAATACAATTGCTCAGCAATTAAACACAGTAGGATTCGAGAAGGTGATAGTTGAGTTGGCTCAAGAACATATGGCTCTCTTGTCTATATTGGTCAACTCCTACAATGGCTTATTTGCAGGGCAGATAAGAAATCCTTATCTTACTCAGTTAGACTATGCCCATGTCGTAAGCGTAGAACGAGAAGAAGAGATGTGCTGATCAATAACAACACAAGATTTGGGTTCGATAAAAGCAAAGTCACATGTTACAACTGTGGCACCAAAGGACCCTTTTCTACGGAATGTGATCGACCGAAGCAGCAAGGGAATCAGAATCAATTCAACAATAACCTAGGCAATCAGAACAAGAAAGAGCAAGCCCAGACACAACCTCAACCAAATACTGAACGAGCAATCGTTCCTTTACACAACCAGAACCAGTGTCGTCTGACAAACAACAATCAATGATAGGCGCTAGTAATACAAGAAGAAGAAGGATTCAATTGGAACCTTCACTTAGAGGGAGATAATGGTCCGTAGGATGGTGCAACATGTTATGTCCAACAGGTTTCTGATGCAGCAATTGAAGCTGATGAATGCACAAGTGCATAAGAAGTCACTGTTCGAGACAATGACTCCACTAAGTGATTCTGACTGTGATTCTGAGTTGGATTTGGATTTGGAAAAACTACTTGCTGAAGCAGATGAATTCATTAGCAAGCGATCTTTCTTGGTGGATGTGATTGTTCAAAGGCTGATCTTGCTAAATTCTTTGGAGCTAAAAAGTCTTCAGCTCACTATGCATTGATGCTTATCACAAAATCATCAACAAAGGTAAGTTCATCTTCCGCTTCTAAATCTGATTATGTTGATTGTGATAAGCTTATGTACAAAATCGAATTGTTAACTGATGAGAATCTAAACCTTAAAGCTGATATGGGACAATGCCAACTGTCAAATGATATCTTAAGATCCAACGAAAGGGGTTTTAAGAACACAATTGAGAATTACAAAAAGGGTGTTTCTGAACTGTCTAAAACTCTATCTAATAAATCCATAATTACATTAATGAGTTAGAAGACACTGAGAAACAGTTGGCCAATGTTAATTGTGATTATGAGAAGATTAAGAAGAAACTTGAAAGTTACTTGAATTGCATGTATGTTCTTCATCACATAATCGACGACCTAGGGAAAGGAAGCAAGCCCACTAGCCTAGTATATGCACCGTGTCATCCACCTGTGAGATTTGAAACTCACATCTTTGATGTTCTACCAAAGGAGGAGATTGTGGATATTACTGTTAGTGCTGCAAGTTTTGGTGATCCACATCAACCTGATGTGAAGCCTATGCTAGGAGCTAGTGAGATTGCAGATCATGTTAGTGTCTATGAGACATACATTTCAGATGATGAGTTTGATGAGACTCGGAGGGAGGCACTGGCTAAGGATGTGGATATTCCTATCCAAAATCACATCCTGTGTGATACTGATCTAAAAGTGCAGCCTACCAATGGCAGGGAGATTATGAAGGTATTCTATACAATGAAAGGATCTGATAAGATATACGCTGGTGAGGAACTTCCCATCACGTGTGTACCACCTGCTATGATTTCTAAACTTTGGAAAGAATTAACCATTACCTTTAAGAAAGAAAAATGCGAAAAGGGTAAGGGCAAGAAGGAGCAGGGTAATCAGACAAAAGAAAATAACAAGAAAAATCAAAAGCAAAACACCAATGACCCTCGCAAGCAAACTCAGAAACAAAATCCTAAGAAACATGTCACTCAGTTTGTGAGGTCTAATGGCAAAGTAGAAATTGATGATGATCAAAGGCCGCAGATCCCTTTACAAGAACAATGTTTTAAGGATCGAAAGCCAAAGAACACCTTTGTCAGTACCTTTAAGTGTGGGGAACGTGGGCATTTAGTTGATGCCTGCCCTAAACTTATACGAAAAAGGATTGAGGTTGATGAGGCTCCAAGTTCTAGCAAACCAAAACAACCAGTTTCCCTGAAACTTTCTGAAAAAACAAGGGAAGCAGGTTGTTTAAGACAACAGAAACAAAATTGCTATTAACAAAAAGCCGGTTGATGCTAAGGTCATCAAGCTGAGGGGGAGCCTAGTTCCAACTAAGGCTGAAGCAACAACAAAGCCACAAGCTAAGTCTACGACTAAGCCAAAGGCTAACACTAAGCCTGAGCCACGTATAATTAAATCTAAAGCGGTTCCAAAGACTGTTCCTACTAAGGAATCTGAGGCAAAGCCTTCAAGTTCAAAAGCTAAGAAGAAAGCTAAGACAAAGAGATCGGAACAGGTTTGGAGGCCTAAGTCACCAGCCAAATCACGAGAATCATCAACTGATACTACCAGACCATCGGAAGCAACTCCAACTCCTTAAGGGAAGTGGGTTGATTTTCCAACTATTGATGAAGATGGTAGACCCAAGACCGTGAAGGCTTGGGTCCCCCTTAACAAGTTATCTTTGAATGTTTGTGTAGGGAGTTCCACAAGGCCTTATTAGTAGCCTATGGATTGTTGATAGTGGAGCTTTTGGGCACATGATGAGTGACTTATCCCTGTGATTTGACATCAAGAATATCAACAGGGTATGTTGCTTTTGTTGGTAATAAAGGGGGTTATATCACAAAACAAGGTATTATGAGTAATGGTGTGGTAAGTTTTGAGAAGATATGCTTTGTGAACCAGAAAGGCCACAACTTGCTGAGTATTTCATAGACCTGTGACAAGAAATTCACAGTATTCTTTGATGAGAATGCATGCTTTATTCTGAAACCGGGCATCAAAGTTCCCAAAGAGTGGGTTAATATTTATGCTCCAAAGGTAAACAATCTGTATGTTCTGGATATAAGTATAGCTATGATAGCACAGGGGCAGGTCACTTGTTTTCTATCAAACGAAACAAAGATGGAATCTATTATGTAGCACAGATGAATGGGACATATTCACTTGAGGAAGATGAACCATTTGTGCAAAATCAGCTTGTTGAAGGTCTCTCAGTCAAGAATTTCCATTTTTATGACGTATCTCTCTCATGCAAGAAGGGGAAGCAAAAAAAGAAATCTCACAAACCCAAGAAGGTCAACTCAGTCAGTGTTGCTCTCGAAAGATTGCACATGGATTCGTTTGGCCGTGTTAATCGCAAAAGCAAGAACGAAGATCTATACTGTCTGGTTGTCACAGATGACTATTCTAGGTTCTCTTTGGTGGTATGCATGCAACACAAGAGTGAGATTTTTTAGTACTTCAAGAATCTGTTCGCCAAACATGAAAACATATATTAACTAAAGATCCGTAGGATTTGAAGCGACAGTGGAACAAAATTTAAGAATCATGCTATGAAAGCTTTATGTGCAGAAATGGGTATTCATCATGAATTCACAGCGCCATACACTCCACAGCAAAATGGGGTTTCAGAAAGAAAGAATTGGACTCTTATAGAGGCAACCAGAACAATGCTCGCATACTCGGACCTACCCGTATTCGTTTGGAATGAGGCCGTTCACTGCGCATGTTATACTCTAAATAGGGTTCTTACGGTAAACAAGCATGGTAAGACTTCTTACGATTTCTGAACCGTAGGAAACCGAACTTTGAGTTTCTGGAACCATTCGGGGCTCTATGCACCATGATCCAACCACATGAAAAATTTGGAGCTAAGCCAGAGGAAGGGTTCTTTGTTAGTTACAGCACTCCCAGTAAAAGAGTGCACAACAAAAGAACCCAACACATTTAAGAATGGTTTAATGTCGATGTTCAACGCTATACTGTCAATGCTCCTGGTGTTGGACCCGATTGGTTGTTCGACTACAAGAGTGTGTTTGATTCTTTCAACATAGATAATGTTGTAGACGATGTTGTTGCATAGATGTAATACGAATGTGAAAACGCTACTAGTTCACCATTGGTGCCTCCAATCATCATCAATGCACCAACAACATCCAATGCTTCAATATCTAGGCAGAGGAAGTCTTTCAGGAAGCGTCGGTAGAGATTCAAAATTCATCTTTATTTGATGAGGAATTTGAAGAATCTCAAGAAACTCTGACTGATGAACAAGCTGGAAATGGTGAATCTACCACTATATCTCCAGTCATTCTTACAGGAAACAATCAAGTTGGTCCTTTGTCCTCTGCAGCCCCAGGGATTGATCTGCGGATTGATCTCTCCAGGTTTAATGTGCAACCCGCTGCTCCCTCTAGTTCATGCTCCGCATAGACAAATCTTTCTTAGAACATGGAAAATCTCAACTTACATTCAGGTGATCCAGTGCCGGCACATCCAGAATCTCGGATTCACGACACTCATCCATTGCAAAATGTGATTGGTAATCCAGCTAGCAGAGTTATGACACGTGGTTAACTCAGGAATGCTAGCTCAAGTCATAATGCAGGTACCCTGGCCCTCTATTCAGACATCAGAAAATGAGGTTATCAGAACGATTGGTCTTTCGCTCTCTATGTATCTCAATAGGAACCAAGAACTGTGCAGGAGGCATTGAGGGACGAACCTTGGATTGAAGCTATGCAAGTAGAACTTCAGCAGTTTCAAAAACTAGGGGTGTGGTACTTAGTTGACTTACCTCCTGGTGTTAAGAAAATTGGAACAAAGTGGGTCTATAAGTGTAAACGGGATGACCGCGGGGTGGTTATCAGAAACAACGCTCGATTAGTTGTGCTTGGCTTCAGACAAATAGAAGGAATAGATTACAACGAAGTATACGCTCCAGTTTCATGCCTTGAAGCTATTCGGATGTTCCTAACTTATTCTTTGTAAAAATGATTCAAGGTTTATCAAATCGACGTGAAAAGTGCTTTTCTATATGTTATCATGAAGGATGAGGTGTATGTTGCACAGCTGCCGTGTTTTGAGGATCTGTTTCATTGTGAAAAAGTCTACAAATTGAATAAAGCGTTGTACAGACTCCATCAAGATCCGTGAGAATGGTATCAAATGCTAAGCAACTATCTGATATTCAACGGGTTCAAATGTGGACTCGTGGATTGCACCTTGTTCACCAAGGAAAAGGGTGGCGACTGTCTTCTAGTACAAGTTTACGTTGATAATATTATTTTTAGGTTTACTAATGATAAATTGTGCAGGGAATTTGAAAAGTTAATGCAGGAGAAGTTCGAGATGAGCTCGGTAGGAAAACGCAATTCTTTCTTGGACTACAAGTAGAACAACAAGAGTCGGGGATCTTCATCCAATAGACCAAATATGTTGCTGACATCTTGAGCAGGTTCCAGATGGAAGACTTTACTCCAGCGTCCACCCCATTCAAACCAATCACGGGATTGGTGTTGATGAGAAAGGACAAGCTATTGATCCTTTCATCTATCGAGAGATGATTGCCTCGTTGATGTATCTCACTACTTCTAGACCGACATAATGTTCACAATGTGTCTCTTATCCTGTTACTTGTAATTCCAGAATCCTTCCCCGGTATGAAACAACACTCAATCGAATGCGGAATGTAAGATTAAATCTAAGAACAAAGAAGAAAGACACCAAAAGCAACACTCAATCAAATTATTATATTATCACGATGCACACGACTTCAAAGGAGTCATTTGGTACAGCAAAACCGGTAACAAAGACACCAAAAGCAAAACAACTAGCAACCCCAAAATCACCTAAGAACCCCCTATTTATAGATACATAGGGCGGTCGATTACAATGGGCCTTATAGGCCGAACCCAATACTAAGCCACTAGACAAACAAACCCCAAAACGTCTAATGGGCCGAGACGGACACAAACCTTTACATCATAGCCCAACAATATCCCCTAGGTTTGTGTTGTTTTGGTGTGTACATATATACTTTCTTCTATTAGAATAACTTATGTGAAGCACCCAAAATTTTTGTCAACCTGATTCGGAGCTCTTGTTAGTGGCAACTTCACTTGTCTTCCTGCCACATTCAGGTTCATCTGCAACGACCACCTTTTCACCCCAATCTGATCCTGAGTCCTTGGTGACGACCTTTTGACCCGTGGATAACCTTTTATAATAATATATACAATGGACGAGTCACACAACATCAGCAAAAATGTGAGATGCGTCCATCAGTTGATACAACCAAAGCACCAAAGTGAAATCTGATGGGTGAAGACATTTTCAATGATATGTCTTCTACCTTCATCAGCTCACAAGGCATCTTTGACAGCATCCTGTTTTTGGCTAAATATGGAAAGTAATTTCTCTTTTCCTTTGCAGCTTCAGGTGGATCATCATCTTCCATTTCTGCAGGTAAAAACATAGACTACAATACAGAATCATTTTTTCAAAAAAACTTTCAACTCATCTTTAAATTTTTAATACAATCATTGGATTTCAAATCAATTTGAGCTCAAACGAATTAAGATAAGCCCAAAATTCAATGGCATCCGAGTTGGGTGTCTATTTCCGAGTCAAAATTGGGTGTCCGAGTGGTGACTAAGTGTCCGAGGACAAAATAGTCAAAGTAAATGTGTTATGGGCCCATTGTACGTCCAGAATCCTTCCCCGATATCAAATAACACTCAATCGGATGCAGAATGTAAGATTGAATGTAAGAACAAAGAAGAAACTTCAAAGAGAATTATTAAATTATCACGGTGCACACGACTTCAAAGGAGTCATCTGGTACACCAAAACTGGTTACAAAGAGAGCAAAAGCAAAACAACTAGCAACTCTAATATCTAACCCTAAAATTGATGTAAACATAACAATATATAGAGTCCACTAAAGCCTTGACCCACATGGCCTAACCCAAGCCCAATACACTAAACTAAGCCCATTAATAATAAATATGCTTGATTAAGACAAGCGTAAATATACAAAAATTCTGGGCCTTACATTACGAGTCACGGCCTAAACAATCCCACTTGATTTCTGTGAAGAGGATCTTACGTTATCTAAAGGGTTGTTTGACCAAATGTCTATGGTACCCTAATGACGATAAGTTTGTCCTCATCGCTTTTAGTGATGCTGACTCTGGCGGACGCAAGACAAATCTAAAATCCACATCATCCGGATGCCAGTTTTTGGGTGCAAGTAGGAAAACGCAATTCTTTCTTGGACTACAAGTAGAACAACAAGAGTCGGGGATCTTCATCCACTAGACCAAATATGTTGCTGACATCTTGAGCAGGTTCCAGATGGAAGACTTTACTCCAGCGTCCACCCCATTCAAACCAATCACGGGATTGGTGTTGATGAGAAAGGACAAGCCATTGATCCTTTCATCTATCGAGAGATGATTGCCTCGTTGATGTATCTCACTACTTCTAGACCGACATAATGTTCACAATGTGTCTCTTATCCTGTTACCTGTAATTCCAGAATCCTTCCCCGGTATGAAACAACACTCAATCGAATGCGGAATGTAAGATTAAATCTAAGAACAAAGAAGAAAGACACCAAAAGCAACACTCAATCAAATTATTATATTATCACGATGCACACGACTTCAAAGGAGTCATTTGGTACAGCAAAACCGGTAACAAAGACACCAAAAGCAAAACAACTAGCAACCCCAAAATCACCTAAGAACCCCCTATTTATAGATACATAGGGCGGTCGATTACAATGGGCCTTATAGGCCGAACCCAATACTAAGCCACTAGACAAACAAACCCCAAAACGTCTAATGGGCCGAGACGGACACAAACCTTTACATCATAGCCCAACAATATCCCCTAGGTTTGTGTTGTTTTGGTGTGTACATATATACTTTCTTCTATTAGAATAACTTATGTGAAGCACCCAAAATTTTTGTCAACCTGATTCGGAGCTCTTGTTAGTGGCATCTTCACTTGTCTTCCTGCCACATTCAGGTTCATCTGCAACGACCACCTTTTCACCCCAATCTGATCCTGAGTCCTTGGTGACGACCTTTTGACCCGTGGATAACCTTTTATAATAATATATACAATGGACGAGTCACACAATATCAGCAAAAATGTGAGATGCGTCCATCAGTTGATACAACCAAAGCACCAAAGTGAAATCTGATGGGTGAAGACATTTTCAATGATATGTCTTCTACCTTCATCAGCTCACAAGGCATCTTTGACAGCATCCTGTTTTTGGCTAAATATGGAAAGTAATTTCTCTTTTCCTTTGCAGCTTCAGGTGGATCATCATCTTCCATTTCTGCAGGTAAAAACATAGACTACAATACAGAATCATTTTTTCAAAAAAACTTTCAACTCATCTTTAAATTTTTAATACAATCATTGGATTTCAAATCAATTTGAGCTCAAACGAATTAAGATAAGCCCAAAATTCAATGGCATCCGAGTTGGGTGTCTATTTCCGAGTCAAAATTGGGTGTCCGAGTGGTGACCAAGTGTCCGAGGACAAAATAGTCAAAGTAAATGTGTTATGGGCCCATTGTACGTCCAGAATCCTTCCCCGATATCAAATAACAGTCAATCGGATGCAGAATGTAAGATTGAATGTAAGAACAAAGAAGAAACTTCAAAGAGAATTATTAAATTATCACGGTGCACACGACTTCAAAGGAGTCATCTGGTACACCAAAACTGGTTACAAGGAGAGCAAAAGCAAAACAACTAGCAACTCTAATATCTAACCCTAAAATTGATGTAAACATAACAATATATAGAGTCCACTAAAGCCTTGACCCACATGGCCTAACCTAAGCCCAATACACTAAACTAAGCCCATTAATAATAAATATGCTTGATTAAGACAAGCGTAAATATACAAAAATTCTGGGACTTACATTACGAGTCACGGCCTAAACAATCCCACTTGATTTCTGTGAAGAGGATCTTACGTTATCTAAAGGGTTGTTTGACCAAAGGTCTATGGTACCCTAATGACGATAAGTTTGTCCTCATCGCTTTTAGTGATGCTGACTCTGGCGGACGCAAGACAAATCTAAAATCCACATCGTCCGGATGCCAGTTTTTGGGTGCAAGACAAGTCTCATGGAAATGCAAGAAGGAGGCCTCGGTGTCCTTATCAACTTGCGAGTTGGAATACGTAGCTGTGTCCGGCTGCTGTTCCCAGGTTTTATGGATACAACAGAAAATGATAGACCATAGTTTGAAATTTCTTAATACTCCCATCTAATGTGACAATGAGTCAGCTATAGCACTTGCTAAAGACCCAGTTAATCATTCCAAGACGAAACACATACTCGTTCGATATCAATTCATACGCGATTGCTATGAAAAGAAACTGGTCGATGTTGTTAAAATCCAGACTGATTACCAACGTGCCGATTTATTCACCAAAGCTTTTGACTGACCTTAATTCAAGCATGTGTTAATTTTAAATGGCGTTAAAAAAAGCAGGATTAAGTTCCTAATCAGTGATCGTTTTTGTAAATATCTTTCTTCGAAAACTTGAAAAATCCAAAAATATTGTCCTTTTGTAAATTTTTAGATTTTTAGGGGGAGAAAAATCAGAAAAATCAAAAACATCAGAAAATTTAAAAAATAAAAAATTGAGAATAAGCAAAATAAAAATTTAAAAAAATTTGAGTTTTCATTTGGTGATAAAGGGAAAATGATATGAACTCATCAGTGGGCTATTTGAACCTTTTAGTAGAATACCAAAATCCGAGGTTTCTGGTCTTTAGCAATGATAAGCAGCCTCTACAATGATGTGTCAGTAGGCTCAAAATCATTTCCAAGTTTGGTAGGATGATATAAACTAAATCGACTGAAAATTCTGTGGATTTACGTCGCATTGGCATATGGTCTTAGAACCGAAATCTCGTTTGATAGAATACCAAAATCCGAGGTTTCTGGTCTTTAAGAGGTTGGTACATCGGGGTGAACCGGACGTCTCTCAGAATAAAGGAGTGGCACACGTGTCGTACGTTGGGTCCGCAGCCGAACTGAGGCACCTCTATGTCATGTCCAAGCAAAAGAAAAGAAAAAGAAAAAAAATAGAATAAATTCTGAGTAGGAGACGTCTGGGAATCCTTTAAGAGCAAAAAGATTCAATTGCCAAAACCCTAATTATCATTGAGAAATCGCTCTAAGGTATCAAATCATATACCTAAAGCATTGTACCGATAAATCATTTAACGGTTTCTGACTTGAACCTTGGTCTGGATCTCACTTGTCTCTTTGTTGCATCGTTCATGCAGACCGGATTACCACTGAGTCCATTCCTTGTAAATACGGATGACAACAGCTTATTCACCGGTTACGAGGAAGCTTTGTATATGCCTTGATATGGGAATGTGTCGTGTGTGCGGGGAACACCATTTAAATCAGTATTAATCATTACCTTAACGTATCTAAAGTGTCTAGCGATAAAACTTGTTTTTGAGTTTAGGTGGACAACAATACTGGTAGTTGTTGTAGGATGCTTATTGGTAAATTAACTAAAAACTGAACAAAATAAGGGTTCCAGTTTAGTCCGTGCACTGATATGATTCCCTAACTGATGAAACTCACAAAAATATGCATGTGAATACTTATTTGATTTCCTACAGTTTGAATTCTGTTAATTATCTTGAAAAACTCAAAAAGATTTTATCTTTGTTTTGTTTTTGATTTCCGATGTTGGAATTCTAATCCATTGTAATCTTAATATTTCAAAAATCAAAGTTGGAAAGTTAACAAATGGAAACTTGAAAATTGTCGGGTCAAAACCAAAATTTGTGAAGTCTCGGAGTGAAAAAGTTAAAAAGAAAAAGAAAACTTTGAGTCGGAAAGTGAAACATCATCTTAGAACTGAGTAAAAATGCATGCTTTAACGAGTTGAGGGTTAAAAAATGTAATTTTGAAATGTTCAGGGGCATTTTTGGAAATTCAGGGTGGAAACACGATTATGAATGTTAATCATCCAAAAAGTGTAATATCATAATTGTGTAAGACTTCATAGTCGTGTGAGGAAACACACGAGTAGGGATTTTGTAACTCTTCGTATTTTTGTACCCCTTTGAAAACTTAATAAAAGCTCCCCGTTATCCGCTAATTTGACATTTAATTAATTTTTATAATCACACTTATTATTTTATTAGCAAAATAAATAAAATATAATGTTGTTTTGTCAAAAAAAAAAATCGGTTTAAAAAATGTGCTTTGGGCCGAATTCGAACCCATGCCCAAAGCAAGACAAGTCTTAATCAACAAAAAACAAACCACTACAGCACCATGACAGTTAGTGATGAGTATGGGAAACAGTAGATTATAAACAGAACATGATTTAATGCAGTTAAACAACCAAAAGTCACAAATCTAAAACAGGATTATATGATCATACAAGTCACAAATCTAGGTGCGGAAACCCTAGATCTGAACAAATTGATAAGATGCTAATCACGACACAATCAAGATCATTTTCAATATCATTTTCATAGATTAACTTTCAATCAATAAGCATTTACAACGTTTATGTTAATCTAGAATCACAAAGACACTTTCTCAAAAACACTCCTAAACCTGAACTGAACCTGGACACAAATGATAACACCCTTACATAATCAAAAACTCAAAATCTATATATAGCCTCTGCACATTCGCCCCTTTCAACAGGTCGAATGTGTGCATTTTCCACATTCGCCCACTAAGAGTGGTCGAATGTGGTCTTCTGTCCACGTCCATTCTTCATTCGTCCATTCCAGTTCTACCTTCGCCCATATTTACTACATTCGCCCATCTTGAATCACCTTCGGCTATCTACTAACATGTGTTAATCAAGTATATCCAATCCTTAGTCGCAAAATGCATCAACAAACTCCCCCTCGACTATTGATTGGATAGTTTTCTTTGGTAGTCCATCGTCCTGTTCATCAACTTGATTCTGAGCTGCTTCTTCTGCTCATCAGTCATTGGCGGCTCGAATGTTTTCTTCACAGGCTTTGATACATTAGCAATCTTCACAGTCTTGCCAAGTTTACCCTCCAAGTTGCTTCCAGCGTTTATGTCATACGCAAAACAAACTCCCACAACTTGAGTGTACTTCCTCGCCTGAGCAAAATCATTAGGTTCATAATAGATCGGATTAAAGAACAACATGATGATGTCTTCAAAAGTGCAGTTTATCAGCCACATAGGATCAAATACATGAACATGCTTGTATTTGTCCTTTCCATCCCTCAACACAATCACTGCTTCTGCCTTCCTCCAATCGTAATACCAGAATATGAAATCAGCACTGAAATGCTGTGGCATTGGCATCAATGGTATCTTTCTCATCACATTTGGTGCTTTATATTTCAAAGTCACACGCTTCATGTTGGTTTGAGGATCAATATCCCTATGAACTTTTCTACGGGGATATTGAGGCTTGAACCTGTTCCATCTTGTGCGACTCTCCCAAACCAATTTGTCTGCGCACCAACCGACATGCGATCCATTTACCTCGGCACCTGACATTGGGAATCTGCATAAATCTCTCACCGCCCAATACGGTAGAGTAAGCAAATCACAGAATCTGTTAAAATACAAAATTCCGGTTTCCCATTTCGCTGCAATACACTTCAGTCTACCAAGATAAGTCCACCCAAGAGCTCTGCCTTTGAACTTGGCATTATGAAATCGATAAAAGTTACCTTGAGCTTCAGGTTTAGGTCGGTTCTCATCCATCTCCTTCAACTTCTTCAGATAATTCTTCAACTCATCAGACTGGTTAGAAGAATCTTTCTTTTCATCTCCAAACACCTTCTCAACAAACTCTTCGCTTCTTCTCTTCGCTTTTTGTTTCGCTGACTTGTTTGGTATCTCTGTGAAGTCAGGAAATACTTCATTTTCATCTTCTTTTCTGAAATATTGAGGAAACTCCTCATGAGTAATATCTTCAATCTCAACTTCATTGTTTTCTGGAGTCTGTACATCATCTGAATGACTTCCCATATCCTTTTCAGGAATATCAGGAATCGATTCATCCATCATGAACTCCTCAAACGTCTTACCTACCCTCTGTGCGAGACCATCTAAAATTTCTTTCGCCACAGATGCAGGTAGTTCCCCTTCTTCAAGATCTGGATCTTCATATTCCAGCTCATATCTCAGATCATCAGTCTGGAATATTTCAGCGAAGCATCCAGTGAACTCAATGGTCCACTCCCTCTTCTCCAACATATTCTTGTATATCAGTTTAGCATCATCAGAAAGAGATCTCACCTTTTCATTCCAAAAGATACTTTCATCTGAATCTATATTCCCACCTTTCTTCTTGGAACTAGATTCTCCAGTATCTTTCTTCTTCTGCGATGTTCTCTTCTCATAACTAAACTTAGAAGTATCATCTCCTCCTTCATGATCACTTCCACTGCTAAACTCATCACCTTTCTTCTTCTCAGTACCCTCAGTACCATCATCATCATCATCATTGTCATCATCATCATCATTGTTGTCATCATCACTTTTATCCGAACCATCATCATCCTCTTCATCATCATCCTCTTTCTCAGATTCAGAATACTCATAATCAACTTTCTGTTCATCTTCTTCTTCATCTTCCTCACCCTCTTTCAACTGGGGTGCTCTACTATATAACTCTTCAATCAAACCACAAAGACGTTTGTTTTCCTTCTTTAACTCTTTGTTATCAGCTTTGATTAGTTTGATCTTGTTCTTGTTTCTATCACATCTCCTCTCAAGCTTCTCATTCTTAGCTTCTAACATCTGAATCTTTTCATTTATCTCATCCTGATTAGATTTTGAAGCAACTACAATCTGGAGCATCTTCTCCTCATTCTGTTTGAATTTAGTGATTTCAGCTTGTTGAGCAATCAGCATTTTCATCATGTCCTCCATCTTCTTATTAACCTGTTTCATAACATCGTCATCAACAGTCATTTTCTTTGACTTTGATCTGGAGGGCTCAACTTCAACAGCTTTCTCCTTTTGAGGCTTCCTAAACATATCGAGCACTTTATCCATATCGATATTAAACTGATCGATTGGTAAAGTCTCTGCCTCCTTTCCTTTCTTCTGCTTCTTAGCAACTGGTGAAGATAGCTTGGAAGGTGTTCCAGCATCAGGCAATCTCTTACCCTTCAACAACTGAGCTAATTCCTTCTCTCTCAGTTCTTTCACACTAGACTTCTTTGCCATAGTCTTTTGTTTCTTTGACTTCTTAGGCAAATTCACGACTACAGTGTCTCCAACACTCAACTCAGCTAAATCAACTCCCAAACCTTCATCTTCAACTGATTTCCTTCTTCTCTCAGACTCTTCAATCGACTGATTCAATAATTCAGACTCACCAACCATAGTGGCCTTACGTTTGGTGGTCCTTACGTTCTCGTCATCAGAATCCCACTGTTCATCAACCTCAGTCTCTTCCGAATCCACAGACTCTTCATCCACCAAACCTGAACCTTTCTTTGCAGTCGATTTCTTTCTAGCAGCCTGTTGCTTTGTGCTCCCCTGATCAATAGCCTTTCCTTTGCCCTTCCCTTTGGCTCCAGGATTAACTACTTGACGCTTCCGCTTAGTGCTTGAATCAGCATACACTAAGGGATCGTCGTTGTCTGAGTCACTATCATCATGTCTAGCTTTGTTCTTGCCTGGATCAGTGTAATCCGGACGAGCCAAAGCGCCAAACAATCTCCTGTTGGGTGGTTTCTCATTGTCAGCTACACCCTTATAACCTTTCATCCTCATCAAGGTTCTAATATTCATGTGAACTTGCCCTAGAATCATTGTCGGATCCTTCTTCAGCATTGGATACTTGTAATCAAAGATCATCATTAGAAACCTTGGATACAACATAAACTTCTTAAACTTTATCCCCTTCAGCATCTCCAACATGTGGTCAAGAATCATCCCAGACACATTAAATGGTTTGTTGAGTGTCAACGCAACCATTAATGAACTCAAACTCTTCCTCATCACGTCATAGCCACCACTAACACATCCAAAGACATGGATCAGAACATGTGCAAAGTACTTGTACTGCACTCCCAGCTTCCCCTTATACATCGATCCGTCAGTGATAGGACCTTTGTATTTCATCCTTAAGAAGCACGCCTTCTGTTCTGTCCAAGATAACTCCCTGGGATCTTCTCTATCTTCGAGCTTAATCTGTAAAGCTTCCCGAATGTCGGCTTCAGTCAAGAACATATCTATCTCCTGAATCTTGCTCTTGATAATGGTTTGATTATCCCAGTAGTCATACTTAGCGTTCTGGTAAAAATCTTCTATTATGTCTTTGTAGATTATGGTTGGTGTGGCTAGAGCATGTACAATCCTGCTCCTCTTCAGAAACTCAATAATGCCAGTAAACTCTGTGTTCTTCTCCACGTCTCCTAGATACGCGCAACAGTTGTGCGATCTTTCGAAAGACCAACTGCTCGGTGTAGATGTTTCAGCTACGGGGACTGGATCTTGAACAGCTATCTCTGCTGGAGTCTCAACATTCACTGCTGGAGCTTCAATATTTTCTGGTTGTTCAGCCATCTGTATTTAAAAATCAATAAAACGCGTCAAAACACAAAAACGACAAAAATATAAAAATTTTGGTCAAAAACATCTGCACGTTCGCCCGTTTAAACACGGCCGAATGTGGAAATTATTGGTCGAAAGTAAACATAAATGGACGAATATGAAAAAGTTTCTGTTTAAAGACACATTCGTCCGGTTTGAAAGTACATTCGCCCAAAGATTTTCACCTTCGCCCGGTTTTTCAACCGAAGGTGAAACCTGATTAGCCCAAAATTCAAAAATTTGCCATTGTTGTATTTAACTTGTAATTTTGATTCTATTGTGTACTAACAAAGCCGAATAACACTTGTTTATAATCAATTTTATCAATTCATCAGTTTACATAGGTTTTCAATTTGAATTAGGGTTCATCGAGTCCAATCGATCAAAACTGTCATCTAAACATGTTATTTTCCTAATTCCTTTCACCATCTCCCCCTAAAACCTATGTAAATTGATCGGTTATCAAAAACATTCATCAACAATCAACAAAAATCCCCAGATTTAAAACCCTAGGTCTGGTTCGTTAAACAGTCAATTTTGATCTGTTATATCGTCCATTACCTGCAATATTATGATTAAAATGATCAGTATGAACAAGGGAATGTTATGCACAATCACAGAAAAACACAGCAACAAGGTCTTGTTATGAGAGAATTTTTGAAAAAATTTCAGAATGAAAGAGTCGAAGGTGACCGGTTTATATATAGGTGTCCACATTCGCCCGGTTGAAATGGACGAAAGTAGGATAAATCCACATTCGCCCCTAATTAAAGACACGAATGTAGAAGCAAGACACCTTCGCCCCTTTTGAAGACCCGAAGGTGAAAACTTTATACCCGGAAATGGAAATCTCACCCGGAAGTGAAAAATCCACCTTCGCCCAAAACAAGAACGGCCGAAAGAGATAGTTTTTCCACATTCGACCCAATTAAGGGGCGAATGTGAAATGGAAAAACTAAAAATTACGCCAAATCACGAATTCGAATCCCGTTCAACATTTTTCAATCCGTTAAGCTTCCAAAACTCAAATTTTCACATTTTGAATGTTACAAAGACCAGATGGTGTTATCAAATCTCAGAAATCGACCATCAAGCATCCCCAGATATCAAAAATAAAGCAGAAATGCAAAATCTTTTGGATTTTCTGAAATTTATATTAAAACACACCTAAAATCTTTTTGGATTTTGTAACTTTTTGACAATAAAAGTAAAATGCAACAAAGTAAAATGCATTAAAGTAAATGAAAGCAGTAAACATTTTGTGATTTCCGGTAAGAGGATCATATCAGTTTTCTGAGAAATCTGAACACAGTGTTGATCTGGTTCAATATTATCATTAGAAACAATATGTGATACGGCAATTGCTGATATTGTTGTCCACATAAACTCACATGCAGACAATTACGCAATGCTTTAAAATGATACGAATTAGATGTATTAGACTAACACATTGTGGTTCCCACACACACGACATACTCCCGTATCAAGAAATAATCTGCACAAAGACTCATTGTAAAGCGTGATTATGCTTTCGTCGTCTGTAATTGTTCAAGATATAATGCATAGAGGTATACAGGTCAGCAAATTAATGCAGCAAAGTAACATATGCACCATACCAGGTTGAGGACTGATATTAATCATGATTTGCATCAACGATCAATACGATATTATAGATAATCTTTGATCATCATATAACATGGAAAGTTCCTCAATTCGGTAACTTTAGGTTTTGGCAGAAAGCTCTTTTATAAAGACATCCTGTCTGATCTAGGTCCGTAATGACTTACAGCAGAAGATCAGATAGGCTATCCCCAGACAACTAATAACATAACGACCCTAAACCTCCGAGTTTTGTACAAACACCCTATCAAACGAAATTACGGTACTAAGACCATATGCCCATGAGGTGTTCATCCACAAACGCGTAGTTTGTTATGTTTGTATCACTAATGCACGCAATATAAAGTCTACGAAGCCTATCAGCAAATCACACGTAATCAACGTACGTTTCATTAAAACTATACAATTCTTTAGCCTATGTCAGATCCCCACTGATGTACTATCATTTCCTCTTTTTATCCAGGAAATCATTTTGGGTTTTTCTAATTTTTAGGTATTTTGAAAATTTTTCAATGTTTTTGGTTTTTCTGATAAAATGACTCCCCCTAAAATAAAGAACATATTTTTGGGTTTTTAATTTTTCTGAAAAACAAAAACAAAACAAAATTTGAAAGAAACAATCCACTTGAAAGCATCAACTTCTTTGAGGATTAAACAACCCCCTCGAAAGCATCAACTTCTTTGAGGATTATGATAGTAAAGAGAAATTCCCAATTAGCAAAGATTAAAAACTAAAACTAAAAACTAAAAATGATAAACCGAGGAGCCGATTAGTCCTGTTTTTCCTTTATATTGTTTACTTTCAAAAGATATTCAAAGCGGGATCTGTCAAAAGCTTTAGTAAACAAATCTGCACGTTGGTAGTCAGTATGGATTTTGACCATGTCAATCAACTCCTTAGCATAACAGTCACGGATAAAGTGATATTTAATCCGGATATGTTTAGCTTTAGAATGATTTTCAGTATTTTTAGTTAATGCAATTGCGGCTTCGTTGTCACAGTGTATAGGGGTTTTAAGAAACTGCAAACCATAATCGACCATCTGTTGTTGGATCCAGAGCACTTGCGAACAGCAACTCGAGGCTGAAATGTACTCGGCTTCACATGTAGACAGTGCGACGGAAGTCTGTTTCTTGCATTGCCAGGTAATTAACCTGCTCCCTAAAAACTGGCAACCGGCTGTTGTTGATTTACTGTCTTTGTCACAGCCGCCCCAATCTGCATCACTAAAAGCAATAAAATCAAAATCATCATCATTAGGGTACCAAAGTCCTTTTGATGGACAACCCTTCAGATATCGAAGGATACGCTTGACCGCCGTCAGATGACTTTGTTTCGGCTTCGATTGGTAACGCGCACAGAGACACGTTGCATACATAATATCTGGTCGAGACGCTGTCAAATACATCAGAGATCCGATGATTGCTCTGTATGTAAATGGGTCTGTCAGCTCCCCCTTAGCGTCTACTCCAATCCCGTGATTGGGTTGTATCGGGGTATCCATCGGCTTAGAGTCCTCCATCTGGAATCGGCTCAAGATGTCGGCAACATATTTTGTCTGGTGAATGAAGATCCCGTCGGGTCTTTGATCCACCTGTAAGCCGAGGAAAAACTGCATTTCTCCCATAGCGCTCATTTCGAACTTCTCCTGCATAACAGTTTCAAATTCCCTGCACAAGAGTTCGTTAGTTGAACCAAATATAATATCATCAACGTAAATCTGTACTAGAAGCAAGTCATCTCCCGTCTTCTTCGTAAAGAGGGTGCAATCGACGAGGCCGCGCTTGAATCCTTTGGAGATGAGGTATGTACTTAGCTCCTCGTACCACTGTCTTGGAGCCTGGTGCAAACCATATAAAGCTTTGTTCAGCACGTAGACCTTGTCCCGGTGGATTGGGTCCTCAAAGCCCGGTGGTTGCCCGACATAAACCTCCTCCTTGACTTTACCATACAGAAATGCGCTCTTGACGTCCATTTGATAGACTTTGAATTTCTTATACGAAGCAAACGCAAGGAACATCCGAATAGCTTCCATTCGTGCTACTGGTGCATAGATTTCGTTGTAGTCAATTCCTTCAATCTGATGGAAACCCTGCACAACCAATCTGGCTTTGTTCCTTACAATAACCCCACGGTCATCCTTCTTGCACTTAAACACCCACTTAGTGCCAATTTTCTTTCGTCCCGGCGGCAAATCTGTGAGCGTCCAGACTCCCAATTTCTGGAATTGCAATAACTCTTCCTGCATTGCCTCAACCCAGGCATCTTCTTGCAAAGCGTCTTTGTATGTCCTTGGCTCTACCTGGGACACATAACATGCAAACGACCAATCATTTTGGTCACCAGATTTCTGAATTTTGGCATACAATGCTAAAGCACCAAAACTCTCTGGCGTATTAACGCTTTTAAGCAGCCCTCTGGTCATCACTCCACTACCAGGATCTCCGATCACTTGCTCCAGCGGGTGAATACGATGAATCCGAGATTCCGGATTAACAGGTACAATCACTCCCGTCTGAGCAGTCAAGTTCTCTACTGCATCCTGATCATTACCCGTGTTAGATGATGAAGCAACATCTGGATTTGGAGTTGGGTTCACAGTTTGCTCTTCTAAATCTTCTGCATTTTCAAGAACAGCTTCTTCAAATTGTTCATCTTCAGATTCTGAAGTGTCTAATGAAGTTGAAGCTTATTGAAACAACTCTTCTTCTTGTGTAGGAGCACTGGTATCACTAGAAGCTGGTGGGGGGTTTACGGTAATTGGACGCATCAACGGTGAAGTTGCCGCGTTTTCACACTCGTAAAGTAATCTGATCACAGCTTCTTCAACCAGGCTATCTAGGTTGAATGATTCAAAGAAATCTTTGTAATCAAACATCCAATCAGGGCCCGTGCCTTGCAAATTTTGAGTGTATCGTTGAACTTCCACGTTTGCCCAATCCTCCACTTGACGAGTTCGTTTGTTGAATACCCGTTTGAGCGGGGTTGCATATCCAACAAAATATCCCTCCTCAGCTTTAGGACTAAACTTCTCGCTTGGATTCAACATCGTACATGGCGCCCCAAATGGTTCTAGATACTCTAAATTGGGCTTTCGTCGGTGTAACAGCTCATAAGATGTTTTTCCAAACTTCTTCACTGTCAAAACCCGATTTAATGTATAGTTTGCTGCATAAATCGCCTCGTTCCAGAACATTACTGGAAGATTTGAGTCAGCGAGCATTGTTCTTGCAGCCTCAATCAGAGTCCTATTCTTTCTTTCAGCAACACCGTTCTGTTGCGGGATATACGGAGCTGAATATTCATGATGTATCCCTTTGCTTTCACAAAGTTCATCCATCTTTGCATTTTTAAACTCCGTCCCGTTGTCACTCCTGATTCTTTTGATCTTCAAGTTGTAGATATTCTCCAGCCGAGTGAACAGAACTTGTAAGTTGGTAAAGGTGTCGCTTTTGTTCTTCAAACACATCACCCATGAGAATCGTGAATAGTCATCTGTGACGACTAAAAAATAAAGCTCTCCAAGATGACTTTTGCGCTTGACTGGTCCAAAAAGGTCCATGTGCAATCGCTCAAGCGGCATCTCAACAGAGTTAACCTTCTTCAATTTATGGGATTGTCTGTGTTGTTTTCCTTTCATGCAGCTCACACACTTGTCGTTCAGATGGAAATGTTTCACGTTAACTCCATCTACAAGTCCATTTCTCACTAACTGATTCATTTTCCTTAGATGAATGTGCCCCATCCTGCGGTGCCACATTATCGATTCTTTTTCGGTCGCCTTGGATAGAAAGCATGTTATCTGTCCCTGTGGTGTCATTGCCTTGGACATATCAAGAATATAAAGATTGTTGACTCGAGGTGCCATCAACATAACCCACTCCTTTGGAATCTTGAAGCCCGGTTTGAGGATGTAGCAGGATTTGTCATCAAAATGCACAGAAAATTGTTTATCGCATATTTGACTGACGCTCAACAGATTATAGTCTATCTGTTTGACATAAGATATCCGCTCGAAAGTCACAATCCCGTTACTCACACTTCCTTCCATCGTGATATAACCTCCTTTATTGCCCGCGAACGCAACATATCCTCCATTAATATTCTTCACATCAAACAGTAACGCCAAATCCCCCGTCATGTGGCCTGAAGCTCCACTATCAACAATCCATAGACTGCTAATAGGGCCAACTGAAGCTCCCTGCACACAAAAAGTAGACAATTAGTTCTTTCGGGGGACCCAAGCCTGAGTCTTGGGCCTTTGAACTTTGGCTTTCAAAGAATCATTCTCAATGACTTTCTCAACAACTTTCGGTTTTGAATCAATCGTTTTCTGATTTTTCAAAACAGATTCATTCTTATCACTCACCTTTGACGTAGAGGCTCCTGGAGAACCATTAGGTGTCCAAGATTGTTCAGACCTTTTGAGAATACGAATTTGAGATTTTGGTTTCTCAATAGGTTTCTGAACATTGTTACTGAAAGTAACTTTCTTAGCAACCTTATCTGAATAAACAGACTTAGGTCCAACATTTGACTTGACAATTGGTTTTTGTGGAACCTTTTGTCTATCAGCTGTTGTGTTCAACACTGGTTTTCTCCAAGATTGTTCCATTGCAATCCGATTCCTCCGATCATAATGATATGGACGGTTGTTCCTCATTTGAAAATTGTTTTGATTATGAAAATGTTGTTGTTGAGGAACAGAACGTCTATGCGGTGGAATATAATGATCAATCGGCTTTTTCAAGGAATTCTTAACCTCAACTTCATGTCTCTTGTGCCTTACATATGGACACTGAGCAAGTAAATGCCCGCGTTCTCCACATTTAAAGCACTTTCTATATTCCTCAAACACATAATGAGCATTTGGTGAAGCAAATGATCTTACAGGAAATTGATCATTATATTGTTGATTTCTTAAACTCTCAGGAAGTGGTCCTTTCGAGTAAGAAGGTTCACGAAAACCATTTGCTTTATCATCAGGTCGAATGAACTCAGTGACATGAATTTTTGGCTCTTGAGGAATTTCTGAAAACAGTTTCTTTAAAATTTCTGGTGGAATTTCATTGGTTCTTTCATGTTTTGGAAACCAAATTGTGCTTTCTTGCCAGATTTTATCAAGTTTAGAATAGTTAACGTTTTTAATCGGAAATTCCTCATCAGCAATGATTTTATCGGATCCTTCCATCCGATAAAATACCTTTACCGGTTTGTCACTGGTTTCATTCAGCTCATTCTTTTCAATCACATTCTTAACATCATTCTTTTTCTTAACATCAAACTTTTTCTTAACATCAAACTTTTCAGACTTCTTATCATGAATAGCTTTTGCCATTGGATGAATATGATCAGATGGTGATACTGGTTCGGTAGTAATGATGTGATTTTCTTTTGGAATTTCACATTCATTATCAGATTTATCACTACCAGTATCATCATTATCTGAGTCTGAACTATCACTCTCAGCATAAACACCCTCATTGTTCAAGCCCAAAATCGGTCTCACATCTTCAGGATATGGTTCACCAATACTCGAGGTATTAGATTCCATATCTGATGATGAGTCTGATTTCACCGAACTCTCCGGTATAACTTGATGATAGTTATGGTTCTCAAAAAGAACCGGAGATGGTACAGACTTGTAGTTGGTGGTGTTATCATCAATGATATGATCCACGACATAAGCAACATTTTTATAGCTTTCTAACTTCTTGTTAACCTTTTCAGCAAAGCATTTAATGGCAGCCATTTCTAACTTGGTGTTTTCAATTTCATTGATGTAGTTATTTATGGCCAATTGTTTCAATGACAAAGTATTTTTCAAGTCAGAAATGTCCTTTTTATAGCCATCTAATACTTTGTTAAAAGCATTTAACTCTTTGCGAGTAGATTGACAGTTTTGAATAGCACTATCACGTGAAATTCGGAGTTGTTTATTCTCCTCTGTCAACCTATCACAAGTCCCACAGTATTTATCACTCATGACATCAGTGCTAGATTCAGAACTTACAGGTTTTGGCGGTTCGGTCATGGCCATCAAAGCAAAATGAGCTTCCTTTCCAGTGAAAAACTTTGAGTAGTCGATCTTGGTGAAAGCATCATCAGCTATGCACGACTTCCTCGTCATCAAGAAATCAGCTTCTGCCAGCAACTGGTCAATATCATCATCCAAAGAATCAACACTTCCCTCTGTGTCTGATTCGCTCTCAGAGTCTGAATAGACTGATTTACACTCCTCGGGAACATCAGAGACTGAATCAATTACCATCCCAGAACTCTTCTCCTCAGCCTTAACCTCAACAGGTTCACTCTCCACTTCCATCTCAGTCTCAGAATCATCACTCTCACTCTCCTCAGTTTCTTTCTTCTCATCAACTACCACCGACTCTTCCAGATCAACCTGATAAGCAACACAAGCTACATTCCCACCAGTAGTTACTTCTTCAACTCCTATTTGCATACCCGACCAGTCAAACCTCTCATCCTGCTGAGTAACCAAAGCTTGGTTCTGACCCGCATTCTGTTGAGTCTCAGTAGGTGTAGTGATAGGTACAACTGTTCGGTTTGGGTGATTAGGAGATTGGTTTTGAATCTGGTTTTGTGTGTTTGGTTGTCTGTTTTGGTTGTTAAAGTTTCGGTTTTGGTAGTTATTGTTATTTTGGTAAGAAACTTGGTTTTGTTGACGGTTCTGGTAATTTGCATTGAAGGGGTTTCGGTTACCTTGTTTAGGTTGTTGATGCATTTGCGACTAAGGATTGGATATGATATTATTAACATATGTTAATGGGTAGCCGAAGGTAGTTTTGATGGGGCGAATGTAGTGGATACGGGCGAAGGAAGAACCTGAATGGACGAATGAAGAATGATCTTGGACAGAAGACCACATTCGACCACTGCAAGTGGGCGAATGTGGAATACTCTCACATTCGACCTATAGAAAGGGGCGAATGTGCAGATGTTATATATAGGTTTTGAGTTTTTGATTATGAAAGAGAGTTATCATTTGTGTCCAGGTTCAGTGCAGGTTCAGTAGTATTTTTGTGAAAGTGTCTTTGTGATTCTAGATTAACATAAACGTTGTAATTGCTTATTAATTGAAAGTTAATCTATGAAAATGAAGTTGAAAATGATCTTGATTGTGTCGTGATTAGCATCTTATCAATTTGTTCAGATCTAGGGATTCCGCACCTAGATTTGTGACTTGTATGATCATAAAAACATCATCCATCCATGGAAGACACCTTCAAGGTTCGGGTCGACAAAACCTTCGGATCCCTCCAAGCTTCTTCTTCAACCCAATCTCCCAACCATCTTTGAACTCTCTCTGGTCCCTCACAGACGAAGAAATCGAGCGAAACAAATGGCTTCAAGACAAAATCGACCCACAAAAAGACACCGATGACCTCATTCACCGTCTCAAGAACCCTAAACCCTATTCCCCTTTCCTCCAAGGCCTTGTTTCCCAACCCTACACTTCTAATAAAGACCTGGAGGCTGATAATCTAGTACTGATGTCATGAGTGATAAATACTGTGGGACTTGTGATAGGTTGACAGAGGAGAATAAACAACTCCGAATTTCACGTGATAGTGCTATTCAAAACTGTCAATCTACTCGCAAAGAGTTAAATGCTTTTAACAAAGTATTAGATGGCTATAAAAAGGACATTTCTGACTTGAAAACCACTTTGTCATTGAAACAACTGGCCATAAATAACTACATCAATGAAATTGAAAACACCAAGTTAGAAATGGCAGCCATTAAATGCTTTGCTGAAAAGGTTAACAAGAAGTTAGAAAGCTATAAAAATGTTGCTTATGTCGTTGATCATATCATTGATGATAACACCACCAACTACAAGTCTGTACCATCTCCGGTTCTCTTTGAGAATCATAACTATCATCAAGTGATACCGGAGAGTTCGGTGAAATCGGACTCATCATCAGATATGGAATCTAATACCTCGAGTATTGGTGTTCCATATCCTGAAGATGTGAGACCGATTTTGGGCTTGAACAATGAGGGTGTTTATGCTGAGAGTGATAGTTCTGACTCAGATAATGATGATATTGGTAGTGATAAATCTGATAATGAATGTGAGATTCCAAAAGAAAATCACATCATTACTACCGAACCAGTATCACCATCTGATCATATTCATCCGATGGCAAAAGCTATTCATGACAAGAAATCGAAAAAGCTTGATGTTAAGAAAAAGAATGATGTTAAGAATGATGTTAAGAATGTGATTGAAAAGAATGAGCTGAATGAAACCAGTGACAAACCTGTAAAGGTGTTTTATCGGATGGAAGGATCCGATAAAATCATTGCTGATGAGGAATTTCCGATTAAAAATGTTAACTATTCAAAACTTGATAAAATCTGGCAAGAAAGCACAATTTGGTTTCCAAAACATGAAAGAACCAATGAAATTCCACCAGAAATCTTAAAGAAACTGTTTTCAGAAACTCCTCAAGAGCCAAAAATACATGTCACTGAGTTTATTCGACCTGATGATAAAGCAAATGGTTTTCATGAACCTTCTTACTCGAAAGGACCACTTCCTGAGAGTTTAAGAAATCAACAATATAATGATCAATTTCCTGTAAGATCATTTGCTTCACCGAATGCTCATTATGTGTTTGAGGAATATAGAAAGTGCTTTAAATGTGGAGAACGCGGGCATTTACTTGCTCAATGTCCATATATAAGGCACAAGAGACATGAAGTTGAGGTTAAGAATTCCATCAAAAAGCCGATTGATCATTATATTCCACCGCATAGACGGACTGTTCCTCAACAACAACATTTTCAAAATCAAAACAATTTTCAAATGAGGAACAACCGTCCATTTCATTATGATCGAAGGAATCGGATTGCAATGGAACAATCTTGGAGAAAACCAGTGGTGAACACAACAGCTGATAGACAAAAGGTTCCACAAAAACCAATTGTCAAGTCAAATGTTGGACCTAAGTCTGTTCAATCAGATAAGGTTGCTAAGAAAGTTACTTTCAGTAACAATGTTCAGAAACCTATTGAGAAACCAAAATCTCAAATCCGTATTCTCAAAAGGTCTGAACAATCTTGGACACCTAATGGTTCTCCAGGAGCCTCTACATCAAAGGTAAGTGATAAGAATGAATCTGTTTTGAAAAATCAGAAAACGATTGATTCAAAACAAAAAGTTGTTGATAAAGTCATTGAGAATGATTCTTTGAAAGCCAAAGTTCAAAGGCCCAAGACTCAGGCTTGGGTCCCCCGAAAGAACTAATTGTCTACTTTTTGTGTGCAGGGAGCTTCAGTTGGCCCTATTAGCAGTCTTTGGATTGTTGATAGTGGAGCTTCAGGCCACATGACGGGGGATTTGGCGTTGCTGTTTGATGTGAAGAATATCAATGGTGGATATGTTGCGTTCGCGGGAAATAAAGGAGGTTATATAACAATGGAAGGAAGCGTGAGTAACGGGATTGTGACTTTCGAGCGGATATCTTATGTCAAACAGATAGACTATAATCTGTTGAGCGTCAGTCAAATATGCGACAAACAATTTTCTGTGCATTTTGATGACAAATCCTGCTACATACTCAAACCGGGCTTCAAGATTCCAAAGGAGTGGGTTATGTTGATGGCACCTCGAGTCAACAATCTTTACATTCTTGATATGTCTAAGGCAATGACACCACAGGGACAGATAACATGCTTTCTTTCCAAGGCGACCGAAAAAGAATCGATAATGTGGCACCGCAGGATGGGGCACATTCATTTGAGGAAAATGAATCAGTTAGTGAGAAATGGACTTGTCGATGGAGTAAACGTGAAACATTTCCATCTGAACGACAAGTGTGTGAGCTGCATGAAAGGAAAACAACACAGACAATCCCATAAAGTGAAGAAGGTTAACTCTGTTGAGATGCCGCTTGAGCGATTGCACATGGACCTTTTTGGACCGGTCAAGCGCAAAAGTCATCTTGGAGAGCTTTATTGTTTAGTCGTCACAGATGACTATTCACGATTTTCATGGGTGATGTGTTTGAAGAACAAAAGCGACACCTTTACCAACTTACAAGTTCTGTTCACTCGGCTGGAGAATATCTACAACTTGAAGATCAAAAGAATCAGGAGTGACAACGGGACGGAGTTTAAAAATGCAAAGATGGATGAACTTTGTGAAAGCAAAGGAATTCATCATGAATATTCAGCTCCGTATACCCCGCAACAGAACGGTGTTGCTGAGAGAAAGAATAGGACTCTGATTGAGGCTGCAAGAACAATGCTCGCTGACTCACATCTTCCAGTAATGTTCTGGAATGAGGCGATTTATGCAGCTAATTACACATTAAATCGGGTTTTGACAGTGAAGAAGTTTGGAAAAACATCTTATGAGCTGTTACACCGACGAAAGCCCAATTTAGAGTATCTAGAACCATTTGGGGCGCCATGTACGATGTTGAATCCAAGCGAGAAGTTTAGTCCTAAAGCTGGAGAGGGATATTTTGTTGGATATGCAACCCCGCTCAAACGGGTATTCAACAAGCGAACTCGTCAAGTGGAGGATTGGGCAAACGTGGAAGTTCAACGATACACACAAAATTTACAAGGCACGGGCCCTGATTGGATGTTTGATTACAAAGATTTCTTTGAGTCATTCAATCTAGATAGCCTGGTTGAAGAAGCTGTGATCAGATTACTTTACGAATGTGAAAACGCGGCAACTTCACCGTTGATGCGTCCAATTACCGTAAACCCCCCACCAGCTTCTAGTGATACCAGTGCTCCTACACAAGAAGAAGAGTTGTTTCAAGAAGCTTCAACTTCATTAGACACTTCAGAATCTGAAGATGAACAATTTGAAGAAGCTGTTCTTGAAAATGCAGAAGACTTAGAAGAGCAAACTGTGAAACCAGCTCCAAATCCAGATGTTGCTTCATCGTCTAACACGGGTAATGATCAGGATGCTGTAGAGAACTTGACTGCTCAGACGGGAGTGATTGTACCTGTTAATCCGGAATCTCGGATTCATCGTATTCACCCGCTGGAGCAAGTGATCGGAGATCCTGGTAGTGGAGTGATGACCAGAGGGCAGCTTAAAAGCGTTAATACGCCAGAGAGTTTTGGTGCTTTAGCATTGTATGCCAAAATTCAGAAATCTGGTGACCAAAATGATTGGTCGTTTGCATGTTATGTGTCCCAGGTAGAGCCAAGGACATACAAAGACGCTTTGCAAGAAGATGCCTGGGTTGAGGCAATGCAGGAAGAGTTATTGCAATTCCAGAAATTGGGAGTCTGGACGCTCACAGATTTGCCGCAGGGACGAAAGAAAATTGGCACTAAGTGGGTGTTTAAGTGCAAGAAAGATGACCGTGGGGTTATAGTAAGGAACAAAGCCAGATTGGTTGTGCAGGGTTTCCATCAGATTGAAGGAATTGACTACAACGAAATCTATGCACCAGTAGCACGAATGGAAGCTATTCGGATGTTCCTTGCGTTTGCTTCGTATAAGAAATTTAAAGTCTATCAAATGGACGTCAAGAGCGCATTTCTGTATGGTAAAGTCAAGGAGAAGGTTTATGTCGGGCAACCACCGGGCTTTGAGGACCCAATCCACCGGGACAAGGTCTACGTGCTGAACAAAGCTTTATATGGTTTGCACCAGGCTCCAAGACAGTGGTACGAGGAGCTAAGCACATACCTCATCTCCAAAGGATTCAAGCGCGGCCTCGTCGATTGTACCCTCTTTACGAAGAAGACGGGAGATGACTTGCTTCTAGTACAGATTTACGTTGATGATATTATATTTGGTTCAACTAACGAACTCTTGTGCAGGGAATTTGAAACTGTTATGCAGGAGAAGTTCGAAATGAGCGCTATGGGAGAAATGCAGTTTTTCCTCGGCTTACAGGTGGATCAAAGACCCGACGGGATCTTCATTCACCAGACGAAATATGTTGCCGACATCTTGAGCCGATTCCAGATGGAGGACTCTAAGCCGATGGATACCCCGATACAACCCAATCACGGGATTGGAGTCGACGCTAAGGGGGAGCTGACAGATCCATTTACATACAGAGCAATCATCGGATCTCTGATGTATTTGACAGCGTCTCGACCAGATATTATGTATGCAACGTGTCTCTGTGCGCGTTACCAATCGAAGCCGAAACAAAGTCATCTGACGGCGGTCAAGCGTATCCTTCGATATCTGAAGGGTTGTCCATCAAAAGGACTTTGGTACCCTAATGATGATGATTTTGATTTTATTGCTTTTAGTGATGCAGATTGGGGCGGCTGTGACAAAGACAGCAAATCAACAACAGCCGGTTGCCAGTTTTTAGGGAGCAGGTTAATTACCTGGCAATGCAAGAAACAGACTTCCGTTGCACTGTCTACATGTGAAGCCGAGTACATTTCAGCCTCGAGTTGCTGTTCGCAAGTGCTCTGGATCCAACAACAGATGGTCGATTACGGTTTGCAGTTTCTTAAAACTCCTATTCACTGTGACAACGAAGCCGCAATTGCATTAACTAAAAATACTGAAAATCATTCTAAAGCTAAACATATCCGGATTAAATATCATTTTATCCGTGACTGTTATGCTAAAGAATTGATTGACATGGTCAAAATCCATACTGACTACCAACGTGCAGATTTGTTTACAAAAGCTTTTGACAGATCCCGCTTTGAATATCTTTTGAAAGTAAACAATATAAAGGAAAAACAGGACTAATCGGCTCCTCGGTTTATCATTTTTTAGTTTTTAGTTTTTAGTTTTAAATTTTTTTTGCTAATTGGGAATTTCTCTTTGCTAATTGGGAATTTCTCTTTGCTAATTGGGAATTTCTCTTTACTATCATAATCCTCAAAGAAGTTGATGCTTTCGAGGGGGTTGTTTAATCCTCAAAGAAGTTGATGCTTTCAAGTGGATTGTTTCTTTCAAATTTTTGTTTTCGTTTTGTTCAGAAAAAAATTAAAAACCCAAAAATATGTTCTTTATTTTAGGGGGAGTCATTTTATCAGAAAAACCAAAAACATTGAAAAATTTTCAAAATACCTAAAAATTAGAAAAACCCAAAATGATTTCCTGGATAAAAAGAGGAAATGATAGTACATCAGTGGGGATCTGACACAGGCTAAAGAATTGTATAGTTTTAATGAGACGTATGTTGATTACGTGTGATATGCTGATAGGCTTCGTAGACTTTATATTGCGTGCATTAGTGATACAAACATAACAAACTACGCGTTTGTGGATGAACACCTCATGGGCATATGGTCTTAGTACCGTAATTTCGTCTGATAGGGTGTTTGTACAAAACTCGGAGGTTTAGGGTCGTTATGTTATTAGTTGTCTGGGGATAGCCTATCTGATCTTCTGCTGTAAGTCATTACGGACCTAGATCAGACAGGATGTCTTTATAAAAGAGCTTTATGCCAAAACCTTAAGTTACCGAATTGAGGAACTTTCCATGTTATATGATGATCAAAGATTATCTATAATATCGTATTGATCATTGATGCAAATCATGATTAATATCAGTCCTCAACCTGGTATGGTGCATATGTTACTTTGCTGCATTAATTTGCTGACCTGTATACCTCTATGCATTATATCTTGAACAATTACAGACGACGAAAGCATAATCACGCTTTACAATGAGTCTTTGTGCAGATTACTTCTTGATACGGGAGTATGTCGTGTGTGTGGGAACCACAATGTGTTAGTCTAATACATCTAACTCGTATCATTTTAAAGCATTGCGTAATTGTCTGCATGTGAGCTTATGTGGACAACAATATCAGCAATTGCCGTGTTACATATTGTTCTCTAATGATAATATTGAATCAGATCAACGCTGTGTTCAGATTTCTCAGAAAACTGATATGATCCTCTTACCGGAAATCACAAAATGTTTACTGCTTTCATTTACTTTGATGCATTTTACTTTGTTGCATTTTTACTTTTATTGTCAAAAAGTTACAAAATCCAAAAAGATTTTAGGTGTGTTTTGATATAAATTTCAGAAAATCCAAAAGATTTGCATTTCTGCTTTATTTTTGATATCCGGGGATGCTTGATGGTCGATTTCTGAGATTTGATAACACCATCTGGTCTTTGTAATATTCAAAATGTGAAAATTTGAGTTTTGAAAGCCTAACGGATTGAAAAATGTTGAACGGGAATCGAATTCGTGATTTGGCGAAATTTTCAGTTTTTTCCATTTCACTTTCGCCCCTTAATTGGGTCGAATGTGGAAAAACTATCAAGTTCGACCGTTTTTAATCTGGGCGAATGTGGATTTTTTACCTCCGGGTGGAATTTCTACTTCCGGGTATTCAGATTCACCTTCGGGTCTTTAATTAGGGGCGAAGGTGGAAATTTTTCACTCTCGTGCCATTAAGTTGGGGCGAATGTGATACTTACCCACATTCGTCTATCCTGACCGGTCGAAGGTGGCACCTTATAAATAGACCTGTCACATTCGAGTTCTCATTCTGAAATTTTTTTTCAAAAATTATCTCATAACCAGACCTTGTTGCTCTTATTTTCTGTGTTTGTGCATTTGATTCTACATCTATTCCTGATCAGTTTAAGCCTAAGTTTGCAGGTATTGGACAGGTTTTCAGCCCTTAATCGTCGGGTTTTATACACGGACCTAGGGTTTTAAATTTTGGGATTTTTGATGTTTTTTGATGATTAATTTTGGTTGCCGATCAATTCACATAGGTTTTAGGGGGAGATGATGGAAGGAATTAGGATAAAAACATGTGTAGATAATAATTTTGATCGATTGAACAAAATCAACCCTAATTCCAATTGAAATCCTATGTAAACTGATGTATTAATAAAATTGATTGAAAACGAGTGTTTTTCGGCATTGTTAGTACACATTACAATCAAAATCACAAGTTAAATACAACAATGGCAAAATTTTCAAATTTTTGGGTAAAACAGATTCCACCTTCGGTTCATAAACCGGGCGAAGGTGATAATCTTTGGGCGAATGTACTCAAAAACGGACGAATGTGACATTTTATCTAGATCAGTTTCACTTTCGTCCAGATATGTTCACCTTCGACCACAAAATCTCACATTCGGCCAATCCAAAAGGGGCGAATGTGCAGATCAGTTTTGACCAAAATTTTTATATTTTTGTCGTTTTTGTGTTTTGACGCGTTTTATTGATTTTTGTGTGCAGATGGCTGAACAACCAGAGAATATTGACACTCCAGCAGTGAATGTTGAGACTCCTGCAGAGATAGCTGTTCAAGATACAGTCCCCGCAGCTGAAACATCTACACCGAGCAGTTGGTCTTTCGAAAGATCGCACAACTGTTGCGCGTATTTAGGAGACGTGGAGAAGAACACGGAATTTACTGGCATTATTGAGTTTCTGAAGAGGAGCAGGATTGTTCATGCTCTAGCCACACCAACCATCATCTACAAAGACATTATAGAAGATTTCTACCAGAACGCTAAGTATGACTACTGGGATAATCAAACCATTATCAAGAGCAAGATTCAGGAGATAGATATGTTCTTGACTGAAGCCGACATCCGGGAAGCTTTACAGATTAAGTTCGAAGATAGAGAGGATCCCAGGGAGTTATCTTGGACCGAACAGAAGGCGTGCTTCTTAAGGATGAAATACAAAGGTCCTATCACTGACGGATCGATGTATAAAGGGAAGCTGGGAGTGCAGTACAAGTACTTTGCACATGTTCTGATCCATGTCTTTGGATGTGTTAGTGGTGGTTATGACGTAATGAGGAAGAGTTTGAGCTCATTAATGGTTGCGTTGACACTCAACAAACCATTTAATGTGTCTGGGATGATACTTGACCACATGTTGGAGATGCTGAGGGGTATAAAGTTTAAGAAGTTCATGTTGTATCCAAGATTTCTAATGATGATCTTTGACTACAAGTATCCAATGCTGAAGAAGGATCCGACAATGATTCTAGGTCAAGATCACATGAATATTAGAACCTTGATGAGGATGAAAGGTTATAAGGGTGTAGCTGATAATGAGAAACCACCCAACAGGAGATTGTTTGGAGCTTTGGCTCGTCCGGATTATACTGATCCAGGCAAGAACAAAGCTAGACATGATGATAGTGACTCAGACAACGACGATCCCTTAGTGTATGCTGATTCAAGCACTAAGCGGAAGCGTCAAGTAGTCAATCCTGGAGCCAAAGGGAAGGGCAAAGGAAAGGCTATTGATCAGGGAAGCACAAAGCAACAGGTTGCTAGGAAGAAATCGACTGCTAAGAAAGGTTCAGGTTTGGTGGATGAAGAGTCTGTGGATTCGGAAGAGACTGAGGTTGATGAACAGTGGGATTCTGATGACGAGAACGTAAGGACCACCAAACGTAAGGCCACTATGGTTGGTGAGTCTGAATTATTGAATCAGTCGATTGAAGAGTCTGAAAGGAGAAGGAAATCAGTTGAAGATGAAGGTTTGGGAGTTGATTTAGCTGAGTTGAGTGTTGGAGACACTGTAGTCGTGAATTTGCCTAAGAAGTCAAAGAAACAAAAGACTATGGCAAAGAAGTCCAGTGTGAAAGAACTGAGAGAGAAAGAATTAGCTCAGTTGTTGAAGGGTAAGAGATTGCCTGATGCTGGAACACCTTCCAAGCTATCTTCGCCAGTTGCTAAGAAGCAGAAGAAAGGAAAGGAGGCAGAGACTTTACCAATCGATCAGTTTAATATCGATATGGATAAAGTGCTTGATATGTTTAGGAAGCCTCAAAAGGAGAAAGCTGTTGAAGTTGAGCCCTCCAGATCAAAGTCAAAGAAAATGACTGTTGATGATGATGTGATGAAACAGGTCAATAAGAAGATGGAGGACATGATGAAGATGCTGATTGCTCAACAAGCTGAAATCACTAAGTTCAAGCAGAATGAGGAGAAGATGCTCCAGATTGTAGTTGCTTCAAAAGCAAATCAGGATGATATCAATGAAAAGATTCAGTTGTTAGAAGCTAAGAATGAGAAGCTTGAGAGGAGATGTGATAGAAACAAGAACAAGATCAAACTGATCAAGGCGGATAACAAAGAATTAAAGAAGGAAAACAAACGCCTGTGTGGTTTGATTGAAGAGTTATATAGCAGAGCACCCCAGTTGAAAGAGGGTGAAGAAGATGAAGAAGAAGATGAACAGAAGGTTGATTATGAGTATTCTGAATCTGAGAAAGAGGATGATGATGAAGAAGATGATGATGGATCGGATAAAAGTGATGATGATGAGAATAAAAGTGATGATGACAACAATGATGATGATGATGATGGTGCTGAGGGTACAGGAAAGAAGGGTGATGAGCTGAGTAGTGGAAGTGATCATGAAGGAGGAGATGATACTTCTAAGTTTAGTTATGAGAAGAGAAAATCACAGAAGAAGAAAGATACTGGAGAATCTAGTTCCAAGAAGAAAGGTGAGAATGTAGATGAAAGTATCTTTTGGAACGAAAAGGTGAGATCTCTTTCGGATGATGCTAAACTGATATACAAGAACATGTTGGAGAAGAGAGAGTGGACCATTGAGTTCACTGGATGCTTCGCTGAAATATTCCAGACTGATGATCTAAGATATGAGCTGGAATATGAAGATCCAGATCTTGAAGAAGGGGAACTACCTGCATCTGTGGCGAAACAAATATTAGATGGTCTCGCACAGAGGGTTGGTAAGACGTTTGAGGAGTTCATGATGGATGAATCGATTCCTGATATTCCTGAAAAGGATATGGGAAGTCATTCAGATGATGTACAGACTCCAGAAAACAACGAAGTTGAGATTGAAGATATTACTCATGAAGAGTTTCCCCAATACTTCAGAAAAGAAGATGAGAACGAAGTATTTCCTGACTTCACAGAGATACCAAACAAGTCAGCGAAACAAAAAGCGAAGAGAAGAAGCGAAGAGTTTGTTGAGAAGGTGTTTGGTGATGAAAAGAAAGATTCTTCCAACCAGTCTGATGAGTTGAAGAATTATCTGAAGAAGTTGAAGGAGATGGATGAGAACCGACCTAAACCTGAAGCTCAAGGTAACTTCTATCGTTTTCATAATGCCAAGTTCAAAGGCAGAGCTCTTGGGTGGACTTATCTTGGCAGACTGAAGTGCATTGCAGCTAAATGGGAAACCGGAATTCTGTATTTCAACAGATTCTGTGATTTGCTTACTCTACCGTATTGGGCGGTGAGAGATTTGTGCAGATTCCCGATGTCTGGAGCCGAGGTAAATGGATCGCATGTCGGTTGGTGTGCAGACAAACTAGTTTGGGAGAGTCGCACAAGATGGAACAGGTTTAAGCCTCAATATCCCAGAAGAAAACAGCATAGGGATATTGATCCTCAAACCAACATGAAGCGTGTGACTTTGAAATATAAAGCACCAAATGTGATGAGAAAGATACCATTGATGCCAATGCCACAGCATTTCAGTGCTGATTTCATATTCTGGTATTACGATTGGAGGAAGGCAGAAGCAGTGATTGTGTTAAGGGATGGAAAGGACAAATACAAGCATGTTCATGTATTTGATCCTATGTGGCTGATAAACTGCACATTCGAAGACATCATCATGTTGTTCTTTAATCCGATTTATTATGAACCGAACGACTTTGCTCAGGCGAGGAAGTACACTCAAGTTGTGGGAGTTTGTTTTGCATACGATATTAATGCTGGAAGCAACTTGGAGGGTAAACTTGGCAAAACTGTGAAGATCGCCAATGTTTCAAAGCCTGTGAAGAAAACATTCGAGCCGCCTATGACTGATGAGCAGAAGAAGCAGCTTAGAATCAAGCTGATGAATAGGACGATGGACTATCAGAGAAAACTATCCAATCAATAGTCGAGGGGGAGTTTGTTGATGCATTTGCGACTAAGGATTGGATATGATATTATTAACATATGTTAATGGGTAGCCGAAGGTAGTTTTGATGGGGCGAATGTAGTGGATACGGGCGAAGGAAGAACCTGAATGGACGAATGAAGAATGATCTTGGACAGAAGACCACATTCGACCACTGCAAGTGGGCAAATGTGGAATACTCTCACATTCGACCTATAGAAAGGGGCGAATGTGCAGATGTTATATATAGGTTTTGAGTTTTTGATTATGAAAGAGTGTTATCATTTGTGTCCAGGTTCAGTGCAGGTTCAGTAGTGTTTTTGTGAAAGTGTCTTTGTGATTCTAGATTAACATAAACGTTGTAATTGCTTATTAATTGAAAGTTAATCTATGAAAATGAAGTTGAAAATGATCTTGATTGTGTCGTGATTAGCATCTTATCAATTTGTTCAGATCTAGGGATTCCGCACCTAGATTTGTGACTTGTATGATCATAATATCCTGTTTTAGATAAAATCCAACGCTCACAAAGTGGTATCAGAGCATAGAGGATCATACAACAACAAATTCGATAAGATCAGAGTTGATTTGGACATGTTTTAGACCAATTATCATCTGTTTTTACAAAAACTTTTATAAAACATAGTTTTTGATCTATTTAAAGGTGATTTTGTTGTTAAATTCAAGTTTTCCAAGACTTAAAGTTGTTCCAAATCAAATCCGAAACATAACCTGATTGAGATCATTGAAATCCATGAACTTTTGAAAATCTCAGATCAAAATAACCGTTTTTCAAACAATAACCGTTTTTCAAAAGTGAAATCTGCTGATATGGGGCGAACCTGGAACCTGGACTGAGAGTTGTGGGCGAACGTGACTAAAAGTGGGCGAACCTGAGTTTAAAGTGGTCGAACCTGAAAATTTGTCTAGAAACTTTTCACATTCGGGTGGTATATTTCACCTTCGACCGTTTTGTGTTGGACGAAAGTGGAAATTGTTATAGTCTTTGTTTACATTCTGGTCTATTCCACCTTCGGGTATCACTATTTGGACGAAAGTGAGGAAAAAGGGTCGAGAGTGAGAAATATTGGACGAACCTAGAAAATTTTGGACGAACGTATAATTTTCGGGCGAACCTAAAATTTTTTGCTGAAAAATTTTTCTAAGTGTTGTGTTTTTCAGATTTTGATCATGTGGCGTTATCAGACTACTCAGGGATCAGCACCAACACAACCACAACAGCAGACAATGGACCCATGGACTGTTGCAGCTCAAAAGACGAACACGCAATCCTCACAACCACTGAACTACATGACAACAACGAGTACGATGCCTCAGAATGTAGCACATCCGGCTTTACAATCAGATTATTGGGGAGTAGCTGCAGCGGCGGTAAATACTCAAACCACTAACGCTATCTCTACCTTGATCAAGGATTTGTCTACAGGTAGTGGAACTCGGCCACCTAAGCTCATGGATATGCAAGAGTACAACCAGTGGCACACCATGTTCAAGATCCATCTGGAGGGCATGGGAGTTGAAGGAGCTGAGGCATGGAGCATGATCGTGAAAGGATATACAGCACCGATTCTGGAGAATACCGGTGAGTTAATTCCTCCGGAGAGCTTGGCAGAGGATGAAAAGAAGAAATACGTGGTGGAGAAGAAGGCGTTCTCTCAACTGACACAGGCGATCACAAGTGACCTGTTGCATCAGTTCGGGACATGTACAACGTCGAAGCAGCTTTGGGATAAGCTGAAGAGGAAGCATGATGGAAATGAAAAGACCAGGAGTTTGAGAATGGAGGAGTTGGTTAAGGAGTTTGATAATTTTTCGTTTATTAATAATGAAACTTTGAAAGAACTAACACCAAGATATATGCATTTATTGTCTGAATTGTCTAGCTATGGTGTACAGATTCCCATGACCAAGCAGGTTGATAAGTTTGCAGATGCTTTGCCACCACAGTGGGATCAGCATGTGGAGGTACTTAGAGAAAAAGATGCTTATCAATTTTGGACCATTTCAGAATTTATTGAGAAGTTGGAGAACAAAGAGCTGGAGGATAGGAGGAAAGCTAGGAGGTCGCAGATTCCTCAGAATCCGAGTCTGTATTTTGGAGGTACCTCAGTTTCAGCTGGAAACTCGAGCTCTGGAAGTGTTGCACCACATGTTGCATGCATTTCCAATGTCATGGATTCATCAAAACCAACCACCAACTACACACCACCACAATACAATTCCTACACACAACAACCATCATACACACCACCACAATATACTTCCTACATTTCACCAGTCTCTCCAATGCAACAAGCTAGTTTTTACACCGCTAACCAATCACAACAACCATCAAACCAAATTACTCAACATAAACAACCGGTGGTTTTGGATACATCCAACTTAGGAAACGTGACTGTGGAGGTTGCTCAGCAACACATTGCATTAGTCTCTGCTATGGTTTCATCCTACAATGGATTGGTTGCTAGTCAGATTGGGAACAACAACTTGACCAACGAAGACTACGCACAGATCGATAAAGAAGAGATGGAACTCATTGACATTCAATGGGCGTTTGCGAGTATAATGAGGAGAGCAACAGAGTTCATAGAGAAAACTGGAAGGACTGACTTGGCAACTTCTCCCAACACGACCTATGGTTTCAATAAGGAGAAGGTAACATGTTTTAATTGTGGAGAGAAAGGACACTTCAAACGGGAATGCACCCAGCCACCTAAACAAGGTAACCGAAACCCTTTCAATGCAAACTACCAGAACCGTCAACAAAACCAAGTTTCTTACCAAACCAACAACAACTACCAAAATCGAAACTTTAACAACCAAAACAGACAACCAAACACACAAAACCAGATTCAAAACCAATCTCCTAATCACCCAAACCGAACAGTTGTACCAATCACTACACCTACTGAGACTCAACAGAATGCGGGTCAAAACCAAGCTTTGGTTACTCAGCAGGATGAGAGGTTTGACTGGTCGGGTATGCAAATAGGGGTTGAAGAAGTAACTACTGGTGGGAATGTGGCTTGTGTTGCCTATCAGGTTGATTTGGAAGAATCAGTGGTAGTTGATGAGAAGAAAGAAACTGAGGAGAGTGAGAGTGATGATTCTGAGACAGAGATGGAAGTGGAGAGTGAACCTGTTGAGGTTAAGGCTGAGGAGAAGAGTTATGGGATGGTAATTGATTCAGTCTCTGATGTTCCAGAGGAGTGTAAATCAGTCTATTCAGACTCTGAGAGCGAATCAGACACAGAGGGAAGTGTTGATTCTTTGGATGATGATATTGACCAGTTGCTGGCAGAAGCTGATTTCTTGATGACGAGGAAGTCGTGCATAGCTGATGATGCTTTCACCAAGATCGACTACTCAAAGTTTTTCACTGGAAAGGAAGCTCATTTTGCTTTGATGGCCATGACCGAACCGCCAAAACCTGTAAGTTCTGAATCTAACACTGATGTCATGAGTGATAAATACTGTGGGACTTGTGATAGGTTGACAGAGGAGAATAAACAACTCCGAATTTCACGTGATAGTGCTATTCAAAACTGTCAATCTACTCGCAAAGAGTTAAATGCTTTTAACAAAGTATTAGATGGCTATAAAAAGGACATTTCTGACTTGAAAACCACTTTGTCATTGAAACAACTGGCCATAAATAACTACATCAATGAAATTGAAAACACCAAGTTAGAAATGGCTGCCATTAAATGCTTTGCTGAAAAGGTTAACAAGAAGTTAGAAAGCTATAAGAATGTTGCTTATGTCGTGGATCATATAATTGATGATAACACCACCAATTATAAGTCTGTACCATCTCCGGTTCTTTTTGAGAACCATAACTATCATCAAGTTATACCGGAGAGTTCGGTGAAATCAGACTCATCATCAGATGTGGAATCTAATACCTCGAGTATTGGTGTTCCATATCCTGAAGATGTGAGACCGATTTTGGGCTTGAACAATGAGGGTGTTTATGCTGAGAGTGATAGTTCTGACTCAGATAATGATGATATTGGTAGTGATAAATCTGATAATGAATGTGAGATTCCAAAAGAAAATCACATCATTACTACCGAACCAGTATCACCATCTGATCATATTCATCCGATGGCAAAAGCTATTCATGACAAGAAATCGAAAAAGCTTGATGTTAAGAAAAAGAATGATGTTAAGAATGATGTTAAGAATGTGATTGAAAAGAATGAGCTGAATGAAACCAGTGACAAACCTGTAAAGGTGTTTTATCGGATGGAAGGATCCGATAAAATCATTGCTGATGAGGAATTTCCGATTAAAAATGTTAACTATTCAAAACTTGATAAAATCTGGCAAGAAAGCACAATTTGGTTTCCAAAACATGAAAGAACCAATGAAATTCCACCAGAAATCTTAAAGAAACTGTTTTCAGAAACTCCTCAAGAGCCAAAAATACATGTCACTTAGTTTATTCGACCTGATGATAAAGCAAATGGTTTTCATGAACCTTCTTACTCGAAAGGACCACTTCCTGAGAGTTTAAGAAATCAACAATATAATGATCAATTTCCTGTAAGATCATTTGCTTCACCGAATGCTCATTATGTGTTTGAGGAATATAGAAAGTGCTTTAAATGTGGAGAACGCGGGCATTTACTTGCTCAGTGTCCATATGTAAGGCACAAGAGACATGAAGTTGAGGTTAAGAATTCCTTGAAAAAGCCGATTGATCATTATGTCCCACCGCATAGACGGACTGTTCCTCAACAACAACATTTTCAAAATCAAAACAATTTTCAAATGAGGAACAACCGTCCATTTCATTATGATCGGAGGAATCAGATTGCAATGGAACAATCTTGGAGAAAACCAGTGTTGAACACAACAGCTGATAGACAAAAGGTTCCACAAAAACCAATTGTCAAGTCAAATGTTGGACCTAAGTCTGTTAATTCAGATAAGGTTGCTAAGAAAGTTACTTTCTGTAACAATGTTCAGAAACCTATTGAGAAACCAAAATCTCAAATCCGTATTCTCAAAAGGTCTGAACAATCTTGGACACCTAATGGTTCTCCAGGAGCCTCTACATCAAAGGTGAGTGATAAGAATGAATCTGTTTTGAAAAATCAGAAAACGGTTAATTCAAAACAGAAAGTTGTTGAGAAAGTCATTGAGAATGATTCTTTGAAAGCCAAAGTTCAAAGGCCCAAGACTCAGGCTTGGGTCCCCCGAAAGAACTAATTGTCTACTTTTTGTGTGCAGGGAGCTTCAGTTGGCCCTATTAGCAGTCTCTGGATTGTTGATAGTGGAGCTTCAGGCCACATGACGGGGGATTTGGCGTTGCTGTTCGATGTGAAGAATATTAATGGAGGATATGTTGCGTTCGCAGGAAATAAAGGAGGTTATATAACGATGGAAGGAAGTGTGAGTAACGGGATTGTGACTTTCGAGCGGATATCTTATGTCAAGCAGATAGACTATAATCTGTTGAGTGTCAGTCAAATATGCGACAAACAATTTTCTGTGCATTTTGATGACAAATCCTGCTACATACTTAAACCGGGCTTCAAGATTCCAAAGGAGTGGGTTATGTTGATGGCACCTCGAGTCAACAATCTTTACATTCTTGATATGTCTAAGGCAATGACACCACAGGGACAGATAACATGTTTTCTTTCCAAGGCGACCGAAAAAGAATCAATAATGTGGCACCACAGGATGGGGCACATTCATTTGAGAAAGATGAATCAGTTAGTAAGAAATGGACTTGTCGATGGAGTTAACGTGAAACATTTCCATCTGAACGACAAGTGTGTGAGCTGCATGAAAGGAAAACAACACAGACAATCCCATAAATTGAAGAAAGTTAACTCTGTTGAGATGCCGCTTGAGCGATTGCACATGGACCTTTTTGGACCGGTCAAGCGCAAAAGTCATCTCGGAGAGCTTTATTGTTTAGTCGTCACTGATGACTATTCACGATTCTCATGGGTGATGTGTTTGAAGAACAAAAGCGACACCTTTACAAACTTACAAGTTCTGTTCACTCGGCTGGAGAATATCTACAACTTGAAGATCAAAAGAATCAGGAGTGACAACGGGACGGAGTTTAAAAATGCAAAAGATTTGTGGATTCGCCAGCAACGTCCAAGGGGGAGATTGTTGATGCACTTTCTGTGGACGTCACTGTCGAATAGACTAGGGTTGAGTCTTAGTAGTGTGTTACATGAGATTGTGGTGATCCATAAGGGCATTTTATGGATCTGACGCATTTGTAATATATAGGACAAAACACTGAGCCAGGTTCGACCTAAACACACTGGGCGAATGTGGATGTTTTCCACATTCGACCAATATCAACTGGGCGAATGTGGAAATACTCCACATTCGACCATCACAAATGGGCGAATGTGGAAATACTCCACATTCGACCATCATAAAGGGGCGAACGTGGAACTGGTGTTTTGGTCTATAAATAGCAATCTCATGTGTTATTGTTCATTTTGGTGATTTGAGTTGGTACTTTGAATGCTCTCAAGGGGGAGGTCATGCCCGACCTCCCCCGGCCACGAGATAGACGTTTATCCTACTGATGACAGTGTCTGTAACCGTTTCTGTAGTAATACGAATCTGTGATGACGTTGTTATCGTGTATTTCTGTCTCGTCTCGAATCTCCCGTCTGAAACCGAGTTGTTTTTGCTTAATCGATCCATGAATTCGGTTGTTAACCGGATTCTCAATTGGTATATTGAGAATCCGGTTAAAAACCGAACTCGTGGATCGAATATGCATAAACAACTCAGTTTCAGACGGGAGATTCGAGACGAGACAGAAATACACAATAACAACGTCATCACAGATTCGTATTACTACAGAAACGGTTACAGACACTGTCATCAGTAGGATAAACGTCTATCTCGTGGCCGGGGGAGGTCGGGCATGACCTCCCCCTGAGAGCATTCAAAGTACAAACTCAAATCACCAAATTGAACAATAACACATGAGATTGCTATTTATAGACCAAAACACCAGTTCCACGTTCGCCCCTTTATGATGGTCGAATGTGGAGTATTTCCACATTCGCCCATTTGTGATGGTCGAATGTGGAGTATTTCCACATTCGCCCAGTTGATATTGGTCGAATGTGGAAAACATCCACATTCGCCCAGTGTGTTTAGGTCGAACCTGGCTCAGTGTTTTGTCCTATATATTACAAATGCGTCAGATCCATAAAATGCCCTTATGGATCACCACAATCTCATGTAACACTATACTAAGACTCAACCCTAGTCTTATTCGACAGTGACGTCCACAGAAAGTGCATCAACAATCTCCCCCTTGGACGTTGCTGGCGAATCCACAAATCTCTTGCACATTAACACATTCTCCTCTTTGAAAATTCCTAGCATCATCAACAATCTCCCCCTTGACTGATGCTTCACCAAGTTTCTCTGAGATCCCGTATGATAAATCAATCATGTTCTTGAGTAACTTCATCTGTTCGACAGAATACAAGCCGTAGACGAGTGAAACAAGCAATCAGAAGCTTTCATCAGGAACTACCAGTACTAATTGAGGACTTGAAATGCTTCAGAAACTGAAGTTTTCGGCAGGGCCAACAATATCTACCAATAGCTCTTGAAACCTTCAGGACTGTGATCTTGAAACTTTCGTTGAACCTACGTGCCACATGACTCCTACTAGGATACCTCATTACTTTCAGAACATTGAAATCTCAAACTTGATTTCCTTCTTCATAACAACTCTTTAGAACAAGTTCCTTCAAACACACAGGAACTGGGTTGACTGTTCTCATCATGCGGAATAAAATCTATCTATTTTCTGGCCCATAATAGTCATTTGAATCTGATTATCATACTGTTGATTCTCATGACTACCCCACATTAAAACTGTTTCATCATCATCAATTCTTCAACAAATTTGGGTAAACCTCATCACCATTCTTCCGAAAATCTTCAAAAATTGCCTTACCCAAATTTTCGATAGAAAATTTTCGAAATTTTTTTTAGGCCTTAAATTCTACATTCGCCCCTGGTACTTCTACATTCGCCCGTTTTTGTTGACCCGAAGGTAGAATAGTAACCAGAATGTAAAATAACACTTGACCCTTTTCACTTTCGCCCATTTACACTCACATTCGTCCACTTTCTATCCACCTTCGCCCGCCCGATGAACCGAAGGTGAAATTGACACCCGAAAGTGAAAATTGACATAACAAAATTCCAGGTTCGCCCAAAACATGCTACATTCGCCCAGTAAAATTCCACGTTCGCCCGCCCGACTTTATAAAACGGGCGAATGTGCAGACTGATCGTGTTCTTGTTCAATATTTTCTTCAAATCAGTCCAAAATCACTCTAATTCTTTGAATTTGATGATGAAACTTGTTCAGAAAGGTGCGAAAATGAAAACCTAACCCTCGAATTCACAAAAACATGGAGAAATCACATGATTTTGGGTTCAATTAAGAATCTAGGGTTTCTAGGGTTTCAACCTTTCAATTTTAATCTGAATTTAACGTCTGAAAACAGTAAAAACGAGCTGTGATTGATTCAAACGACTGTTAGATCGTTCAAATCGGTACCACGGCTCTGATACCAATTGAGAATCCGGTTAAAAACCGAACTCGTGGATCGAATATGCATAAACAACTCAGTTTCAGACGGGAGATTCGAGACGAGACAGAAATACACAATAACAACGTCATCACAGATTCGTATTACTACAGAAACGGTTACAGACACTGTCATCAGTAGGATAAACGTCTATCTCGTGGCCGGGGGAGGTCGGGCATGACCTCCCCCTGAGAGCATTCAAAGTACAAACTCAAATCACCAAATTGAACAATAACACATGAGATTGCTATTTATAGACCAAAACACCAGTTCCACGTTCGCCCCTTTATGATGGTCGAATGTGGAGTATTTCCACATTCGCCCATTTGTGATGGTCGAATGTGGAGTATTTCCACATTCGCCCAGTTGATATTGGTCGAATGTGGAAAACATCCACATTCGCCCAGTGTGTTTAGGTCGAACCTGGCTCAGTGTTTTGTCCTATATATTACAAATGCGTCAGATCCATAAAATGCCCTTATGGATCACCACAATCTCATGTAACACTATACTAAGACTCAACCCTAGTCTTATTCGACAGTGACGTCCACAGAAAGTGCATCAACAATCTCCCCCTTGGACGTTGCTGGCGAATCCACAAATCTCTTGCACATTAACACATTCTCCTCTTTGAAAATTCCTAGCATCATCAACAATCTCCCCCTTGACTGATGCTTCACCAAGTTTCTCTGAGATCCCGTATGATAAATCAATCATGTTCTTGAGTAACTTCATCTGTTCGACAGAATACAAGCCGTAGACGAGTGAAACAAGCAATCAGAAGCTTTCATCAGGAACTACCAGTACTAATTGAGGACTTGAAATGCTTCAGAAACTGAAGTTTTCGGCAGGGCCAACAATATCTACCAATAGCTCTTGAAACCTTCAGGACTGTGATCTTGAAACTTTCGTTGAACCTACGTGCCACATGACTCCTACTAGGATACCTCATTACTTTCAGAACATTGAAATCTCAAACTTGATTTCCTTCTTCATAACAACTCTTTAGAACAAGTTCCTTCAAACACACAGGAACTGGGTTGACTGTTCTCATCATGCGGAATAAAATCTATCTATTTTCTGGCCCATAATAGTCATTTGAATCTGATTATCATACTGTTGATTCTCATGACTACCCCACATTAAAACTGTTTCATCATCATCAATTCTTCAACAAATTTGGGTAAACCTCATCACCATTCTTCCGAAAATCTTCAAAAATTGCCTTACCCAAATTTTCGATAGAAAATTTTCGAAATTTTTTTTAGGCCTTAAATTCTACATTCGCCCCTGGTACTTCTACATTCGCCCGTTTTTGTTGACCCGAAGGTAGAATAGTAACCAGAATGTAAAATAACACTTGACCCTTTTCACTTTCGCCCATTTACACTCACATTCGTCCACTTTCTATCCACCTTCGCCCGCCCGATGAACCGAAGGTGAAATTGACACCCGAAAGTGAAAATTGACATAACAAAATTCCAGGTTCGCCCAAAACATGCTACATTCGCCCAGTAAAATTCCACGTTCGCCCGCCCGACTTTATAAAACGGGCGAATGTGCAGACTGATCGTGTTCTTGTTCAATATTTTCTTCAAATCAGTCCAAAATCACTCTAATTCTTTGAATTTGATGATGAAACTTGTTCAGAAAGGTGCGAAAATGAAAACCTAACCCTCGAATTCACAAAAACATGGAGAAATCACATGATTTTGGGTTCAATTAAGAATCTAGGGTTTCTAGGGTTTCAACCTTTCAATTTTAATCTGAATTTAACGTCTGAAAACAGTAAAAACGAGCTGTGATTGATTCAAACGACTGTTAGATCGTTCAAATCGGTACCACGGCTCTGATACCAATTGAGAATCCGGTTAAAAACCGAACTCGTGGATCGAATATGCATAAACAACTCAGTTTCAGACGGGAGATTCGAGACGAGACAGAAATACACAATAACAACGTCATCACAGATTCGTATTACTACAGAAACGGTTACAGACACTGTCATCAGTAGGATAAACGTCTATCTCGTGGCCGGGGGAGGTCGGGCATGACCTCCCCCTGAGAGCATTCAAAGTACAAACTCAAATCACCAAATTGAACAATAACACATGAGATTGCTATTTATAGACCAAAACACCAGTTCCACGTTCGCCCCTTTATGATGGTCGAATGTGGAGTATTTCCACATTCGCCCATTTGTGATGGTCGAATGTGGAGTATTTCCACATTCGCCCAGTTGATATTGGTCGAATGTGGAAAACATCCACATTCGCCCAGTGTGTTTAGGTCGAACCTGGCTCAGTGTTTTGTCCTATATATTACAAATGCGTCAGATCCATAAAATGCCCTTATGGATCACCACAATCTCATGTAACACTATACTAAGACTCAACCCTAGTCTTATTCGACAGTGACGTCCACAGAAAGTGCATCAACATAGGTGGCTGGGTGCATTCCCGTTTGAAGTGTCCTTTCTCTCCACAATTAAAACATGTGACCTTCTCCTTATTGAAACCATAGGTCGTGTTGGGAGAAGTTGCCAAGTCAGTCCTTCCAGTTTTCTCTATGAACTCTGTTGCTCTCCTCATTATACTCGCAAAAGCCCATTGAATGTCAATGAGTTCCATCTCTTCTTTATCGATCTGTGCGTAGTCTTCGTTGGTCAAGTTGTTGTTCCCAATCTGACTAGCAACCAATCCATTGTAGGATGAAACCATTGCAGAGACTAATGCAATGTGTTGCTGAGCAACCTCCACAGTCACATTTCCTAGGTTGGAAGTATCCAAAACCACCGGTTGTTTATGTTGAGTAATTTGGTTTGATGGTTGTTGTGATTGGTTAGCAGTGTAAAAACTAGCTTGTTGCATTGGAGAGATTGGTGAAATGTATGAAGTATATTGTGGTGGTGTGTATGATGGTTGTTGTGTGTAGGAATTGTATTGTGGTGGTGTATAGTTGGTGGTTGATTTTGATGAATCCATGACATTGGAAATGCATGCAACATGTGGTGCAACGCTTCCAGAGCTCGAATTTCCAGCTGAAACTGAAGTACCTCCAAAATACAGACTTGGATTCTGAGGAATCTGCGACCTCCTAGCTTTCCTCCTATCCTCCAGCTCTTTGTTCTCCAACTTCTCAATAAATTCTGAAATGGTCCAGAATTGATAAGCATCCTTCTCTCTAAGTACCTCCACGTGCTGATCCCACTGTGGTGGCAAAGCATCTGCAAACTTATCAACCTGCTTAGTCATGGGAATCTGTACACCATAGCTAGACAATTCAGACAATAAATGCATATATCTCGGAGTTAGTTCTTTCAAAGTTTCATTATTAATGAAAGAAAAATTATCAAACTCTTTAACCAACTCCTCCATTCTCAAACTCCTGGTCTTTTCATTTCCATCATGCTTTCTCTTCAGCTTATCCCAAAACTGCTTTGACGTAGTACATGTCCCAAACTGATGCAACAGGTCACTTGTGATTGCCTGTGTCAGTTGAGAGAACGCCTTTTTCTCCACCACGTATTTCTTCTTTTCATCCTCAGCCAAGCTCTCCAGAGGAATCAACTCACCGGTATTCTCCAGAATCGGTGCTGTATATCCTTTCACGATCATGCTCCATGCCTCAGCTCCTTCAACTCCCATGCCCTCCAGATGGATCTTGAACATGGTGTGCCACTGGTTGTACTCTTGCATATCCATGAGCTTAGGTGGCCGAGTCCCACTACCTGTAGACAAATCCTTAATCAAGGTAGAGATAGCGTTAGTGGTTTGAGTATTTACCGCCGCTGCAGCTACTCCCCAGTAATCTGATTGTAATGCCGAATGTGCTACATTCTGAGGCATCGTGCTCGTTGTTGTCATGTAGTTAAGTGGTTGTGAGGATTGCGTGTTCGTCTTTTGAGCTGCCACAGTCCATGGGTCCATTGTCTGCTGTTGTGGTTGTGTTGGTGCTGATCCCGAAGTAGTTTGAAAACGCCACATGATCAAAATCTGAAAATCACAAACACTTAGAAAAATTTTCAGCAAAAAATCCTACGTTCGCCCGAAAATTAGTACTTTCGTCCAAATTTTTCTAAGTTCGTCCAATCTGTCACACTCTCGTCCCTTCTAACTCACTTTCGTCCAAACAGTGATACCCGAAGGTGAATATGACCAGAATGTAAATCACACAAACACAATTTCCACTTTCGTCCGAAGCAAAAACGGTCGAATGTAGAATATACTACCCGAATGTGAAAAATGTCAAACAAGTTTTCAGGTTCGTCCACTCAAACTCTCAGGTTCGCCCACTTTTATGTCAGGTTCGCCCACAAACTCAGTCCAGGTTCCAGGTTCGCCCCATATCAGCAGATCTCACTTTTGAAAAACGGTTATTGTTTGAAAAACGGTTATTTTGATCTGAGATTTTCAAAAGTTCATGGATTTCAATGATCTCAATCAGGTTATGTTTCGGATTTGATTTGGAACAACTTTAAGTCTTGGAAAACTTGAATTTGACCACAAAATCACCTTTAAATCGATCAAAAACTATGTTTTATAAAAGTTTTTGTAAAAACAGATGATAATTTGTCTAAAACATGTCCAAATCAACTCTGATCTTATCGAATTTGTTGTTGTATGATCCTCTATGCTCTGATACCACTTTGTGAGCGTTGGAATTTATCTAAAACAGGATTATATGATCATACAAGTCACAAATCTAGGTGCAGAAACCCTAGATCTGAACAAATTGATAAGATGCTAATCACGACACAATCAAGATCATTTTCAATATCATTTTCATAGATTAACTTTCAATCAATAAGCATTTACAACGTTTATGTTAATCTAGAATCACAAAGACACTTTCTCAAAAACACTCCTAAACCTGAACTGAACCTGGACACAAATGATAACACCCTTACATAATCAAAAACTCAAAATCTATATATAGCCTCTGCACATTCGCCCCTTTCAACAGGTCGAATGTGTGCATTTTCCACATTCGCCCACTAAGAGTGGTCGAATGTGGTCTTCTGTCCACGTCCATTCTTCATTCGTCCATTCCAGTTCTACCTTCGCCCATATTTACTACATTCGCCCATCTTGAATCACCTTCGGCTATCTACTAACATGTGTTAATCAAGTATATCCAATCCTTAGTCGCAAAATGCATCAACAAAACCCACACCACACAATCAAAATTGACGCGTGTTTGAATTATACATGTTAATGATTTTGATTTCCTTGTGACCGACAAATCATTTCCGTTCATTACACACTTGATTACAGCTTTTAACATTCAATTTCGAGACCAATTAATGCGTTGGACATTCAAAACTTGGTTAAATTTTTAATCGAACAATTGCAGTTTTAACACTATAAATTGAACTCACCCTCCTCGTCTGAATTCGTCGATAATCTATTCCTTACTATCAACTCTCTCTGTAATTCTCTATAATTTGTGTAATCAAGTTCATTTGACTTTCTGTTTGCCTCGTGTTCTTGGAAGCTTGCAAACCTGTAAGTTTAAAATTAATGTTGAAATCTTATTTATTATCATGATCTTATGAGTAACCTTCTATTAGTTTTGTTAATCACATCGCAATTAAGTTAATGGTAAAATTAGGGTTCTTAGGTATTCAATTTGGGGAAGATGACCGCAATTATAATTCGTATAAAATGTTTTCGAAACAAAGGAAAACAACCATCCGATTTGTAGATCAGATGGTTGGGCGTGTTGGTGTGTTTGTTCAGACCGGTCGCAAATCATGAGTTCGAACTAGGCTCCCATTTTCTGTTTCTGTTTAAAAGCTGATTATTATATATAATTAATACATTATCTTTTAAATTATGTTTAAAATAGAAAAACTAGTTTATAAATTCTATAAAATTTATTTAGGGTATTTAACTTATAAACTTATTTATTTTTTTATTTTCAGATACTATTTTATTTTATATATATAATAATTATTTTCGAGTAATATATATATATATATATATATATATATATATATATATATATATATTAGATTAAAAAATACCAAAAAACATTACAAATTCTAGAAAATTTATTTTAAGTTTAGAAACTTGTAATCTTTGAAAAACTGAATTTTATTTACATAAAGGCTACAATTAATTTTTTTTAAAATAATTAAATCTATTTTAATATTATTAAATCCATTATAAATCCAATTTTCATTATTTTTTCACCAAAATTTTACATAAATTATTTCCAATAATTTAGGTTAGAAAATAATATTATTTCCTGAATTTTTTGAAACTTAATATTTTTGAATATTATAAACATGTTTAAATTAAAATGTTATAATTTATTGGGAAAATAATTTTATAAAAATTATTTTTACACTTTATTACTTTAGTACAACAGGCTTTGACGAAGATCTTTGTTTTATTTGATTTATTTTTTAACTTCCCTTTTATTATTTAATTAACGAGTATTTCATTTAATTTATAAACAATCGTCAATCCCCAAATTTGAAACCTTAGAATGCCTAGACTAGAAAACTTTAACTTTTAAGTTTCCCAACACTCATTTGTATTGCCTTTGGACTTAGGATAATACTTGGGAACTTTCGTGCCATTTAGACTATTTCAATGAATTCAACATTTTTTCTAGGGTGAGTTTACATATCCCCTTTTTACTGTTTTACATTTTTGGGGTGAAACATGTTTAAACATTTTTTATACAATAGAAATTACTCATTATGTTGAAATTTGTTGACTCATTTTGACTTGTAACAAAAAGAAACAATACAATGATTAACATTGATCACGCCGCCTGTTTAGATTATAGCGCTATTGGTCTGACAAACCCCTCCCCCATAAATTCAGGGATGATAAAAAACAGTTAACTTTTACTAACTTGCAAGTTAGGTCTCAGTCGCCACAAGGTTTGATTGTACAAAAGACGCATTGTTACATGTCAGACTCATACTCTAACATTATTCATTGATATATCTCAACTGTGATTGCTATACAAAATATTGTTTTCAATTACATGCTAAAATCTATGTATTCTCACCAACTATTTATAGTCGACACCCCATCTTTCCAACTTAATTAACATGTTTCAGGTTTACTTACTATTGGAAGTTGTACAAGTCTTGGAACACATAGGAGCTTTGGACCTAGTTTATATAAATCAAGTTTATGTAATCATTAATTTGTATGACAATTGTAAATCATTTAATTATATTCAACTTTCATTTAGTACCATGAGCTATTGAACAATTATCACGATGTGACACTTCGATGTTTCCTCCATCAGTTGGAGTTTTACAGATTTAAAGCATTAATCCCTAATCGTGTGAAAGGCAGCTGAGTATGATGTTTTGTCGTGTGGAAAATAGGCGACTAGCTTTCATACTCTTATGAATATTAGCGGACTATCGATCATAGTCTTGTACTCACGGTTGCATTGTCTGTTTCCTCTCAACCGTCCCTAAATCAAACTTAACAATTTGAAAAACTGATTGTGGATTCTTGTTACACATCACTTATGTACTAACATATTGAAAAATCAGATCAAAACAACAATGTTTGACCTGTTTAATCGATGATTGTATGGTTCGAACCCTAAGTGAACACTGACTAATAGACCCATTAAAAGTGTTTAATAACTAAAAATCAACATGGGCCTTTGTTAATCGATGCATTTAGAACATAATGACACAAAAATCATCAACCAAATCGACCCATTGCAGATTTGGGAAATTCAAAATTGGACCAAACTGTTGCAGCCCACTATCAACCGTAGTCGTGTGAAAAGTCCCCGACTAGCACCATAGTCGTGTGTAATTTCAGGAGACTATGAGCTAATCGTGTCAAAAACCGGCGACTGGCAATCATAGTCGCCTGTTACAGAGTTTTGGGCAATTATAGCAAAAAAAATGCCATTTTTGTCTTATTTCGCCTCGTTTTGATATTTCTAATGTTTTTTTTAATGTACTACGAAAGCTCAATCAAGAACAACGTGTGCATGTTTCTTGGCCCGATCACAAACGGGAAGAACGAAAGCTTTAAGGGCATTGTGGAATTCCTGAAGAGATCGAGGATCACGTATGTTATCTTTCAACAATATGTGATGTACAAGGATATCCTATGTCAGTTCTACCACAACGCAAGGATTGATTGTGAAGTTATGCCCCCTGTCATTCGCAGCAAGATCAACGGGCAAGATGTAGTTGTTTCTGAAAACATTATTCGTATCGAGCTTTTATTCACCGACTCTATAGATCATCCCATAGAGTTTTAGTCCATTCTTATTCATGGATGCTTCCTCAGAATGAAATACAAGAAGCTGCGGTAACAGATGATATTTTACACAAGGCGTACGTGTGGGCAGTTTTCAAGTATCTTATACAAGTCGTATTGCAGTGTTTGGGGCCGAGAAGAACGACTTTTGATGAAATCAGAGACACACTGGCGTCTGTTGTTATCGCACTTGTTCTTAACAAAGACTTCAGCTTCTCGGGAATGGTGATGAAACACTTGAAGGAAATGGTCACCAAAGGAAAAGACGAGAAGCCCTATCTTATGTATCCATGATTCCTATAAATGATTATTGATAGATAACTTCTAGACTTGCCAAAGAACCCTCTAGAGAGTTTCGTTCTACAACATATGGATGAGCGGGTGATGGGGGGAATGAAGCAGTACAGAGGGCAACTGAAAGACCAATAGCCAAAGTACAGAAGATTGTTTGGTCATCTAAGCTATCCATCTTCTGTTGCTGCTCTAGGAAATAAGTGGAGGCATGACAACAGTGTATCTGAAGAAGAGTTCGAAGTGACAAGACGGACTTTTGTAGATGGTTACATAATTGGACATTAAACAGTTGAATTGGGGTCAAAGGAGCCTGCCAATCAAGGAGATACGACTAATTTTCAACCCCAAACCTCTGAAGCAATTGAACCAAGCTCATCAAGTGCCAGAGGCATGTCCCAAGTGTCAGAAGAAGATGAAAATGTTGAGATCGATGATGCCTTAGAAGAAACTAATTCAGAAGATGACACTCTTGAGACAAGGAAGCATAAACGAGCAAAAGCTAAGGTTGAATTAACAAAAAAGAGACATTTGGTAGTTGATCCAAATTTTATTGTTGATGAGGATTCTTATATTGCAGAACTAGATGATGAACTTTCATCACCTCTATCAACAAAATCACAGCCAAATAAGGGAAGATTGAAGAGAAAATCTTAACGTACTGCATCCACTTGTAAGAAGAAAGTGAAATATGGCTGATTAGCTGATGTTGTCACTCAAACTGCTTATGTCACAACAACAGAAACAACATCAACACCAACAACAGCTACTTCATCAGCAGCTATGACTGTAGGCACCACATGGTCAATGCCTGCATCGGTAATCTTCACTGAGCCTGTATCAGTTACCGGTGTAGTGACCTTTACACCCACTCCCTCACAGTAGCTAGTTTCGAATCCTGTCAGTGACATAATCTAGAACATGCGAGACTCGATGCGTTCTTCTTCTTTAGCCCCACAATCCTCTTCCTCTACTGGTTTAGCAGCAACTAATGAACAGTTCCAAAGACATATGAATGAAGCAGTCACGTTCATGCTGAATCAAGCTCATGAAAACCAAGATCTCATAGGAAAGATTGCTACTATTGAAGAGAACGAGTATCAAATGCTTGAACTGTTGATGGAGACGATTAAATCAACAAAGAACTATAAGCATCTAATCATGCTCTCCAAGCTTCAAATGAGCAGCTAGTCAAGTCAAGCGATGAAACAACACTTAGCTTGATAAACATGGAATCTTAGTATCAACAGCTGCAGCTTGCAAACGTCAACAACGAAAATAAAATTGGAGAGTTCAAATCAAAAAACCAGAATCGCAGAGAAAGGGCTCACAGGTTGATTGAAGACCATCCAAGAATCAAAGGTAGACACGATTCTAGTAATGATGAAGAAGAAGAAGATGATGATGAGGAAGACGAGGATGATGATGATGAGGGAAATGATGACGACGATGGTCAGGATGATGAAAACGACGATGATTGAGATGAACTGGGCAATACGGGTGCAGTGTAACAACCCGACCCCGAGGGTGTCGGTTGGGATACAGTTGTTACCAAAATTGCACAACGGAAGCAACCAACAACTATATTAATTGTTTAAACAATCTCTAGTTCTCAAAATAATACAAATAATATATAAAATAAATTAACATCTATTGCAGGGACGAGGCGCGGCGGTCGTCGAAGCAGTTATTGCAGTGTAATCCACTAGTTGATCCATTCTCTATCCTTCTTATCTCTAGACGCTCTAAACCGCAACATCTGTAGCAATAATCCTCTACCAGATATTCTCCAATCCGTTACTAGCAAGTATATACCTCGCAGTTGCCATTCATTCATTTGTAGTACCTGAACAGATGCTTAAAAAGAGTTGGGTCAGCTATTACGCTGTGAGTCCGTGTAATAGTTTAATAAATCCAAAACAGGTTTGTCATCTCAAAAACAAGTTCACAAGTTTTCACAACACAACACATAGTGATGACAAGCGACACCTCAAACCTATATGCTAAATCCATCTTCTGCCATTATGGATTTCCTTGGCAAAATACATGTCACAACGGTCCTGTAGACCTCAGTGGAGGGTTTTCTGGGCTTCCGGATCCACTGTGTGTGGGGGTTTCCCCAAGTAGTACTACCCACATATTAAGTGGCCCAACCCCTGGGTTAATGAGTGTCAGTATGGTTATGTGGCAGCAAGTATCTTGTCACATCCAAACAGTTCACACACACAAGCATATGTTCACCCCAAAACAGTAAAACACAAAAAGGGGAATGGTACACAGAACTCACCTTGGTTCTTTATCACTTAGTTGTTTTGTATGCCGCGGTTTTGAGTTCCGCCTCTCCTTGACATATAAATTCCTATTGTAATCACAAATATTAGTGCGTGTAACAAAGTATCATGGTTACACGTGTGGGTAAACTTGGGACTTTTAGTTATTATTGTCCAATTTATTCTAATCGTCGAATTGTAATCGTCCTCATCTTATAGGGTATAGCTCTTAATCCAAAGTAATCCACATTTAGTTCATTATCCCAGTTATATAGTTTCATAGTCTAATATTCCATCTTAAACCACATTCACTATTATACGCCATATCATTATATGCAATAACCAATTATATGTTGTTTCTCTTGTTAGTTAAATGGTTTTATATCTCACTACATCTACTGTGCATAACTAAGTTCTCATAATCACATATTAATATGCTTAACATTCAAAGGCATGTTCACCCAGCCATTATCTTATTCATTGATTATTTTTCTATGTTCCAATCAACATCAACTCTGGTCAACTATCTATACGTTTAGGTTCCAAACAATATTCTCATTCCCATAAAACAAAGTTATCATAATACGCCTTACTTCATGTATTTGGTTCTTATGGTTTATTAAGTTTTGTTGTTTAATTAGTTTTGTTAGTCGGGTCGGGTTCAAGTTCAAGTTCCACACGTGATAACCATATCAAATAGTACTAATGTTGGGAGGGTTCAGGTTCTCGTATTTATACCTCTCCGACCCCTACCGTTGACTAGTCGATTGACCAGAGTTGACCTCTTCGACCCTCTTGATCCATGACCCGATTCGTCTTCCCGCTCAAACCCACCACCATGGCTCCAATACTCAAGTCTCGGACCAACTTCATAACCTTAACCTCATCCGCTAGACTGCTACCACTGTATGCTACCATCACCACGACATCATCATAACTCATCGGAACCTTAATTACAACCATTACTGTAGAATTCTATCTCTAAAACCTATAACCGTCATCGCCAATCCGGTAGGAATCCACCATCATCATTCATTCTGTCATCCAGTACCCATCACTCAAGACCACGAGCCCATCATTCACCACCACCGATAATTATCTAGAAGGAAGATGAGTCGGGGCTTTACCTTGATCACCGGAGCAAGTCCGACCGATCGAAGACCAAGGTCGGTTTCCCATCTTCTTTTCCCAATCTCTTTCTCTTTCTAACTCGTGGTTCTCTCTCTCTCTCTTCTTTATCCGATCTCTCTCTCGCTGGCTTCCTCTCTCTCTAGATGTCTCTCTCTTGCTAATGTTCAGTAAGTTGTGTGTTTTAGTGATAAGGTTAGGGAAAGGTGAGTTGTGTGTCAAGGGTTTAGGTGGGGCACATGGCACCTTAGAATGGTGCCATGTGTCCCATGTGTTGAGTAAGCAAAGGACACGGGTCGGGATCAGGTTCGGGTTCGGGTTCGTATCGTGTATTGGTTCAATCACACAACGTATCTAATAATTATTTAATCTCGTTTAAATATTTGGTTATAACTATCGGTTTGGTTTTGTATTGGTATAGATACATATATAATTTATTTTGTTGTCTATTTATACCAAAGTTAGCATAGCCAAACTAATTTAGGCGCGAAAAATTTGGGTCCCAAAACTCGGGGTGTTACATTCTCCCCCCGTTATTGGAATTCCGTCCTCGGAATTATTTTCGGGCCATCTATTGTCGCCCATCCAGTACATTCCATACTCGGATTCGGTGCTCTAGTCTTTGCTCTTGTTTGTCACACATTCCTTTCACCAACCGAGTCGTAATTTTGGTGGTTTCACTAAACCTTATACTTCATCTTCATTGTTCCTTCGCAATAGCTTATTTAGTGTTTTCTATGATCATATTTACCTTCCTTGTTATAGCTTATTCATCTATCTCCATGAATTTACATGAACAGTTTTCATTATCAAGTTTCGGGTACTGATGTAACAGTTACAAGGTACTAAAATCTCTCAAAAGGATGGTCAAAATCTCACAGAGTCTATCACCAAGCTCAAAGGATAAGATCCATGACACTTAGAATACAGAGTTGAAACAAATGGCTCAAACTATCGACAAATCAGGGTTTGTTTTAGGTATAATCCCCAGTCCTATTTCTAGTGCACCATTGGTGTTTATATATAGGGTGTACCGCGCGCTAACCCACCACACCTTTGATGCTTCGAAAACGTACCGGAAATCTTCCCAATACCCTGATAAAAAGCGTACTTGAAAACGTACTTTGTTGATAAATCCTAGGTATTTTCTGAAAATTATTAGTTCTTAAGGACTTTGCTTAGGGTATGTTAGATACCAAGTTGGGGACCTTATATAATACTAAGTTCTTATAATTATATATTATTCTCACAAATTTTTAGGCCTAATGCTGTGATTAATGTCTACCTCAACAAAGTCATCGTATTCTTAAGTCCTCTAAGCTTCTTATGATATGTGGTGTGGGGCATGGTGACAAATTGTCAAGAAATATGGAAAGGTTAGACATCTGGGCGTAATATGTTGCTCTTAAACAAACTAAGGCGCATAACACTTCCTTGGTGTCCTAAATCTCATTTCCTCGTATAGTCGTACCGATATATATGAAGATTTTTCCTACTAATCTTCGACTGTATTATCTTGTTTCTGTCTAATATTCCTTAAGATAGTTATTATAAATGCATTTGCTCCCCCGTTCGATTCTACCTTATATAATTCAAACATGTTTATTATGGATAACTCGTCACTGTGGTAGAGGTCACATAACTAATTCAGAGATTTCTGACACTATTCTTAGGACAATATGGGGTATTAAAGCGGCAGAAACATGTTTTAAACCTTAAAAATACCTCATGTCGAGTTCAATCCTAGTTACTTTGGGTCGTCGGACCGAATATTCTCGGTGTACATACACCCTTGAATACGGTTATTGGTGTTTCCATCAATATTTAGGGAATCATTTTCAAGACCTTCTATATGATCCAAATCCAATATGCTATGTTTAACTTAAATTTAGCAGAGATCGATACAAGTCAAGTTCGAAATGAAAGGATCTAGTAATTAATGGTTTTAAATCTCCAACTTTGGTTTGATTGGTAAGGTGATGCTAACGTGAAATTCAACCTATCCATGCGTACAAATCATATGTAGACAATAACTAATTAGTTGGGAAGCAAAACTTATCGGATTAAGGGCATCTATTCTCTAGTTTGATCAAGTTTTACTTATAAAAGTCATTACAAATGCATCCACTTCCCCTGTTAGGGCCTACCTATGCATCTCTAACAGTTAACCCATCATTATATTAAAAGGTTAGGAACTAACCCGTATTAAATCTTAAGAATACCTCGTGTAGTGTTTATTCTTAGTTTTCACTGGTTAGCGAGCACGTTGGATGGTCATTTATTTGCTACAGACTTGAATCTAGGTCATTGCTTTTCCGATTAATATTCTTGAATCATCTTAAACCTGTTATGCGGTTACGAACCCAATACACTCTGCTCAATTTAAATCCGCAGAAATCGATATTACACAAGTCCGAGTAAAATAGCCTAGTAACCCATGGTTATAGCTTCTTATCTTCGGTCTAAAATTCAACTTATACAAACACACAACCATATAATGTTGCATCATACAATTGTCAATAACTATTTGGTTAGAAGACGAGACTTATCGAATTACCCATTCGCTAAGTTGATCAGAATTCACCTTAGTATATTTTGGGTTCTTCCAAATTGCAGTGCCAAATTTGTTGCGAGGTACCTAACTTTCATGGTTAACCAATAATAGCACTCATGTAGTTTCATATATGTATATATAAAACTTAAGATGACAAGTATCATAGTTGTCATGGATGCGTATATCTATCTACATAGTAACAAAAATACGCCTAGTTTCAAAGCCTTTACTATAATCACGCAAGCACATCGCTTATTCCTTTGCGCCAAGTTGCATCAAATGTATTAAGTTCAAAAACTCTTATTATGGGTACACAAGCCTATCACATTCTTGTTGTCCATTATCGTAACTTGCCAAGCCATACCAAGTATAACTAGTACATTTTTTTTTGCTATGGTCTCATAAGTATGTCACATGTTCGTTTACAACTCTATCGTAGTCCATTGTCTCACGTAAGTCTATAGTCATCCTGGTTGATACTTCTGATCTCGGCGACTCTTCGGATTTCTTAGAACCTTCTCGTGCCTGTAAATTTACAATTGCATGACGTCAAGTGTAATCGTCAACTTACCTCACGAGATCATTCTAGTAATCTCCGTTGTAGTCATAATTCAAGTAACAACCAACGCTCGTTTAACTGGTTAAATCGGTTCCAAATCCAGGTAAGCATTTTAGTGTTCAGGTACTCAAGTTTCGACTTATTCCGTTTCTTACTCTGGCTAGTCTTATGTAATTCCGTTGCATTTCCTAACTAGATAGTCTTAGAGTTATAAACGCTACATTCTCTAAGTTGTCCTGATGAGGTATAGGATATCTGGAGATATGCTATTTTGCTACGACCGTTGCTCTGATACCAACTGTAACAACCCGACCCCGAGGGTGTCGGTTGGGATGCAGTTGATACCAAAATTGCACAACGGAAGAAACCAACGACTATATTAATTGTTTAAACAATCCCTAGTTCTCAAAATAATACAAATAATATATAAAATAAATTAATATCTATTGTAGGGACGAGGCACGGCGGTCGTCGAAGAAGTTATTGCAGTGTAATCCACTAGTCGATCCATTGTCTATCCTTCTTATCTCTAGATGCTCTAAACCGCAACGTCTGTAGCCAATCCTCTACCAGATATTCTCCAATTTGTTACTAGCAAGTATATACCTCGCAGTTGCCATTCATTCATTTGTAGTACCTGAACACATGCTTAAAAAGAGTTGGGCCAACTATTACGCTGGTGAGTCCGTGTAATAGTTTAGTAAATCCAAAACAGGTTTGTCATCTCAAAAACAAGTTCACAAGTTTCCACAACACAACACATAGTGATGACAAGCGACACCTCAAACCTATATGCTAAATCCATCTTCTGCCATTATGGATTTCCTTGGCAAAATACATGTCACAACGGTCCTGTAGACCTCAGTGGAGGGTTTTCTGGGCTTCTGGATCCACTGTGTGTGGGGGGTTTTCCCAAGTAGTACTACCCACATATTAAGTGGCCCAACCCCTGGGATAATGAGTGTTAGTATGGTTATGTGGCAGCAAGTATCTTGTCACATCCAAACAGTTCACACACACAAGCATATGTTCACCCCAAAACAGTAAAACACAAAAAGGGGAATGGTACACAGAACTCACCTTGGTTCTTTATCACTTAGTTGTTTTGTATGCCGCGGTTTTGAGTTCCGCCTCTCCTTGACATATAAATTCCTATTGTAATCACAAATATTAGTGCGTGTAACCAAGTATCATGGTTACACGTGTGGGTAAACTTGGGACTTTTAGTTATTATCGTCCAATTTATTCTAATCATCGAATTGTAATCCTCCTCATCTTATAGGGTATAGCTCTTAATCCAAAGTAATCCACGTTTAGTTCATTGTCCCAGTTATATAGTTTCATAGTTTAATATTCCATCTTAAACCACATTCACTATTATACGTGTTAGTGCATGATGTCCCTAGACTAGTATATATGTTGTTTGGACGAGTTTTGGGGTGTTTGGAGAGGTTTATAAGCGTTTTTGGGGTGTTTGGGCTACTCAGGCGATTAGGAATATTGGTATAGGCGAGTAGCATGTAATCTTCTATAGGTATAGGCGATTAGGCTTCAATTGCCTATAAGGTCATGCGAATAGGGCTCAATCGCTAGTTCTGCATAGTGGATAGCTATCTAATCGCCAATACTGCTCTATACGAGTACAAGGGGTATAAATAGGCCCAATCATTGCCCTAATCATCAGTTCTTGCCACACACACTCTCCAAACACCCTCCCCAGGTCTGAGATTGCTTGGTTTGATCATTGTGACACTCGTGCTCTATTTTAATGATATAAAAGTTAATCTTTTGACTCGTATGTGTGTTGTAATTACTCGTTTATCTTAGTTTCAAGTTTGTTTCTGTTATTAAAGCATATTCAAGGGATTCCGCACCTTGAATATAACCCTCGTGATTGTCGGGTGACACGTTCGTCGATCCTACAATTCCAAGGCAATGTAGCAGCATAGTTATCACCCCCTCGGGCATTCTTCAGAGTCATCCACCAACGATGTGCATCATCCTCCAACTTATAGCTAGCAAGCCTAACTTTGAATATATCGTCAACTCCCAAAACCTCAAACAACTTCTCAATGTGGGCAATCCAATTCTCTGCTTCGACTGGAGTGGCAGCAGTACTAAAAGATTTTGGCTTTTGCTTTTGAAAACGCTCCAGCCAGACATGAATGCCATCAAGAGGATTAGCATTCGCATTAGCATTTGCATTAGCGTCGGCATTAGCATTAGCATTAACATTAGCATTAGCATTAGCGTTGACGTTAGCCTGCTACAACAGCTGGATCAAGTTAGGAACTAAACCAGCAATCGCTGCGTTAACAGCTTCAGCGACAAGGGTCTCAAGGGGAAAGTCGCCAGAAGCTTCAGTATCATCATTAGAGTTGTTCACATGTCTAGGAGCCATTCTGAAATGAAGTTAAACGTGTGAGCAGAGAAGAGCATTTATATAATGCGGTAACCCAACGTCTACCCATTACCTCACAGGCTTATTTAATTAAGTTTATGTTTAAGTTTTCTACAGGAAAGAGCCTAGTGCTCTGATACCAAAATTGTCACACCCCAACCCGGACAAGTTGAAATGTCACTATTACAGATATCAAAACCAAACACTATCCATTTAAAAAGAAAATAGAATCCAAAGGACAACCGGGACTCTTAAATCCAACCGAACAAAATCCTAAGTCTCAATTTATTTAAAACGGAAATAAACGAAAATAAAAGTTTTATTCATTCATGAACTTCATTTCTTTCTCACTCATCCCTGATTCCCCAAATTACCTGCAAACCCATAAAACAAACACAACAAAGAAAAATACGGTTGAGCCAAAGGTTGCTCAGTAACGGAGAAATCAACAGTACAAGTAAAGCCGGACATACAATATTTCGAAAATGTACCAAAGCTGAACCGAAAGAAAAGTTGGAAGTGAAAACAGATACTGACACGAATCGAATCTCAAAACATATATCCGATACATACAGAACAAATCAGATATATATCAACTCCAAATATATCACATACTAAAATACGTGACTATACATGCCAATAAATAAGTCACGTAATACAGAAGCACCCACGAGCCTAAACAGAGGGGTACACAGATAGCTAGTCCATGCACCTATGAGATGATGCGTGTGGCGTACACACGTTCTTCTCCAGAAAACAGAAACATATATCAGAAGTCAGAATCAGATCTAGGATATATCCATACGCCTCTAAGGGATCATGTTAAAGACGACGTGATTTTGATTACGCACTGTCACGGAAAGTGTTCATGTCGCTGACTGTAACATTTCGTATTTATTTCTATGTACGTTCGTGACATTTATTAATAAAACGTCGCATTTTTATCATTTTCGTATCTTTTAAAAAATATTTCGTGTCACGTTTGGACTCCTAGAACCATACTATAATTATATTATAACATGAAACCTTGGAAATAATTGCAAAAAAAATACATGCCTGGGCCGGGAATCGAACCCGTGCCCAAGGCCGGTTCACACAAGGACACGACACAACCAGCTGGGCTACCCATCTTCCTGTGAACATATCCTAACCCAATTACATTTAAACCCTTCCATGTTCATCACAGTTGACTTGGAAAAAGTCAACTGCGATCCAATCTTCCATAATTAAACACCAATCCGCGTTTTAATCCTATTATGGTAAACAAGGATTGATTGTTTGACCAATTTCGCGTATCGTACACGCTTATTAGCAATCAAAACATACCAAAAATCATACAATTTAGCGTTATTGATTTAAACACGAGTCAAACTTACCAATTCAATCATACGTGTGTTATAGTATAAATTGAGCCCTCATTCACAGCCTATACTCGCCGATAACTCTATCCCCACTCTCAATTTCTTCTAAAAATCTCCTTTTAATCACCAATTCTTTCGCGTTTGTCTTTACGTTTGACCGAGCAATTCCACCTCGAAAACAGTTTGTAAGTTCAAATTTTTTGTTTGGTTTAATTAATCGGCCATAGGACCGCAATAACCCCATGAATAATCGGGTTATTGCTCATTCGTTTTGATTATTAAAGATTCTAGGGTTCTAGCGATTTAAATTGGGGATAAATGATCTGCAGACATCGTTATTTATTTAAATCCGCAACAACATCGTTTTAATTCTGGAAAATCATTTATTTAATATTTTTAAACGATTTTTGTTATTTTAATCATACATAAATCATAATAAATTCATTTTTCATTATTTTTACATCAAAATTTCACATAAATTATTATTAACCATTTAGATCAGAAATATAAATTTTTGATTAGAAATTTATAATTTTTAATATTTTTTAAATATTAAGTCTATATTTTGTCAAATAATTAATAATATATAAATATTCATTAATTAGAAAATAATTTTATAAAAATTATTTTCACATTTATTACATGATAATTCAACTACTTTTAGTTAATACTGGTCAGAAAACATTTTTATTAATTATTTCTTTATTTATTTAAATTATTCATATTTAAACATAATTCAATTATTAATCCCCAAATTAGGAACCCTAGCACATTTTAGACTAGAAAACTTAGACTTATTAAGTTTTCCCCAACACTTATTTATTACCTTGAAATAGGGTGATATTTGGATACACACGAGCCACATTTACTTATATAACAAGGGTCTCCATTTTAACACTAAGGTGAGTTTTACATAGCCCCTTTTCTATTTCACTATTTTGGGGTGAAACATGTTACAACATTCTATCTACAATTCAATCATAAAGTGTCTATGTGTTATTCTATGTTGCATTATGTCTTAAACATGACTAGGGTAAGCACAATATTCTAGCATAATCATTAACATTGATCAGCCTACGGTATACAATGATAGATCTATTGGACTGACAATCCCACCCGGATACGTGTACCTCCTACATAGGTAGCGTGGGTGATTGTTATCGAATTCATAACATAATCGAGTGAACCATGAGCGTATGGGATGGACCACAATATTCTAGCCACAAGGTTTGATTATGCACTCGATTTACCTGATAGTATGTTTTTCACATATGGACTAGACTTTCCATGACACTTGAATTGTACAAGTTTTATTCAATTATCAAAACCTATGTAATTCTCACCAACTTTTGTTGACCCAAAAATATTTTCAAAATTAACATGTTTCAGGTAACAATGAAGCTGAGGCTTAGAGTATGGCGTGATGGATTCTATGAAGTTATTTGAAGTTATTTGTTTTATTTGATGTCATGTATTTTGGAGTTTTTAGACATCTTTTCATTTGGATATTTATGTTATCAATAAATTATTTAAAATCTCAATATATACCATGTGCTACTGAAACAATCATCAATACGTGACATCCCGATGTTTCCGCCATCGGTTGGGGTGTTACAGATTGGTATCAGAGCCTTGGTTATAGGGAATTAGGTTATTAGAAAAATAATCTAGACTATAACCTTAGGAAATTAAAACAGTACTTGCTTCTCTTACTTGTAACCCTAATTGCTTCCTTATTCTTATCCCTATCCTTCACCTTATACAACCCTGAGCCTTTACAAGTTGACTGCTCTTATTCGTCTGCTGCAATCCTGATCCACCTTTAGATTAATAGGACAAAATCCTCAGGTTTAGCCTGAACCACCTTGAGATCTCGTCAAAGTTCTAGATTTTAATAACGAACACGTGCAATCTGGAAGGGTGAACGCCTGTATTCTGAGTTTTTCTGTCTAGGCTGGCATTGCGCATATATCCCAATCAGACGCGGGACCGCGATGCCTACCTGGGGAATTTTCGGGATGAGTGTTCACTTATAGGCTAAAGCATGTCTTCACTATGTTATTAGAATCTATAATCTTTGATAAGTCAACGTTTTCGTTTATTCGTTTTAATTAAAGAATAAATGATTGCATTCCTTATATTACCTCATTCATTTCATTGTGTCTCTTACAGATCATGCCTCCACGTCCGCAGCACTCGCCTTAACAGTGGTGACAATCATGATGAAGGAAGCAGCAACCACAACCACAACCATAACCCACAACCACGACACTAACCACAACAATGGAGGTGATGCCCAACTGGCCTGCAATCATTTCCCAACAAATGGCGCAACAGGTCGCAACTCTGGTTCCTAACTTACTGGCTCAAGTCATCCAAATGAATGGAAACGGCAATGGAAATGGAAACAGCAATGGAATGGAAACGACAATGGAAATCACAATGGAAACGGAATGGAAACGGAATGGTCATCCAGTCTGCACCCTCAAACACTTTAATACCTGCAATCCTCTTAAGTTTAGTGGGGATGAAGGAGCTACTGGTCTCCTACAATGGTTCGAGGGTATTGAGAATACCTTCATTAACAGTGAGTGTCCCGATAACTTTAAGGTCCCGTTATGCTATGAGTGTTCTTCACAAACGAGCACTCACTTGGTGGAATGAGGAAAAGCGCACCCGCGGAGCTGAAGTTGCACTTGCTATGACCTAGGATCAAGTCAAGGAGATAATGAAAGCTGAGTTTTGCCCACGTAACGAGGTCAAGAAATTGGAGGACAAGTTCCACACCCCTTGCTCAGGATAGTGGGGAAAAACCTTGCTTATAATACCCGCTTCCATGAGCTCAGTCTGTTGTTGCCCCATAAGGTCACTCCCCTATCAGTAGCCATCGAGAAGTATATCGGTGGTTTACCTATGCAAATTCAGGACATGGTATGGGGAAGGAATCCTGCCACCTTGGAGGAATCCCAAACGTTTAGCGACTACACTGACTGATAACCACGTGAAGAATGGTACTCTGTTTCGCAAAGGTGCTAAGAAAGATGTGAACAAAGCTACACCAGAGTTAGCTAAGGAGATTAAGACTGAACACTCTGTTAACAAGAAACGCAAGGTACGAACCTTTATAGTGGTTGCCACCTTGTGCAACACTCTGCAAATACCCACCACCCAGCTCAGGTGCCATGTCGTTTTTGCACTAATTGTAAAAGGTATGGATACCTTGTAAATATCTGTCGAGCTCCTCCTGCTAATGGCCCTGTTGCCCAAAATAAACCAGCCAGAAATACCCCAGCTCCCAACCAACAAAACAATAGGCCTGCTCGTGGTCAGTGTTACGAGTGTGGCAGCCCAGACCACTATATCTGTAACACCCCAACCGATGGCGGAAACATCGGGATGTCACGTATTGATGATTGTTCAATAGCTCATGGTGAATAATAAATTTCATTAAATAATTTAAATTGAGTTACATACAATTGTTCTAGAATTTGTACATCAAAATGAATAAAACTGTACACATATCTTCAAGCATCAATTCATATCTTCAAGCAAATAGAACTGAAACATGTTAAGTTGAAAATGTTTTGGGTCAACAAAAGTTGGTGAGAATTACATAGGTTTTGATAATTGAGTAAGAATGATGTGCAATTCATGTGTCATGTCAATCTAGTCCATATGTGAGAACATACTAGAAATAAATCGAGTGCATAATCAACCCTGATGACTGTTATAATATGATACATACCATAACGCTCATGGTCCAATAATGTTATACGATAACAAACACCCACGTAACCTTTGTAGGAGGCACGTATCCGGGGTGGGATTGTCAGTCCAATAGATCTATCAATGTATACCGCCGGCTGATCAAGTTAATGATTATGCTAGAATGGTGCTTACCCTAATCATGCTCAAGACAATAATGCAACATAGAAAACACATAGACACATTGATGATTGAATTGCAATAATGATGTTATAAACATGTTTCACCCCAAAAATGGTGATAAATAGAAAAGGGGCTATGTAAAACTCACCTTGGTAAAATGTTATATCTGTTGAGAAATGTGTTGACCAAATGTATCAAGTATCACCCTAAAATGAGGTAATAAATATGTCTAAGTCTAACAAGTCTACAAATGTTTAAGTTCTAGGGCTTCGAATTGGGGATAATTGCTCGTTTGATTAATATTAAAAATATTCGCCAATTGAGCGAAATTTAGTAAATAAATAACTAAAAATCTTTTTATGAAATTTAAATTGAAGATGGTCACAATAATATGTTTAGAGTATAAAAATAATTTTTATAAAATTATTTCATTTAAAATAGATCTTTAAATCTATTTATTATAAATAGCCAATATTTAACTTTAATATTCAAAAATACTAAAATTAAAGAATTCCTATTTTAAAAATCATATTTCTGTTCTAAATGATTAAAAATAATTTGTATAAAATTTTGGTGCAAAAATGATGAAAATTGGATTTATTATGATTTAATTATGATTAAATCTAACAAAAATTGATTAAAAATATAAAATAAATGATTTTACTGAATTAAAAATTATTTCAGTAAAGTTTAACTTTATAAAAAGTCAGGATAAATTTTGGATAATTTAATAAAATTGTTTTGATATATAAATGGATTTTTATAAATATAATAGCATAAAAATGATTTAATTATTATAACTATTAAATAAATGAATTTCTGAAAAATAAAAATTGTAAATACAACTTTTATCTCAGCTTAAACAAATATAATTTTCTTGGAATTTATAAAATAGTTTTGATATTTTAAAAAGAATTTTAAAAGATTAAAAGGATTTAATATATATATATATATGTTTGTTTAAAAAAAAAAAGAAAAGAAAAGAGCAAAAGAAAGGTCAGTGCCGGGACTCGAACCCGGGTGACCACTGTGGAGGACCATGGTCACAACCACTTGGCCTAGGCCGGTGGTTGTGATGTTTCTGGTTTCAAGTTAATAATATACACGACGCGAAATCAAGTTTATCCCCAAAATAAAATCACGAACCCTAGAATTTTCAATTGAACGATTCAGACAACCTTAGCCCGATTAATGTTAGGGCTATTGTTGTTTGATAGCCGATGAATAAAACCCACAAAATTAATCGTACTCACAGTGATGATTTGATTGCAAACGTCGGGTCAAAGCAAAAGTCAACCAACGAGCACAATAATAATAATCAGAGTGAATTAGAGAGATTGGGAGGTTGAGAGAGAGTTGTGAGCGAGTTGTTAAGCTACGGAATGCATCTATTTATACTGAGGATTAGGGTTAGGGTTAATTGGAAGGTTTGACCTTCAATTGAATTCATACGCGTATAATTGAATGATTTGTCAACGATTGACGTGTAATAGACGTGTAATTGTGTTGTATTGGGCCGGCAATCAAATAAATTTACCAAAGATAGATCAATTATACGTAAATTCAATGGATTGATCATCAAGAAATCCCACAGTTGACTTTCCTTGTCAACTGTGGGGGTTTTAATGTGTGTATAAATGTAAAAGGAGTCCGGGTTATTTCCAAAGAGAAGGTCCAGCCCAGTTGGTTGTTCATGTGTGTGTGTGTGGCTTTGGCGCGGGTTCGAACCCCCGGCCAAAGCATATAATTATTTTCTTTTTAAAACAGGCAAAAGGGATCTTGGGCCAAGGCTGTTGGGCCCGCCCCTTGGGCTCAGCAGGCCCAGAATGCAAAAAGGAAGGGAAAAGGTTGGTTGGGTTTGGGCCGGGATTAAGGAAAAAGGTGGGTTAATTTGTGGGCTAAAACAATTCTTATAATTATTTTTATTATTATTATTATATATATGTATATAAATATATAAGTTGTGTGGTCGAGAAATAAAACTTAGGCACGTTATGTATACGTTTCATAAATTTGAAATTTTTGGCGATGTTACAGTCTCCCCTACTTTTAGGAACTTCGTCCCGAAGTTAAGAGAAACACTAGGTTTACAATTGGTCAACCACCGGAAACCTTGATAAAATTTCACACCACCTTAACGTACCTGTAAATTTATGATTACGTTCCGGACCGTAATTACCAATTTACCTTACATTAGGGTTTTGCGTCCTTTTATGACTCTACCGATTGTTGAGCAGGTTTGATAGTCTCCACCAGTCGTTGAGCAGGTGGTAGGGCCTCTCCCCGACTGTTGGAAAGACATGATGACCTCCACCAATCGTTGAGTAGATTGTTTGGTAGTCAACTAACTGTTGTACAAGTAAGCAAGTATGATTATAGATATAGCAATTAGTTCACATTCAAACAAGCATGCACACAGATGTTATGATAATACTTGAATTTATTACTTGAATCAAAAGCGTCATTACATAGAATTATAAGCAAACCACATTTTAAATGGTGGAACTTGCGGTTAAGTAGCTGGAGGGTCTTGATCTCGGTTTAGTTTAGGGCATCGGTTACAGTAGTGATTTGGGTTTCCACAGTCATAGCATTGACCATAGTTGAAATTACTAGGACGATTAGGATTAGTAACCTGAGCAGGGTTGTGGATAATCGCAGCCAGTCGGGCATCAACACCTTTGTTGTTTTTGGTTGTTGTTGTGGTTGGTGTTGTGGTTGTTGTTACTTTCCTCTTGGTTTTCACCACTGTTATTGCGAGTGCTACGACGTGGAGACATGATCCGTAAGGGACACAATGAAGGTTCAATGTGGCATGAAATGAATGTGGTGATATAAGGAATGTAATCATTTATTCATTAATTAAAACGAATAAACGAAAACGTTGACTTATCAAAGATTCTAGATTCTAATGAATACATGCTTTAGCCTATAAGTGAACACTCATCACGAGAATTCCCAGGTAGGCATCCGGGTCCCTCGTCTGATTGGGATATATGCGCAATGCCAGTCCTAGACAGAAAACTCAGAATACAGGCGTTCACCCTTCCAGATTGCACGTGTTCGTTATTAAAATCTAGAACTTCGACGAGATCTCAAGGTGGTTCAGGTTAAACCTGAGGATTTTGTCTTATCAATCTATGAGTAGATCCACTGATGGAGAGCAACTTTCTTGTAAGGATGCAGGTAGGGATAAGAAGTAGGAGGGAGATAGAGTATAGCAAGTAAAAGAAGCAAGTACTTGTTAAATCCTATGGTTATAGACTAGATTATTTTTCTAATAACCTAATTCCCTATAACCATGGCTCTGATACCAATCTGTAACACCCCAACCGATGGCGGAAACATCGGGATGTCACGTATTGATGATTGTTCAATAGCTCATGGTGAATAATAAATTTCATTAAATAATTTAAATGAGTTACATACAATTGTTCTAGAATTTGTACATCAAAATGAATAAAACTGTACACATATCTTCAAGCATCAATTCATATCTTCAAGCAAATAGAACCTGAAACATGTTAAGTTGAAAATGTTTTGGGTCAACAAAAGTTGGTGAGAATTACATAGGTTTTTGATAATTGAGTAAGAATGATGTGCAATTCATGTGTCATGTCAATCTAGTCCATATGTGAGAACATACTAGAAATAAATCGAGTGCATAATCAACCCTGATGACTGTTATAATATGATACATACCATACGCTCATGGTCCAATAATGTTATACGATAACAAACACCCACGTAACCTTTGTAGGAGGCACGTATCCGGGTGGGATTGTCAGTCCAATAGATCTATCAATGTATACCGCCGGCTGATCAATGTTAATGATTATGCTAGAATGGTGCTTACCCTAATCATGCTCAAGACATAATGCAACATAGAAAACACATAGACACATTGATGATTGAATTGCAATAATGATGTTATAAACATGTTTCACCCCAAAAATGGTGATAAATAGAAAAGGGGCTATGTAAAACTCACCTTGGTAAAATGTTATATCTGTTGAGAAATGTGTTGACCAAATGTATCAAGTATCACCCTAAAATGAGGTAATAAATATGTCTAAGTCTAACAAGTCTACAAATGTTTAAGTTCTAGGGCTTCGAATTGGGGATAATTGCTCGTTTGATTAATATTAAAAATATTCGCCAATTGAGAGAAATTTAGTAAATAAATAACTAAAAATCTTTTTATGAAATTTAAATTGAAGATGGTCACAATAATATGTTTAGAGTATAAATAGATCTTTAAATCTATTTATTATAAATAGCCAATATTTAACTTTAATATTCAAAAATACTAAAATTAAAGAATTCCTATTTTAAAAATCATATTTCTGTTCTAAATGATTAAAAATAATTTGTATAAAATTTTGGTGCAAAAATGATGAAAATTGGATTTATTATGATTTAATTATGATTAAATCTAACAAAAATTGATTAAAAATATAAAATAAATGATTTTACTGAATTAAAAATTATTTCAGTAAAGTTTAACTTTATAAAAAGTCAGGATAAATTTTGGATAATTTAATAAAATTGTTTTGATATATAAATGGATTTTTATAAATATAATAGCATAAAAATGATTTAATTATTATAAATATTAAATAAATGAATTTCTGAAAAATAAAAATTGTAAATACAACTTTTATCTCAGCTTAAACAAATATAATTTTTTTGGAATTTATAAAATAGTTTTGATATTTTAAAAAGAATTTTAAAAGATTAAAAGGATTTAATATATATATATATATATATGTTTGTTAAAAAAAAAGAAAAGAAAAGAGCAAAAGAAAGGTCAGTGCCGGGACTCGAACCCGGGTGACCACTGTGGAGGACCATGGTCACAACCACTTGGCCTAGGCCGGTGGTTATGATGTTTCTGGTTTCAAGTTAATAATATACACGACGCGAAATCAAGTTTATCCCCAAAATAAAATCACGAACCCTAGAATTTTCAATTGAACGATTCAGACAACCTTAGCCCGATTAATGTTAGGGCTATTGTTGTTTGATAGCCGATGAATAAAACCCACAAAATTAATCGTACTCACTGTGATGATTTGATTGCAAACGTCGGGTCAAAGCAAAAGTCAACCAACGAGCACAATAATAATAATCAGAGTGAATTAGAGAGATTGGGAGGTTGAGAGAGAGTTGTGAGCGAGTTGTTAAGCTACGGAATGCATCTATTTATACTGAGGATTAGGGTTAGGGTTAATTGGAAGGTTTGACCTTCAATTGAATTCATACGCGTATAATTGAATGATTTGTCAACGATTGACGTGTAATAGACGTGTAATTGTGTTGTATTGGGCCGGCAATCAAATAAATTTACCAAAGATAGATCAATTATACGTAAATTCAATGGATTGATCATCAAGAAATCCCACAGTTGACTTTCCTTGTCAACTGTGGGGGTTTTAATGTGTGTATAAATGTAAAAGGAGTCCGGGTTATTTCCAAAGAGAAGGTCCAGCCCAGTTGGTTGTTCATGTGTGTGTGTGTGGCTTTGGCGCGGGTTCGAACCCCGGCCAAAGCATATAATTATTTTCTTTTTAAAACAGGCAAAAGGGATCTTGGGCCAAGGCTGTTGGGCCGCCCCTTGGGCTCAGCAGGCCCAGAATGCAAAAAGGAAGGGAAAAGGGTGGTTGGGTTTGGGCCGGGATTAAGGAAAAAGGTGGGTTAATTTGTGGGCTAAAACAATTCTTATAATTATTTTTATTATTATTATTATATATATATGTATATAAATATATAAGTTGTGCGGTCGAGAAATAAAACTTAGGCACGTTATGTATACGTTTCATAAATTTGAAATTTTTGGCGATGTTACAATATCAATGCCTGCCCCAATCGCAACCAAAACCAGAACCAAAATCGCAATCAAAACCAGAACCGCAACCAGAACCAAGGTGCTCGTGGTCGCGCGTACAACCTCAATGCTAATCAGGCCCGCGACAACAACGAGGTGGTTAATGGTACGTTTCTTGTTAATAACCACTATGCTTCTATATTATTTGATTCGGGTGCTGATAAGTCGTTTGTGTCACTAAAGTTTGAACCCTTACTTAACTTACCCCAAACTAACCTAGAGGAACCCTTAGTGGTAGAGGTAGCTAATGGGAAGTCTATCTCGATCGATTCTATTATACGTAACTGTGTGTTGAACCTTGATGAACATACTTTCCCTATCGACCTCATTCCTATGCATCTTGGAAGCTTTGATGTCATAGTAGGCATGGATTGGTTGTCAACCCATCGTGCTGAAATCCTATGCTTTGAGAAAGTTATTCTCATTCCTCTTGAATCTGGTGACATTTTGAAGATCTATGGTGAGAAGCCTTGTGGTGAGCTTAAACTCATGTCTTGTACTACTGCTCAAAAATACTTACGAAAGGGGTATATGGCTTTCTTGGCTAACGTGATAGAATAGAAAGACAAGGGCAAAAGTATCCAAGATATTCCAATCATTCGGGACTATCCTGACGTCTTTCCAGAGGATTTACCTGGTTTACCTCCTGCTCGTCAAGTTGAATTCAGGATCGATCTTGTTCCTGGTGCAAATCCTGTTGCCAAAGCTCCTTATCGTCTTGCACCCTCTGAGATGCAAGAACTTGCTAGTGAACTACAGGAACTTTCTGATAAAGGTTTCATTCACCCCAGTTCTTCTCCATAGGGAGCCCCTGTATTGTTCGTGAAGAAGAAAGATGGATCTCTCAGGATGTGTATCGACTATCGTGAACTCAACAAACTCACCATCAAGAATCGTTATCCCTTGCCTAGGATTGACGATCTTTTCGATCAACTTCAAGGAGCAACCCACTTCTCGAAGATTGATCTTCGTTCTGGTTATCATCAGCTTAGAGTTCACGAAGAAGACATTCCCAAGACAGCCTTTCGTACACGTTATGGTCATTACGAATTCATGGTCATGCCGTTTGGATTGACCAACGCTCCCGCAGTGTTTATGGATCTAATGAATCGGGTTTGTAGACCCTACCTTGAAAAATTCGTGATCGTCTTCATTGACGACATTTTGATTTACTCAAAATCAAAATCCGATCACGAACAACATCTTCACTCAATCTTGGGTCTCCTAAAGAAAGAACAAATGTATGCCAAGTTCTCAAAATGTGAATTTTGGCTTATGGAAGTTCAATTTTTAGGACACGTCATCAATGGGAACGGAATTCATGTTGATCCTGCGAAGATCAAAGCTGTCAAAGATTGGATTGTTCCTAAAACTCCAACAGAAGTCCGTTCCTTCCTTGGTTTAGCCGGTTATTATCGTCGATTCATTGCCAATTTCTCCAAGATCGCTGTTCCTCTCACTGCCTTAACTCACAAGGGTAAACCTTATGAGTGGGGACCAAAACAAGAGGAAGCATTTGAGACTCTTAAGCTGAAACTTTGTGAAGCTCCCATCCTGTCTCTACCTGATGGTAATGATGACTTAGTGGTCTATTGTGATGCATCAAACCAAGGTCTTGGTTGTGTTCTCATGCAACGAGGCAAGGTTATTGCTTATGCTTCTAGACAACTTAAGACCCACGAAAAGAATTATACCACCCATGATCTTGAATTGGGCGCTGTCGTCTTTGCTCTTAAGATTTGGAGACACTATCTTTATGGAACCAAATGTGTGGTTTTCACAGACCACAAAAGTCTCCAACATGTCCTCGACCAAAAAAATCTTAACATGAGGCAACGACGTTGGGTCGAGTTACTTAACGACTATGATTGCGAGATTCGCTACCATCCTGGCAAAGCGAATGTTGTGGCTGACGCACTCAGTTGTAAAGAGCGCATCAAACTTCATTGTGCGAAAGTTCGTACTGATCTTCAGGATCGTATCCTCCAGGCTCAACATACTTCAGTCACCCAAGGTAACATGTACGAGGAAATGTCTTGTGGTACTGAGACTAAACTTGAAACCAAACCTGATGGTCTACTTTATTTTCTCAATCGACTTTGGATTCCTGACCGTGATGATCTTCGTACTTTCCTTATGAACGAGGCTCATAAGTCTCGTTATTCTATTCATCCTAGAGCTGACAAGATGTACCAAGATCTTCGTTATTCGTATTGGTGGCCTGGTATGAAGAAAGATATCGCTCTTTTTGTTGCAAAATGCCTTGTTCAAAGGTCAAGGCTGAACATGTAACATCCGGCCCCTCTTACCACCAATATTGTCCGCTTTGCCTCGATGGGTTGCCCATCCAGAGCTCACGGATTTGTTTTTTGTTGCCCAGTGGAGACTTCCCAGGAGGTCACCCATCCTGGAATTTCTCCCACCTGAGCACGCTTAACTGTGGAGTTCTCCTCTCATCCACTAACATTAAGCCCCAAAACGCGTTGGTGATTTAAGAGGCAAGACATTACTTATGAATCAAGGATCTCTCCTGGTCACGACCGATGTGGGATTTTCCTGGGGTGTCACATTCACCCCCTGTTAGAGTCTCATCGTCCCTGATGAGGTATGCAACCACCATCCCGAACGGCACAGGAGTGGCTCTGATACCATCTGTAACATCCGGCCCCTCTTACCACCAATATTGTCCGCTTTGCCTCGATGGGTTGCCCATCCAAAGCTCACGGATTTGTTTTTTGGTTGCCCAGTGGAGACTTCCCAGGAGGTCACCCATCCTGGAATTTCTCCCACCTGAGCACACTTAACTGTGGAGTTCTCCTCTCATCCACTAACATTAAGCCCCAAAACGCGTTGGTGATTTAAGAGGCAAGACATTACTTATGAATCAAGGATCTCTCCTGGCCACGACCGATGTGGGATTTTCCTGGGGTGTCACAGAACATCAACGACCATCTGGTATGCTTGAACAACCAGAAATTCCTGTATGGAAATGGGAGAGCATAGCAATGGAATTCATCACTAAACTCCCTCGTACACCCAAAGGTTTTGACAGCATTTGGGTTATCGTTGACCGTTTAACCAAGTCAGTCCATTTCTTACCTATTCGTGAGAAATATTCTGTGGAAAGGTTAGTGAAGATGTACGTGAGTGAAATTGTATGTCTCCATGGTATACCTTTGGACATTATCTCTGATCGTGATGGTCGTTTCACCTCCCACTTTTGGGATTCTTTACAAGACGCTTTGGGTACCAAACTAAACCTGAGTACTGCTTATCACCCTCAAACAGATGGTCAGACCGAACGGACCATCCAGACACTTGAGGATATGCTCAGGGCATGTGTCATTGATTTTGGTGGCGCATGGGATTCTAATCTTCCCTTGGTTGAGTTTTCATACAATAACAGTTATCATGCCAGCATTAACATGGCTCCTTTCGAGGCACTCTATGGTCGTAAGCGTCGTTCACCTGTCTGTTGGACTGAGGTTGGTGAAGCCCAGATCACTGGACCTGAACTGATCCAGGAAACCACGGATAAAATCCAACTCATTTAGGATAATCTTCTCAAGGCTAGAAGTCGACAGAAGAGCTATGCTGATAAACGTCAAAAGCCCTTGGAATTTCAAGTCAGGGACCTTGTACTTCTTAAGGTATCTCCTTGGAAGGGAGTAATTCGCTTCGGTAGAAAGGGAAAACTAGCTCCTCGATATGTAGGCCCATTCAAAGTGCTTGACAGGATTGGAAAAGTGGCTTACAAACTTGATCTTCCACCTAAGTTAAGCAATGTTCACCCAACTTTTCACGTTTCGAATCTCAAGAAATGCTTAGCAGATGAGAACCTCCATCTCCCTCTTGAGGATGTGCAAATCGATGAAACTATGCACATTGTCGAGAAACCTGTTGAGATCGTGGATACTGGAGTCAAGAAACTCAAGCGCAGTCGCATTCCGATCATTAAGGTTCGTTGGGAATCTAACCGGGGTCCAGATTTCATTTGGGAACGCAAGGACCAGATGAAGTCTAAGTACCCACACCTTTTCCCACCAGACTCTCTAACTCCAACTTTGGGAGGAAGTTCCTAAAAGTAGGGGAGACTGTAACATTTCGTATTTATTTCTATGTACGTTCGTGACATTTATTAATAAAACGTCGCATTTTTATCATTTTCGTATCTTTTAAAAAATATTTCGTGTCACGTTTGGACTCCTAGAACCATACTATAATTATATTATAACATGAAACCTTGGAAATAATTGTAAAAAAATACATGCCTGGGCCGGGAATCGAACCCGTGCCCAAGGCCGGTTCACACAAGGACACGACACGACCAGCTGGGCTACCCATCTTCTTGTGAACATATCCTAACCCAATTACATTTAAACCCTTCCAAGTTCATCATAGTTGACTTGGAAAAAGTCAACTGCGATCCAATCTTCCATAATTAAACACCAATCCGCGTTTTAATCCTATTGTGGTAAACAAGGATTGATTGTCTGACCCATTTTGCGTATCATACACGCTTATTAGCAATCAAAACATACCAAAAATCATACAATCACGCGTTATTGATTTAAACACGAGTCAAACTTACCAATTCAATCATACGCGTGTTATAGTATAAATTGAGCCCTCATTCACAGCCTATACTCGCCGATAACTCTATCCCCACTCTCAATTTCTTCTAAAAATCTCCTTTTAATCTCCAATTCTTTCGCGTTTGACTTTACGTTTGACCGAGCAATTCAACCTCGAAAACAGTTTGTAAGTTCAAATTTTTTGATTGGTTTAGTTAATCGGCCATAGGACAGCAATAACTCCATGAATAATCGGGTTATTGCTCGTTCGTTTTGATTATTAAAGATTCTAGGGTTCTAGCGATTTAAATTGGGGATAAATGATCTGCAGACATCGTTATTTATTTAAAACAGATCAACATCTAACACCAACTGATCAGTAGATCAGTTGGTATGGTTCCTTTTCAATAAGACATGAACCGGCCTAAGGCCTGGGTTCGAGTTCCACACGCTGTTGTTTTTAAAAAAAACCAATTTTTGAAACAGATCAGTTATGCTATATAATTAATTTCAACCAAGATTTAATCGTTCTCAGGGTCTAGACCAGATGGTCTAGGCTAGTGATATAAAACATCGAACCGGCCAGTGGCACGGGTTCGATCCCTAGCATGTGCAAACATTTTTTTTAACCCTTTATACTTATATATATTTCCTATTATTTTTAAAAATGGTTTTAAAATACTAAAATTGCTTTATAAATTCTACAAAAATTATTTTATGATGTTCTAATAGAAAAGTTTATCATACAATTTTTAGTTTTTCAAAAATCTTTTATTTATTATATATAATAAATATTACAATTTATTCTATTATAATTATAAAATTCTAGAAAAATATCAAAACGATTTTATAAAATTCCAAAAAATTATTCTGAGTTTATAAAACAATAAACATTCCAGAAACGATTTTTATTTCTGGAAAATCATTTATTTAATATTTTTAAACGATTTTTGTTATTTTAATCATAAATAAATCATAATAAATTCATTTTTTATTATTTTTACATCAAAATTTCACATAAATTATTATTAACCATTTAGATCAGAAATATAAATTTTTGATTCGAAATTTATAATTTTTAATATTTTTTAAATATTAAGTCTATATTTTGTCAAATAATTATTAATATATAAATATTCATTAATTAAGAAAATAATTTTATAAAAATTATTTTCACATTTATTACATGATAATTCAACTACTTTTAGTTGATACTGGTCAGAAAACATTTTTATTAATTATTTCTTTATTTATTTAAATTATTCATATTTAAACATAAATCAATTATTAATCCCCAAATTAGGAACCCTAGCACATTTTAGACTAGAAAACTTAGACTTATTAAGTTTTCCCCAACACTTATTTATTACCTTGAAATAGGGTGATATTTGGATACACACGAGCCACATTTACTTATATAACAAGGGTCTCCATTTTAACACTAAGGTGAGTTTTACATAGCCCCTTTTCTATTTCATTATTTTGGGGTGAAACATGTTACAACATTCTATCTACAATTCAATCATAAAGTGTCTATGTGTTATTCTATGTTGCATTATGTCTTAAACATGACTAGGGTAAGCACAATGTTCTAGCATAATCATTAACATTAATCAGCCGACTGTATATAATGATAGATCTATTGGACTGACAATCCCACCCGGATACGTGTACCTCCTACATAGGTAGCGTGGGTGATTGTTATCGAATTCATAACATAATCGAGTGAACCATGAGCGTATGGGATGGACCACAATATTCTAGTCACAAGGTTTGATTATGCACTCGATTTACCTGATAGTATGTTTTCACATATGGACTAGACTTGCCATGACACTTGAATTGCACAAGTTTTATTCAATTATCAAAACCTATGTAATTCTCACCAACTTTTGTTGACCCAAAAATATTATCAAAATTAACATGTTTCAGGTAACAATGAAGCTGAGGCTTAGAGTATGCGTGATGGATTCTATGAAGTTATTTGAAGTTATTTGTTTTATTTGATGTTATGTATTTTGGGATTTTTAGACATCTTTTCATTTGGATATTTATGTTATCAATAAATTATTTAAAATCTAAATATATACCATGTGCTACTGAAAAAATCATCAATACGTGACATCCCGATGTTTCCGCCATCGGTTGGGGTGTTACACTGACGCCCCAACAACAAGTCAGAAACAGAGTGCTCGGGTGAATGAGTATAAAAGCCCTATCATGTTTTAAAAATAATAGCATAAGTCTAAAGGGAACATGCAACAATGATTACAAAATTAAGGTATATTGCATGCTATCAAAAATCAAATGGAACATATGAATTCAACAAAATCCGCACTACAAAGTAACGGAATGGATTTATATATGTATAGAAAAATACTATAAAGAGAAGGAAACGGAATCCGTACCTTAATTGAGCAAAGCAAAAACAATTCGTCTTCAACGAGTACGCGAACCTAAGTCGAGTTATTTTTCAAATTAGTTTTATGATAAATTAACCACAATAATTTATAAGTGCGTTAAAGTTTCCCGGCGACCAAGAACCCGAATCTAATCTTTTATTTTTACTAACTAATGAAAATCCAATCAATTATTTGTGTTACAATTATTACATGGAAAGACACATATTTGTTTAGTTAAAAATCACGATTTGTTTTCTTACTCAAAACTTATAACTTTAACAGAATCATAAAAATGCATAACCAAAAAAAAAATAAAAATAAGTCATAAATTTAGATTTATAAACAAAATTTTGTCTCATAATTATACCTATCTAATCTACTCAGCATAGATCACTTACACACACCCACATACATTCAACACAACTTATCAAAAACTCATGCCTTTACACCCACAAAACAATTAAGCACGTACTACTTAATCCTACAATAACACACGCACTTACATACCTGCACTACACACTCAATAGAGCACACACACCACACCATGCACACATGCACACCCTCTGTACACACAAATTAAATATGCACTCACACACACATGCACTCAATTCAACACACACCAAAGCATGCATCATACTCACACTCCTATATAAATAAAAACGCACACACCCATGCAAAAATCGAAACACGCACAAGCTATCCAAACGAGAAGAAAAAATATACATACATAATCAAATCACCCACTTTTGTTTAATCAAAACAAGTAGAGCCACAATTACTAACAAACAGAAACCGTATCGTGTTAATACGTTTGTTTTCTTCTTACAACTAGAAAACGGTTTAGTCGCCGGAACAAATCAAGATCACTGACACGTATTCGAACCAACTAAACAAACCCAAAACCAAAATAAAACATAATTAAGGAACAGATCATGGCAATGGGTTGGAAGTTCATACCTCAGATACTGAATAAAACAAATGAGTCGGAGAGTAGGAGCGGCGGATGTGTGACGGTATGGTGGCTCTATAGTTTAGTGTTTCGAACGGCCACACGGAACCAGATTATGGTGAGCAGCAGCGATGGTTTACGATGGCTGATTGCAGAACGGAGGGTTCGAATAATGGAATATATGGTGACAGGCGGAGGTGTGTCAGTGTTTCAACCCCAATAAGGTTTTAAGACAAACACATGGTTTGCGATACACATCTAAATGGGGGATAATAGAATTTAAAAGGTTGATGCGAGTATTATTCGGTTGATCAGTTTGTTTGCAAAGGGATTAGAATTCAAATGGTGAGTTTGAAGTTTGTGATAAGGCTCGCAAATTTTGAAAACCAAAATGAAAGAATAGAAAAAAAAGAGAAATAATTTATTATTATTATTTCAAATCAAAAAAACAAATTTTCAGAGAAACAAAGTGCCAAAACGAACAAACATATATTATTTATTATTATAATTATTATTTCAATTTCGTATATTACAGTACTAGTTTGGATATAACATCAGCCAAGTTCATAAAACCCATAATCATAAATATCAAACCATACGATATCATCCTATTAACAATACTTGAACAATCAACCACCCATTGTGATGAATCAATCCCATCTTACACTCGACAATAATCCAGCAGCAAAAGAATAATAATAATCAAACAGCCAAATCTTTGAACCCGACTTTAGAACATGAAATTGTGATGATTAACCACACAATGATCCTAATACATGAGTCATGATGGAGTTTGGCCTAATGCCTAAAAACACCACGGGCCTTCAAATCATACACATTTGAGGATCTTAAACTTGTTCAAACAAATCGAATATCAAATATTATCATCCAAACTCAACCCAAAAACATCAACAAACCATTCAACCCGATTAAACAAACTAAATCCAACCCAATAAGTGAAATCACGATTCCAAAATATAATACTAACCACATGAACCGGAGAACCTCTTTTTCGGTGACCATACATCCCCCGATAATATGCTAAACCTTTTTTTGATCTTCGTGTTGATACCGAACCGAGCCTTCCAAAGACTACATAGGCACTGATACCAATTGTAAGTCCAGAATCATTCCCTGGGTATCAAACACACCCAATCGAGTGCGGAAAACAAGATTGAATGTAAGAACAAAGGAAAAAAATGAAAATATATTATTAATAACATTGTGCCGCTGGTGTGATCACTAAGATGATTGCACACGTTCTCTAGGAACGTCTGGTACAATCTCTAGGAACCTTGCACACAAGAGAACTCGTCTGGTACAAGGTTTGCACAAGGGGCTACATAATTACAAAATTATGAGAGGTCTACCTAACAATAAACAAAACATGACAATATATAGGCTCCTCCAGCCCATTGGCCCACATGGCCTGACCCAAGCCCAAGTCCTAATCTAAGCCCAATAAATATAAACGTGTACAATAAAGATAAGTGTAAAACTATACAATTTCTGGGCCTTACACAACTTGTATTAGATATTACAAATAATCCAGACTCAATCAAATTATTGAAGTTTATCATCTGATGAACTTTCAAGATTTGTCCAATTTGACCATCGTTTGGAGAGACAAATCGTTCACCCCCTAAACATTTACATCTTTACAAATTTCACCCTGAACTTTCACACCTGACAATTTGTGACCCTGAAAGTGATATTTGACCCTTGAATTTTCTAAAATTTAGATTTTATTTGTGTTTCAGCTTCGAATCTGAAATTCCAATTGAAGAATACTTGTATTACAACATCGGTCAATAAAAAATAAAGACAACAGAAAATCTTGTAGGATCGTTTTCGGACAAGCCGACTATCATGAACTGGTACATCTAGAGTGCAGAATCCTCTAGATGAGGATTGGATTACGAAAACGACAGCAAACACAATAACAAGTTATCAAAACACACACACGAATGGTTCAAAGTTGTAATCGTAATCGTATTAAAACAGAGCGTGGCTGTACAATACGTAGCTACACACACTGAAACCGAGGCACTAGGTGTTTGGGAATGTGTGAAATGAAAGCAAAATGATTAGGGCAATGATTGGTTGTATTTATACCCTCCATAAGTCAGCCCAGGCCCATGGGGCGACTAGCAGCTTCGTCAGGTGACTATGAATAATAGTTGCCTGATAAACACATGAGTATGACCATAGTCGGCCAAAAACCATATGACTAGCAAGGCTTGTCATGTGAAACCAATCATAGTCACCTATCATTACCTAAACACCATAAAAACACACAAATTACATATAAACGTTCACAAAACAACATACGAACGCCTATACTAGGCTAGGGACATCTAGATTACATGTACTAACAGACTCCCCCTTGGACCTCGCTAGTATGTCCTCAAAATCTTCAAAAACTTCAAACATCAGCACTTGATCACCTATTGTTGAGCAGTTAGGATCCTACTTAGCTTTGACTAGTCACAACATGCATTGATGTGAAAAGCGAAGCTGAATTGAATCACCCGTTGAAACTTGAGAGCTTGATCAGCATCTTCAGCAAGGAAATGGATTGGATGATGATATAGGGTGACGATGTCTTCCTCTGAGAGATTGATAAATCACATAGCATTACAAATTCTGATCTTTCTGTAAATCTTCGGCTCATTGTCAAGTACAATCACTGCTTCTGTTGTGACATAATCATAATGCCAGAACAGGAACATAGAGTGAAAGTCCTATTCCATTGGAGCGATTGGAATCCTTGACATGTTATCTGGGGGCTTGATCTTGTGTTACCAGATTGGATGCTTGGTGACAGGATGCAGTTCCTTGGCCTTGTAGGACTTCGAAAACTAAGGCTGAAATGTCTTCCATCCATTATTGCTCTCTCTCTTCTCAGGATGTTTAAGAACGGCTTGAATCCCGGACACTTCTCATAATACAACGGTTGCAAACGTACCAAATCCCTGACATACCAAAATGGAAGACTTCTGACCTTCCTATAGTAGTTGAAGTAGAGAAGTCCCTCTTTCCACTTGATACAGAAAACTTTAGCATGCTTGGACTGGTCCCTTTTTCACTGTCCTCTCTAAAGCTGGTGGATACCAATGAGAGCACAGTCTCATAATACGTTCATTTCTGGATAGTGCTTCCGCAGGAGTAGGAACAGGAGCAGCACGAAGATGATCTTCAGCTTTGTTGATCATAATTTCAGTATTATCTGGAATCCTAGTGGAGTTGTCGAAACAATACTCTAGATACTCTTCGTGAGTGATATCCTCCATCTCCACCTTGTTGTTTCTGGAATCCAGTTCTTGAGGAGTGTGACCTTCACTAGATGATTCTCCAAGTGTCAAGCGATAAATGTTTGCCATGTCTTCCATTAGGAGGTCAGGTGAATCTCCCCCTCCTCTAGATCTTTGTGCTTGGGGATTTTCCTCGGATTGTCGTCATCATCTTAAAGAAACAGATTTCTCAACGGTTCTGCAACACCTAATGGCACCGATCCAGTCCGAATGTAGTCTTTCAATCTCTGGATAGCATTAGCATTAGACACCCCCTGAGTAGATGAACTACCTTTGGGATCCTTGTCCTGGGTGTCATGCTCGCCCCGAGTTTGGGACCCAATTTTTTCGCGCCTAAATTAGTATGGCTACGCTATCTTTGGTATAAATAGACAACAAAATAAATTATATATGTATCTATACCAATACAAAACCAAACCGATAGTTATAACCAAATATTTAAACGAGATTAAATAATTATTATATACGTTGTGTGATTGAACCAATACACGATATGAACCTGAACCTGAACCCGACCCGTGTCCCTTGCTTACTCAACACATGGGACACATGGCACCATTCTAAGGTGCCATGTGCCCCACCTAAACCCTTGACACACAACTCACCTTTCCCTAACCCTATCACTAAAACACACAACACCACAACTTACTGAACATAAGAAAGAGAGAGACATCTAGAGAGAGAGAAAGCCAGCGAGAGAGAGAAGGGATCGGATAAAGAAGAGAGAGAGAGAGAACCAAGAGTTAGAAAGAGAAAGCGATTGGGAAAAGAAGATAGGAAACCGACCTTGGTCTTCGATCGGTCGGACTTGCTCCGGTGATAAAGGTAAAGCCCCGACTCATCTTCCTTCTAGATATATCGGTGGTGGTGAATGATGTGCTCGTGGTCTTGAGTGATGGGTACTGGATGACCGAATGAATGATGATGGTGGATTCCTACCGGATTGGCGATGACGGTTATAGGTTTTGGAGATAGAGTTCTACAGTAATGGTTGTAATTAAGGTTCTGACGAGTTATGATGATGTCTTGGTGGTGGTAGCATACAGTGGTAGCAGTCTAGCGGATGAGGTTAAGGTTATGAAGTTGGTCCGGGACTTGAGTATTGGAGCCATGGTGGTGGGTTTGAGCAGGAAGACGAATCGGGTCACGGATCAAGAGGGTCGAAGAGCGGTCAACTCTGGTCAACTAACTAGTCAACGGCAGGGGTCAGAGAGGTATAAATACGAGAACCTAAACCATCCAAACATTAGTACTATTTGATATGGTTATCACGTGTGGAACTTGACATTGAACCCGGCCCGACTAACAAAACTAATTAAACAACAAAACTCAATAAACCATAAGAACCAAATAGATGAAGTAAGGCGTATTATGATAACTTTGTTTTATGGGAATGAGAATATTGTTTGGAACCTGAACGCATAGATAGTTAACCAGAGTTGATGTTGATTGGAACATAGAAAAATAATCAATGAATAAGATAATGGCTGTGTGAACATGCCTTTGAATGTTAAGCATATTAATATGTGATTATGAGAACTTAGTTATGCACAGTAGATGTAGTGAGATATAAAACCATTTAACTAACAAGAGAAACAACATATAATTGGTTATTGCATATAATGATATGGCGTATTGTAGGATCGACGAACGTGTCACCCGACAATCACGAGGGTTATATTCAAGGTGTTGAATCCCTTGAATATGCTTTAATAACAGAAACAAACTTGAAACTAAGATAAACGAATAATTACAACACACATACGAGTCAAAAGATTAACTTTTATATCATTAAAACAGAGCACGAGTGTTACAATGATGAAACCAAGCAATCTCAGACCTGGGGAGGGTGTTTGGAGAGTGTGTGTGGTAAGAACTGATGATTAGGGCAATGATTGGGCCTATTTATACCCCTTGTACTCGTACAGAGCAGTATTGGCGATTAGACAGCTATCCACTATGCAGAACTAGCGATTGAGCCCTATTCGCATGACCTTATAGGCAATTGTAGCCTAATCGCCTATACCTATAGGCGATTACATGCTACTTGCCTATACCAATATTCCTAATCGCCTGAGTAGCCCAAACACCCCAAAAACGCTTATAAACCTCTCCAAACACCCTGAAACTCGTCCAAACAACATATATAGTAGCCTAGGGACATCATGCACTAACAGACTCCCCCTTGGACCAGGCTAGTATACGTGCAGAGACTTCAAAAGACAACGTTTATAGCAAAACACAACAACTTTACAGACTCGAAAATAGAAAACAAACATAACATAACATAACATAACAAGCAACATCTTCAGTCTTCTCATCACTTCGACATCGTCCTAATCCTTGAAAGTCTCGACCAGTCGCACCCAGCATGAACTTTGTTGGCGTGGCAGAAGCGAATCACCCTCTGATACTTCAAGGCTTGATCAGCTTCGGCCTTCAAGTTCTGAATGGGATACAGGAACAGCGTCTCCACATTTTTCTCCGAACAGTTGATAAGCCACATCGGGTCCCAAATTCTGATCTTTCTGCAAGGTTAAGGAGAGTTGCTCAAGACGATCACTGCCTCAGTAGTAACTGCATCATAGTGCCAATAGTAGAACTTTGAGGAGAAGTCATTCTCAACTGGGACAATTGGAATCTTCGAAACACAGTTCGGTGGCTTGATCTTGTGTTCCCAAATAGGACTTTTGGTGAATGGATGAATCTTGTCTGTTTTGTAAGACTTGGGATACTGAGGTTTAAATGTTTTGCATTGAGTTCGGCTTTCTTCAGCTAGAAGGTTGTAAAAAGTATTTAGGCTCGACTCTTTCTCATAGTACAGAGGAAAATCTAGCCTGATAAGATCTCGGATATGCGAGAAGGGGAGACTGAGGACACTTCGATTGGGATTGAAGTATAGGATCGACGAACGTGTCACCCGAAAATCACGAGGGTTATATTCAAGGTGTTGAATCCCTTGAATATGCTTTAATAACAGAAACAAACTTGAAACTAAGGTAAACGAGTAATTACAACACACATACGAGTCAAAAGATTAACTTTTATATCATTAAAACAGAGCACGAGTGTTACAATGATGAAACCAAGCAATCTCAGACCTGGGGAGGGTGTTTGGAGAGTGTGTGTGGCAAGAACTGATGATTAGGGCAATGATTGGGCCTATTTATACCCCTTGTACTCGTACAAAGCAGTATTGGCGATTAGACAGCTATCCACTATGCAGAACTAGCGAGTGAGCCCTATTCGCATGACCTTATAGGCAATTGAAGCCTAATCGCCTATACCTATAGGCGATTACATGCTACTTGCCTATACCAATATTCCTAATCGCCTGAGTAGCCCAAACACCCCAAAAACGCTTATAAACCTCTCCAAACACCCTGAAACTCGTCCAAACAACATATATAGTAGCCTAGGGACATCATGCACTAACAGACTCCCGCTTGGACCAGGCTAGTATACGTACAGAGACTTCAAAAGACAACGTTTATAGCAAAACACAACAACTTTACAGACTCAAAAATAGAAAACAAACATAACATAACATAACAAGCAGCATCTTCAGTCTTCTCATCACTTCGACATCGTCCTAATCCTTGAAAGTCTTGACCAGTCGCACCCAGCATGAACTTTGTTGGCGTGGCAGAAGCGAATCACCCTCTGATACTTCAAGGCTTGATCAGCTTCGGCCTTCAAGTTCTGAATGGGATACAGGAACAGCGTCTCCACATTTTTCTCCGAACAGTTGATAAGCCACATCGGGTCCCAAATTCTAATCTTTCTGCAAGGTTTAGGAGAGTTGCTCAAGACGATCACTGCCTCAGTAGTAACTGCATCATAGTGCCAATAGTAGAACTTTGAGGAGAAGTCTTGCTCAACTGGGACAATTGGAATCTTCGAAACACAGTTCGGTGGCTTGATCTTGTGTTCCCAAATAGGACTTTTGGTGAATGGATGAATCTTGTCTGTTTTGTAAGACTTGGGATACTGAGGTTTAAATGTTTTGCATTGAGTTCGGCTTTCTTCAGCTAGAAGGTTGTAAAAAGTATTTAGGCTCGACTCTTTCTCATAGTACAGAGGAAAATCTAGCCTGATAAGATCTCGGATATGCGAGAAAGGGAGACTGAGGACACTTCGATTGGGATTGAAGTATAGGATCGACGAACGTGTCACCCGACAATCACGAGGGTTATATTCAAGGTGTTGAATCCCTTGAATATGCTTTAATAACAGAAACAAACTTGAAACTAAGGTAAACGAGTAATTACAACACACATACGAGTCAAAAGATTAACTTTTATATCATTAAAACAGAGCACGAGTGTTACAATGATCAAACCAAGCAATCTCAGACCTGGGGAGGGTGTTTGGAGAGTGTGTGTGGCAAGAACTGATGATTAGGGCAATGATTGGGCCTATTTATACCCCTTGTACTCGTACAGAGCAGTATTGGCGATTAGACAGCTATCCACTATGCAGAACTAGCGATTGAGCCCTATTCGCATGACCTTATAGGCAATTGAAGCCTAATCGCCTATACCTATAGGCGATTACATGCCACTCGCCTATACCTGTAGATGCAATTGTGCGACTAGTGCTTCGGATTGTACAATAAACATGTTTTGGTATATGTCGAAGGTGCGAAGGAGTTTTAGAAGGTGCGAAGGAAGCAAGATGTTTGGTCGAAGGAAGATCAGAGGGTGCGAAGGAACAGTTTTGGACGAATGTGAATATTGTTTATTGTATGGCTTGGTTCGACCAGTTGGTTTGGTCGAACCTGCACATTCGCACGAATCATTTGGGTGAATGTGCAGTCTATATATAGTCAAGCTTGATTTTTTGAATGTAACTTTGTGTCATATTATTCCCTCCACTTTCTGATTCTCTCTCTAGAAGTTTATTTAGCTCTTTTCACGTTCTTACCCTGTTTGTATCAATCTTTAAACGTGTAATCGAGTTTATAATTAATGAAAAGCTTTTGAAATGATGATTTACTTGTTTTGATCTGTTTGACTATTATTTTGTGATTGTTTTAGGGATTCCGCACCTAAAACTAACTTGTTTGATCATTCTTTGTTGTTTACACGATCCATACTTACACATAAAAAGTGGTATCAGAGCCATTCTGGATCAAACAACCACAAATTAATAGTTTCTCAGTTGATTTGGACCCAATTTTGGTCAAAAAGTTTCTGTTTTCATTGAACAAACTGATTTGATAAGATTTTGATTGATTACAACTTGTTTTCAAGGTTAAATTGGATAATTCTCTTCATTAAACTTGTTCCAAATCAATTCCGATTCAAAACCTGATTTTAGATCATCAAAATCTATCAACATTTGAAAAACATGATCAAAATTAACGGATTTTTAAAGAATAACCGTTTTTGAATTACCAGGGGTCGAACGTAGAGAGAACGGTCGAAAGTGTGATTTCATTTGGTCGAAAGAGAGATTTTGTGGTCGAAGGTGTTGTTTTAGCGGTCGAACGTAGACTTTCATTGCTTATTTGTGTTCATTCGCCCGTTGGTGTTACATTCGACTGATCGAACGGTCGAAGGAGAAGGAAAACGGTCGAACGAGAGAAGCAAACGGTCGAAAGAGATTTTGTGATATCAGTCCACATTCGTACCCTTCAAAACGGTCGAAGGAGAAGAATATTTCTCATTCGCCCGTCCGATAGTGCGAAAGAGTTTCCTGTTTTAAAACATTTCTAATCTTTTCGTGTTTAAACGTTTACAGGTTAAGATGTGGAACTACCCAACAACGCCAAGACCTACTCAAGCACCACAGCAGCAGACAACACGAGATCCATGGTCAGTTGCAGCCCAGAAGACTAGTCCACCATCCCAGCCAATCAATTACATGGCTATGACTAGTTCTGCTCCTCAACAAGTTGTGCAACCATTACAACAACCAATTGACAACTATTGGGGAGTAGCAGCAGTTGCCGTTCATTCGCAAACGACCAATGCCATATCTACACTTATTCAAGATCTATAATCAGGAAGCGGCAATCGTCCACCAAAGCTCATGGACATGAAGGAGTACAACACATGGAAGACAAAGTTCAAGATACATGTGGAGGGACAAGGACTAGAGGGAGCCGAGGCATGGCAGATGATAGTAAAGGGTTATGTTGCTCCTATTCTGGAGAATACTGGAGAACCGATACCGTTGGAGAATTTGGCTGATGATGAGAAAAAGAGGTTTGCGATCGAGAAGAAGGCGTTTTCTCAGTTATCTCAAGCGATCAACACTGACTTGCTGCATCAGTTTGGATCGTGTACAACATCTAAACAATTATGGGATATGTTGAGAAACAGACATGATGGTAATGAGAAGACAAGGAAGCTAAGAATGGAAGAGCATCGAAAGGAATTCGAGAACTTTAGTTACATGGGAAATGAGACTCTAAAAGAATTGGTTCCACGGTATTGCCATTTGCTCACAGAACTTTCAAGTTATGAGATCAGCATACCGATGTCAGAACTGGTGGATAATTTGCTGATGCTTTACCACCATACTGGAACCAACACATTGAGGTGTTGAAGAAAAGGATGCATACCAGTATTGGACTATCAACGAGTTCATTCAAAAGCTGGAAAACAAAGAAATGGAGGAGAAAAGGAAAGCCAAGAGAGCGCAGATTCCACAGAATCCAGATCTGTATGTGAGTGGTACATCTAACTCTCTTTCTGCTTCAAGCACTACTTCAAATGTTGCTCCTCACATTGCATGTGTATCCAATGTTGTTGAACCCACAAAAGCACCAATCAACTATCTTGCCCAAACTTCATCATACACACCATCATACACACCACAATCTTATCAAACACCAAACTTTATTCCACCTTTTTCACCTTTACAACAAGCTGCCTGCTACACAGCAAGTCAACCTCAACAACAACAACAATATACTCCTCACATGAATCAGATGCAGGTTACTCAAACACAATCAAATCAAAGTCCGATTGTGTTAGAGACTTCTAATCTTAACAATGTGACTGTTGAGATTGCTCAACAGCATGTTGCTTTAGTATCTGCTATGGTTGCATCATACAACGGTTTAGTTGCGAGTCAGATTGGAAACAACAATCTTACCAATGAGGACTACGCACAAATCGATAAAGAGGAGATGGAGCTTATGGATATACAGTGGGCATTTGCGAGCATAATGAGGGAAGCCACTGATTTTATCCAGAAGACTGGAAGAACTGACCTTTCAACTTCTCCAAACACCACTTACGGCTTCAACAAAGCCAAGGTTACATGCTTTAATTGTAGTGAGAAGGGTCATTTCAAGAGAGAGTGTACACACCCGGCACAGCAAGGTAATCGAAACCCGTTCAATTCAACCTACCAAAACAGACAAAACCAAAACCAGAATCAGGTATCATACAACAGTCCCAACATCTCAAGCTTTCAACCTCAAAACAACTACCAGAATCGTCAAAACACACAACAAAATACCAACACTAGACAACCTACAACTCAAAACCAACCATAACAGAATCCAAACCGAACCATTGTTCCCATCTCTACACCTAATACCCAAAACCAAACTGAAAATCAAAACCAAGCACTAGTGATTCAAAAGGATGAAGGTTTTGATTGGACGGGTATGCAATTGGGAGTGGAGGAGATTACTGCTGGAAATGTGGCTTGTGTGGCACAGAAGATGAGTTTGGATGAGCATGAGGAGATTGAAGAGGAGGTTGTGATAGAGAAAGTGTCGGAGTTGAAAATAGAGGAGTTGAATGAGGAGGTGATTACTGAAAGTGAAGACAAGAAATCTGGAATGATTCTTGATTCTGTCACAGATGTTGGAGAGCACTATGATTCAGCTTATTTGGATATGGAGAGTGATTCTGACTCAGAAGCTAGTGTGAATTCACTAGACGATGACATTGATCAATTGCTAGCTGAAGCTGATTTCCTTATGACCCGCAAGTCTTGCATGGTGGATGATGCGTGCACCAAGATTGATTACTCAAAATTCTTCGCAGGGAAGGAAGCTCACTTCGCGTTGATGGCAATGACAGAACCTCCTAAACCGGTAAGTTCTGAATCTCAATCTAAAGTGTGTGTTAAATGTGCTGATTTTGATAAATTGACAGAAGAAAATAAGCTTCTCAAGGTACAACTTGAGAGTGCCAAAATAAACTGTCAGATTTATCAAAAAGATTTAAAAGATTTCAACAAAGTTCTTGATGGTTATAAAAAGGATGTGTCTGAACTCAAAAAGACTTTGTCAATAAAACAACTTGCCATTAATAACTATATTAATGAAATGGAAAACACCAAGTTAGAAATGGCAACCATCAAGTGCTTCGCTGAAAAAGTGAATAAGAAGTTAGAGAGTTATAAGCACATTGCATATGTAGTTGACCATATCATAGAAGAACCTTCTCAGTCGAATAGTGCAAACTATAAGGCTGTCCCATCTCCGGTATTGTTCGAAAACCATAATTTACATGCAATACCACCGGAGACTTTAGTCAAATCTGACTCCACATCAGATAACGAGCCCAACACTTCCTGTGTCGGAGACCCGTATTCTGATGTGAGACCTGTATTGGGAAACAATGAGGGTGTGGTCGCTGCAGATGATTCTGATGAAGAAGATGAACAGTCTGAGACGGTTATTGAAAATGAAAGTGATATCCCTGATGAAAATCATATAATCACTACTGAGCCAGTCTCACCATCTCAGATCGTTCATCCCATGGCAAATGCTCATAGAAAGAATGTGGTTAAGAAAAATTAGCAGTCTGTTGGTAAAACTGTTGAAAAGAAAGAGGTCAAGAAAATTGAGAAAAATGTGGTTAAACCGGTTGAAAAGAAAAATGAAATTAAAATTGAGAAACCAAATGACATGAGCAACGAATCATGGGACAAACCTGTGAAAATTTTCTATCGGATGCAAGGCTCCGATAAGATTTTGTCTGATGATGAATATCCGATTAAATTTGTGAATTATTCCAAAATTGAAAAGATCTGGTAGGAAAGTACAATTTGGTTCCCAAAATATGAACGAACCAATGACATTCCTCCAGAAATTTTAGAGAAAATTTATTCGGATAAAGATGCCAAGGTCAATGTCAAACAATTCGTTCTGCCAGTTGATAAAGCAAACAGTTTCATTGAACCGACTTACTCGAAGGAACCAGCTCCTGAGAGTTTAAGGAAACAATGCATGGTTGATCGATATCCCATTGAGAGTTTTTCCAAGTCGCCTATCAAAGAAAACTATGAAGAATACCGTGCGTGTTTTAAGTGCGGGGAAAGGGGACATTTACTTGCCACCTGCCCGTAAGTACGACACAAGAGGCACGAGGTGGAGATGAGGCAACATCATGATTATCCGGTTGACAACTACAGTTATCCACAAAGACGGTATTTCCCTCAGCAAGCACCTTATTATAATCAAAACAATTTTTACAACAAAAGGGAATACCGTCCGATGACTTATGATAAACGCAACCGGATAGCCACTGAGAAATCTGTAAAGAAACCTGTGATGAACTCAACTGCTGATAACTAAAAGGTTGCTCCTAAACCTAATGTAAAACCAGCAGTTGGACCTGTCTCTGTTAATACAGAGAAGGTAACCAAGAAGGTTGCATTTAAAGACGAAGTAAAGAAACCGGCTGAGACCTCAAAAACTCAGATCCGGATCTTGAAAAGGTCTGAACAATCTTGGTCATCAAAGGAGTCTGAAGGTGCCTCAACTTCACAGAATGTGAAAATTGAGAAAAAAAAAGTTAAGAGTGAGAAGAAAGGGGTTGAGAAAATCCAAGATGTTTGTGAATCGAAAGAATCTTTGAAACAACCAGTTCAAAGACCCAAGACCAAACAGGCTTGGGTCCCCCGAAAGATCTAACTGCTTTACTTGATATATGCAGGGAGCTCCAGTTGGCCCTGTTAGCAGCCTATGGATTGTTGACAGTGGAGCTTCTGGTCACATGACAGGGGATCTCATGCTACTCTTTGATATCAAGAACATAAACGGAGGTTATGTAGCGTTTGCAGGAAATAAAGGAGGCTACATTACGATGGAAGGTAGTGTTAGCAATGGGGTCGTGACATTTGAGCGGATATCGTATGTGAAACAGATAGATTACAATTTGCTCAGTGTTAGTCAAATCTGTGATAAGCAATTTTCTGTTTATTTTGATGATAAATCTTGCTATATCTTGAAACCGGGGTTTGAACTTCCAAAAAAGTGGGTGATGCTAAAGGCACCGAGAGTAAACAACTTGTATATTCTCGATATGTCCAAAGCTATGACCACCCATGGCCAAGTCACGTGTTTCCTCTCTAAGGCTACAGAAAAAAGAATCTATTATTTGGCACATGAGAATGGGACACATTCATTTGAGAAAGATGAAACAGTTAGTGAAGAATGAACTTGTCACGGGAGTTAATGTGAAACATTTCCATTTGAATGACAAGTGTGTTAATTGTAAAAAGGGAAAGCAGCACAAACAGGCCCATAGACCAAAAAAAGTCAATTCCGTTGAACTACCGCTTGAGCGTTTGCACATGGATTTATTCGGTCCGGTCAGGCGTAAATGTCATGCCGGGGAATTGTACTGTCTTGTGGTGACTGACGATTATTCAAGATTTTCATGGGTTATGTGCTTACACCAGAAAAGCGACACTTTTGACAACTTGAAAGTTCTGTTTACACGTCTGGAGAATATCTATGGTCTGAAGATCAAACGAATCCGGAGTGACAATGGGATGGAGTTCAAGAACGCTCTGATGAAGGATCTTTGTGCAAACAAGGGAATTCATCATGAATATAGCGCTCCGTATACACCACAGCAGAAGGTGTCGCAGAAAGAAAGAACAGGACTCTAATCGAGACGGCGAGAACAATGCTTGCGGACTCAAATCTTCCAGTCATGTTCTGGAACGAAGCTATTTACGCAGCATGTTACACTTTAAACCGTGTTTTAACAGTGAAGAGGTTTGGCAAAACTTCTTATGAGCTGTTGAACCGACGAAAGCCGAATCTGGAGTAGCTAGAACCATTTGGTGCCCCGTGTACAATGCTTAATCCTTCGGAGAAGTTCGCACCAAAGGCTGAAGAAGGTTATTTTGTTGGATATGCAACCCCACTAAAACGGGTATTCAACAAAAGAACTAGAAAAGTCGAGGAGTGGGCTAACGTCAAAGTACAAAGATACACACAAAATGTACAAGGTGGAGGTCCAGATTGGATGTTTGATTACAAAGACTTCTTTGAATCATTCAATCTAGATAGCATGGTTGAAGAAGCTGTACTTCGCTTATATTACGAGGTCGAAAACGCCGTAACTTCACCGTTAGTGCGTCCGATCACTGTAAACCCCCAAGCAGCTTCTAATGATACCACTGCTCCTGTGATGGAAGAAAAGGTGTTCCAAGAAGCTTCTACAATGCTTAATTCATCAGATTCAGAAGATGAAGACGATGATGCAACAAGTGAAGCTATTCTGGACAATGCTACAGTGACACCACCAGTGAACCCAACTACAACTGATGTTTCAACATCGAATGTGGCTAATGATCTGGTTTCTACAGAGAATTTGACGACTCAAACGGGAGTACAAGTACCTGATTATCCGGAATCTCGGATACATCGGATACACCCGCTTGAACAGGTTATTGGTGATCCTGGTAGCAGCGTTATGACAAGAGGGCAATTGAGAAATGCTCAAGCACCAGAAAATATTGGCAACCTTGCTTTATATGCCAAAATACAAAATTCTGGTTTTCAAAATGACTGGTCTTTCGCTTGTTATGTTTCGCAGGTCGAGCCCCGAACGTACAAGGAAGCTCTTTTGGATGATGCCTGGGTGGAAGCAATGCAAGAAGAGTTGTTACAATTTCAGAAACTCGTTGTATGGACGCTGACAGATTTGCCCCCGGGAAGAAAGAAAATTGGAACCAAATGGGTGTTTAAGTGTAAGAAGGATGATAGAGGAGTCATAGTGAGAAACAAAGCTCGTTTGGTTGTTCAAGGTTTTCATCAAGTTGAGGGAATCGACTACAATGAAATCTATGCACCTGTTGCACGCTTGGAAGCTATCCGAATGTTCCTAGCGTTTGCATCCTGGAAGAAATTCAAGGTGTATCAGATGGATGTAAAGAGCGCATTTCTTTACGGTGTGGTCAAAGAGGAAGTTTACGTAGGTCAACCGCCAGGCTTTGAGGACCCTATTCACCGGGATAAGGTTTATGTTTTAAACAAAGCTCCCTACGGGTTGCACCAAGCTCCGAGACAATGGTATGAGGAGCTGAGCACGTATCTTCTCTCGAAAGGATTCAAACGCGGATTGGTAGACTGCACACTGTTCACGAAACGAGCAGGAGATGACTTGCTTCTTGTGCAAATTTATGTTGATGATATTATTTTCGGATCTACTAACGAATTTCTGTGCAGGGAATTTGAAAAAGTTATGCAGGAAAAGTTCGAAATGAGCGCAATGGGAGAAATGCAGTTTTTCCTAGGCTTGCAGGTGGAACAAAGACCAACGGGGATCTTTATTCACCAGACGAAATATGTTTCTGAAGTCTTGAGCCGATTCCAGATGGATGATTCGAAGCCGATGGATACCCCGATACAACCTAATCACGGGATTGGAGTTGACCTTAAGGGGGAGCTGACTGATCCATTTACATATAGAGCAATCGTCGGATCTCTGATGTATCTCACCGTGTCTAGACCGGATATAATGTTTGCGACATGTCTTTGTGCACGATATCAATCGAAGCCGAAACAGAGTCATCTTGCAGCTGTCAAGCGTATCCTTAGATATCTGAAGGGTTGTCCATCGAAAGGACTTTGGTACCCTCATGATGATAATTTTGACCTAATCGCTTTTAGTGATGCAGATTGGGGCGGCTGTGACAAAGACAGCAAATCCACAACGGCTGGATGTCAGTTTATGGGGAGCAGGCTCGTGACCTGGCAATGCAAGAAACCAACCGCAGTTGCACTATCCACATGTGAAGCAGAATACGTTTCAGCATCGAGCTGCTGCTCACAGGTTCTTTGGATCCAACAACAGATGGTGGATTACGGTTTGCAATTTCTTAAAACCCCTATTTACTGTGATAATGAAGCCGCAATCGCATTAACAAAAGACTTAGTAAATCACTCAAAGGCTAAACATATCCGGATTAAATATCATTTTATCCGTGATTGTTATGCTAAAGAGTTGATCGATATGGTCAAAATCCACGCTGATTACCAACGCGCGGATCTTTTTACCAAAGCTTTTGACAAATCCAGATTTGATTATCTTTTAAAAGCTAATGGTATTAAAGAAAAACAAGACTGATCACCACCTGAGTCTATCACTTTTTAGTTTAAATTTTTACTGCTTTTCAGAACAATTTCGAAAATCCAAAAACATTGAAAATTTTTAAAATCCATAAAAATTAGAAAATTTCTTTGCTGACTGCTATATCTTCTTCCCTTAGATTAATGCCGTCAGATTTCTGTGAACAAATGATATCTGGGCAGTCACATATTTGAAATGCTCCAGCTTATCCTTGGGAACAGTAAATTCGAAAATTTATAAAAATCAGAAAAATCAAAAATGATTTCCTGGAGTATAAGGGGAAATGATAGTACATCAGTGGGGATCTGACACATTCTAAGTAATGTACTGCTATATAGGGCGTGTGTCTGAGTCTGTGCGATGTGCTGATAGACTTCGTAGACCTATTATTGCGTGCCTGATACATACATATCAAACGAATTGTTGTGTGGATGAACTCCTCATGGGCATATGGTCTTAGTACCGTAATTTCGTTTGATAGGGTATTTGTACAAAACTCGGAGGTTTAGGGTTGTTATGTTATTAGTTGTCTGGGGATAGCCTCTCTGATCTTCTGCTGTAAGTCATTACGGACCTAGATCAGATAGGGTGTCTTTATAAAAGATCTTTATGCCAAATCCTAAAGTTACCGAATTGAGGAACTTCCCTTGTTATATGATGATCAAAGATTATCTATTACATCGTGTTAATCATTGATGCAAATCATGATTAATATCAGTCCTCAACCTGGTACAGTGCATATGTTACTTTGCTGCATTAATTTGTTGACCTGTATACCTCTGTGCATTATACCTTGTACAATTACAGACGACGAAAGCATAATCACGCTTTACAATGAGTCTTTGTGCTTTTACTTCTTGATACGGGAGTATGTCGTGTGCGTGGGAACCACAGACGATTACGTTTATACTATAAATATCAGTATCAGTTTAAAGCACTGCACAAAAGTCTGCATGTGAGTTTATGTGGATCACAATATCAGCAGTTGCCAGATCACACATTGTCTTTAATGATAATAATTCAAAAGATCAACGGTGTGATCAGATTTCTCAATAACTGATATGATCCCTTTACCGGTAATCCCAAAAACATTTACAGTTTTTCATTTACATTTCTGCATTTTATTTTCTCGTCAAAAATTACAAAACTCAAAAGATTTTAGGTGTGTTTTAGCATAAACTTTAGAAAATCCAAAAAGATTTTATTTTTTCCGTCTTATTTTTGATAACTGATGGTGGTTGATGTCGATTTTCTAAACCTTGTTACACCATTTGAGCTTTGTAACCTTTTAAATGTGAAAATTTGAATGTTGGATGCTTAAAAGTTGGAAAATAATTGGAACGGGACTCGTTTTTGAGATTTGGAAAATGTATCAAAAATCCCAATTCTCATTCGCCCATTCGGTTGGTCGAATGTGGGATTTTTCATGTTCCTTCGTATGTTTTAAACGGGCGAAGGAGAGTGTTCTTGAACATACGTTTCATTCGAACCCTTTTGGCTCATTCGAACCTTTAACTAGGGTCGAAGGAGACAAAAGCTTCTCATTCGTACGAGTAAAACGGGCGAAGGAGGATGCCTATATATAGTCTTTCTGTCTCATTCGAACCTATTCAAAAAAATTTCAAAATTTTCACTCTAACCTCACCTTGTTGCCCTGATATTTTGTGACATACCATTGTGATCGTTACATTCCACTGATCATTTTCCACTATCTATTACAGGTAAACATCAAGGATTAATGGATTTATCACTGATTCTCTGTTTCAAGCCCTAACTCTTAAAATCTGATATTAACGTGTTATTTGTTACAATTGCTATTAAGGATTCATTATATATGTGTTTTAGGGGGAGAAAAATTATAAACCATGGATTCAAAACCAACAGATTGATCAATTGATCATCAGTTGTGTTTCGAACCCTAGTTTTTGTTGAAAACACAGATATAATGACAAATTGATGAAACTGTTAGTCTAGAATGGTTAATCGGCATTGTTAGTTGCTATTCAAATCAAAAGAACATGATCAGAAACCATAAATCTCATAATTGAAAATTCAAAAATATGAACTGACTCCTTCGACCCTTTCAAATGGGCGAAGGAGATGACAAACTGGTCGAATGAAGAAATTGTGGGCGAATGAAACTTTTACCAAGATCCATACATTCGTACCATTCAATTTTCTCATTCGCACCTTGTTTTTCTCATTCGCACCCCCGTTTGGGCGAATGAGAATGTTGATTACCAAAATTTTCAAGATTTGAATTTTTGTCGATTTTTAACATGATTCTTTGTTTTGTTTTGCAGAATTAACCATGTCCGAGCAGGAAAAGACTACTGTGCAAGCTGGATCATCCTCACAACCTGCCAAGAAAGTTCCTGAAGAGCTTTTAGCCTTCAAGAATGCGCATAATTGCTGTGCGTATCTTGGAGAAGTTAAAAAGCACACGGAGTTTGTTGGAATCATTGAATTCTTGAAGAGATGTAGGGTGATAGATGCAATTGCTACACCTACGATTATTTACAGAGATATGATGCAAGAATTCTGGTCAGGAGCGAAGCTAGATTTCTGGAATTGCGAGTCGTGCTTGACTAGCAAGATCCAAGGACAAAGAGTTATTGTGTGTGAGCAGGATTTAAGAGAAGCTTTGAACTTACAAGATGAGAAGACAGATCCTAAGGAATTGAGTTTCATGGATCAGCGAAAGTGTTTCCTGAGAATGAAATACAATGGTCCAATCACTGACGGTTCATTGCACAAGGGAAAACTGTGCCCTCAATTCAAATATTTGGCACACGTTTTGATACATGTCTTCGGATCTGCAGCCGGAGGATATGACTTAATGCGCAAAAGTATCAGCTCTATGATGGTTGCCCTAGTATTGAACAAACCGTTCAATGTTTCAGGCATGTTGATGGAACACTTGTTAGAGCCTGTGAACGGCACGAGGAATCTGAAGTTTCTGTTATATCCTCGTTTCCTCCAGATGGTATTTGATAATAAGTATAAAGACTTGAAGAGGGATCCTAAGCATATTGTTGTTCAGGAACATGTGTCACTTAAAACACTTGCTAGGATGAAGGCGTACAAAGGATTGTCGGTCAATGAACGTCCACCAGTAAGGCGTTTATTTGGACATCTAGCAAGGATTGATTATACAGATCCAGGTGAAGGGCTTGTTAGACACGCAAACAGTGATTCAGATCCAGATAACCCATTACATCCTGTTGATCCAGACGCAAAGCGCAAAAGACAGGTTGTTAATGTCGGTGCCAAGAGTGGAAAGGTTAAGGAGAAAGGGATAAGGTTAGAAGTTGTGTCTGAACCTGAGAAGAAAAAGAGCACACCAATCACGAAACAAGACGATGGCAAAGAAAGGTTTGCATATTGTAGATGAAGCGTCAATTGATTCAGAAGAGACGCTAGAAGATGAACATTGGGACTCGGAGACTGAAATGTTAAAGACCACCACGCCCAAGGCCACTGAGGCTGGTGAGTCTGCTAGTCAAACTGTTGAAGATCAAGGGAATAAGAGTCCAATCCCTGTTGATGAAGATGAAGTGATTCTGAATATAGATGAAGATTTTCCTGGTTCACCTGTACAAGCTGAAAAGTCAAAGAAAAAGAAACCAGAGAAACCAAGTCAAAAGAGAAAGATGGAGATTGAATCGATCATAGCTGGTAAGAAACTTCCACCAGTTTCTAGTTCTAAGTCACCGGTTACTACACCAGTATCAAAGAAGCAAAAGACTGCGACTACTTCAAGCACACAACAGAGTGATGATATACTTGTTGATCAGTTTAATGAAGCTTTAGATAATGTGCTTAAGAAGATTAGGAAAGGCAAACTGCCTGAAGCTGCTGAAACACCTGTGAAGAAGAAGGTTTCAGTGGATAGTGATATCATGAATGCTGTGAATCAAAGGTTATCTGAGATGATGAGTATTATCAACAAACAGCAAACTGAGATCGAGCAATTGAAGACAAATGATCAAAAGATGTTGGAAGTCGTAGTCACATCCCATGATGATAATGAAGTTTTGAAGAAAACAATCAAGAAGTTGAAAAGAGAGAATAAGAAGTTGCTGAAGCACGAGCAACGAAACACCAGAAGAATTATTGTCTTGAAAGAGGAGAATAAACAACTAAAGAAGAGTAACAAGCATATGGATGATTTGATAAAAGACTTGTACTCTCGAGCTCCTCTACTTCAAGCTGGTGAAGAAGATAAAGAAAGAGAAGAAGAGCAGGTAGACTTTGAACCATCTGACGAAGAAGAGGATGAAGATCTTGATGAAGATGCAGGTAATGATTCTAAAAAGAAGAAGAAGAAAGATGATGGAGATGATGGACGTTCAGATGGTGGATCGAGTGATGGAAACAGCTCTGCTTTTGATAGTAGTGATGATGATGATGATGATGATGATAACGCTGAGAAGTATACTTATGAAAAGCGTGATTCAAGTAAGGGTGGAGAGTCGAGCTCTAAGACTCCAGGTGAAATTGTTGATGACGATATATTCTGGAATGAAAAACTGCAATCATTATCTGAAGAAGACAAGAACATGTATCGCCGGATGCTTACAGATCGAGTCTGGACGATTGACATGACAAGCAGATTTCTAGAAATATTTGAGTCGAGCAATAAACTATTTGAATTGGAGTTTGATGACCCAGATCTTGAAGATGGAGAGATTTCTGCGGCGGTTTCTAAAGAAATACTTGAGGGTTTAGCCAAACAGGTGGGAAAGACTTTGGAAGAGTTGCTTGCTGACAATTACATTCCAAAGATACCTGAAAAGGAAGCCGGTAATCATTCTGATGACCGTGATGTTCCTGCTTTTGATGAGGTTGAAATGGAAGACATAACGAGTGAGGAATATCCACAATACTTCAAGAATAATCAAGATTGTGGATTTCCTGGATTCTCGGATGAAGTGCTAAACCAAGCCGAGAAACTGGCTAAAGAGAAGAGCAAAGTGTTTGAGGATGAGATTTTTAAAGGGTATGATAAATCACGGTTCGAGCAATCTGAGAGTTTGAAGGAGTTTTTGAGGAAATTGAAAGAGAAAGAAAATAACCGTCCGAAAGCTGAAATACAAGGTACTTTTACAAACTTCATAGTGGAATTTTCAAAGGTCGTGCATTGGCCTGGAAGTTTGTTAAAGAATTAAGATGCATAGCAATAAAGTGGGAGAAGGGGATCTTATATTTTGATAAATTTCATCATTTGAAGACTCTTCCTTATTGGGCAATTCGTGATATTTGCCGTCACCGTTTAACGGGAGCGTCAAATACTCAGATTACCTACTTTGCTGAGAAGATGACAAGAGAAAGCAGAACCAAGTGGGATTTATTTGAACCACAATATCCGAAACGAATTGTTCATAAAAAGGATATTGATATGATTACAGGTATGCCCAAGGTGACGTTAAAGTATAAACCACCGCGAGTGTTGAAAAAGATTCCTTTGTTGCCAATCCCACAACACTTTGCTAAAGATTTCATTTGGTGGTATTACGATTGGAAGATAGCAGAGGCTGTGATTGTACTGAAAGACGGAGAGAAGAACTTCAAGAAAATACATATTTTTGATCCCATGTGGTTAATCAATTGTTCACATGAGGATATAATAATGTTGTTTTACAATCCGATCTATTCTGAAGTGAAGGATGCTAAACAAGCAGGAAAATACCAACGTGTGGTATTTCTGTGCTTTGCGTATGATATAAACGCTGGTTGTGACTATGACAAGTTGCTCGGGAAGTTTGTAGAGAAGCAGAAGGTGCCTGAAGTGAAAAAGACAAAGCCAAAGCAATTTCAGGAACCGGTTTTGACTAGAGAACAGAAGATTCAGCGACACATCAAATTGATGAACATTAGAATGGATGAACAAGGTCGACAGCAATCCAAGCAATAGTCGAGGGGGAGTTTGTAGATGCAATTGTGCGACTTGTGCTTCGGATTGTACAATAAACATGTTTTGGTATATTTCGAAGGTGCGAAGTAGTTTTAGAAGGTGCGAAGGAAGCAAGATGTTTGGTCGAAGGAAGATCAGAGGGTGTGAAGGAACAGTTTTGGACGAATGTGAATATTGTTTATTGTATGGCTTGGTTCGACCAGTTGGTTTGGTCGAACCTGCACATTCGCACGAATCATTTGGGTGAATGTGCAGTCTATATATAGTCAAGCTTGATTTTGTGAATGTAACTTTGTGTCATATTATTCCCTCCACTTTCTGATTCTCTCTCTAGAAGTTTATTTAGCTCTTTTCACTTTCTTACCCTGTTTGTATCAATCTTTAAACGTGTAATCGAGTTTATAATTAATGAAAAGCTTTTGAAATGATGATTTACTTGTTTTGATCTGTTTGACTATTATTTTGTGATTGTTTTAGGGATTCCGCACCTAAAACTAACTTGTTTGATCATTCTTTGTTGTTTACACGATCCATACTTACACATACAATACCAATATTCCTAATCGCCTGAGTAGCCCAAACACCCAAAAAGCGCTTATAAACCTCTCCAAACACCCCGAAACTCGTCCAAACAACATATATACTAGCCTAGGGACATCATGCACTAACAGGAATGACTTTCGTACACTGTTCTATCAGCAATACTTTACTGATGCTGATTGCAGTGAGTATTTGAGGGAGTATTCTACGATCATGCAGGATGACGACGAACTAATCATGGAATTTAAAGCTCGTTTCTGTCGTCTAGTGAGTTTCCCAGGCCCACTGCTGGCACTCATGAGCAACATGTAACATCGCAAAATTTTCCCCAAAATATTAATACATAAAAAGCCCTTATATATATATATATATATATATATATATATATATTTTTACACCTTTATCATTAATATTATACAAATGTGCCTAAGTCTTTATTTATCCTAACTCACAACTTATATACATACATAAATGTATATAAATAATAATAATAATAATATGATTCTAAATTCTTTTTTTTTTTTCACATACAAGATTTTTTTTTTTTAAATAAAGCCTTGAGTCAAATAGTCAAAGTCCTAGTCAAAGTCTTAGTCAAATAGTCAATTCATCATAAAACCTTACTTTATAGTGTTGACCAATTTTAATGGCTAATTGAATCCAAAACTAGTATAAAAACCCACCTATGACCCATTATACTTTGCACCTCTAAATCGATTGTTTCAATCCGATTAAACATTCCCTCATACCTTTCTTCTATAGTCTATTACTTCTACAATTGAAGCTTTGATTATAAGCTCTTGTAATTGGCAACTTTGGGGCTACACATATTCTATTTCTCGAGACTTAATACTTTGCTAAGGTGAGTTTACGTAACCATGTTTATGCGATTCTTTATACTTGCAACAATTATTTAGGCAATTCAACATGCATGTCTAGTAGTAAACTTTATTGCCTCATGAATTAGTCAACAGTTTCAACGAGTTTCAACGAGTTTCAACATTTACATAATCATTAGCTATGGCCAAGCCGGCGATACTCAATAATAGATCTATTGGATTGACAACCCCACCCGGATATGTGTACCTCCTACATAGGTAACGTGGGTGATTGTTATCGTTCAACATATTACTAAGGTGAACCGTAGATGACGGGATGGACCTAAACTAGTCGGAGGTTTGATTATGTCAACATATTATACTATTCATGTAGACTTAAATTTACGATAGACATACGAATTGCTAAACTTTTATACTTAAACTATATGCTTAACATGGATTATGTATTCTCACCAACTTCTAGTTGACCCCCCCATTTTTCCAAACTCAACAGGAAATACTGATGCATGAAGTCTAGAGCTAGCATGAGGAGATATTTGAAGTTTTAAGCTTTGTTTGATTATTTGATGTAGACTTTAATGTAATTCAATATTGTAATGTAATAAAGGATTATTTAAACATATGTATTATCATGAGCTACTGAACAATCATCAATACGTGACATCCCGATGTTTCCGCCATCGGTTGGGGTGTTACAGATTGGTATCAGAGCCATGGTTATAGGGAATTAGGTTATTAGAAAAAAAAATAATCTAGTCTATAACCATAGGATTTTAATCAGTACTTGCTCCTTTTACTTGCAACCTTGTTTATATTCTCTATCCTACTTCTTATCCTTACTTTAATCCCTACAAGAAGATTGCTCTCCATCACTGGATCTACTCTTAGACTAATAGGACAAAATCCTCAGGTTTAGCCTAAACCACCTTGAGATCTCGTCGAAGTTCTAGATTTTAATAACGAACACGTGCAATCTAGAAGGGTGAACGCCTGTATTCTGAGTTTTCTGTCTAGGACTGGCATTGCGCATATATCCCAATCAGACGAGGGACCCGGATGCCTACCTGGGAATTCTCGGGATGAGTGTTCACTTATAGGCTAAAGCATGTCTTCACTATGTTATTAGAATCTAGAAGTTTTGATAAGTCAACGTTTTCATTTATTCGTTTTAATTAATGAATAGATGATTACACTCACTTCCCTTAAAACTAAGCTCTAAAATCTCAAAATTTTACAGCTTAAATCAATCCCATTTCATAACCATCTATGGATTTCACAATCACACTTCACCTTACCATCTTAGCCACTTGTTTAAATATTTTCAACACCCTACCCAAATCATATTTTCAACATGTTACATATATTTTTTTTTAAAAACTATAATCTCATACCTTAACACAACACTAAAGATTTCTTAATATTGTCACATTTTCATCACCTATAAACTATGGAAAATATGTATTTTTGTCAAAAGATGTCCTCAAACTTAATTTCTAAATTCAAATGTTTATTCATTAGCATAACAAAGGATTTTCGACATAATGTCACCTTGATCTATAAAACCTAATGTCATTGGATATTTTAATCAAAGCTCACATAGTTTGTACTATTTAACGACTTTCGCTTTATATACAAACCCAATTTTAAAATTAAAAGCTTCTCACCCATAGAAACAATATTTAAGTCTCCAAATACCCCATTGACAACTACTTATTATTATTTATTTTTTTTTAATTGAACCTTTACAATCTTTGGTACTTACCACAATCATGTTTTCTCATATACTTAATTCTAACCTTTGATCCAAACCCCAAAAATTTACACTGCTACATAATCTCCTTACTATAAAATAAACTTTTTATCAACTATCTTCACATTCACTATCTCTCACAACCTTGATTCTGCTTCAAGATTTTTCATCATCGTCTCAAGAACTAAATTCATATCCTTCACCTTCTCACACATGAGCTAGTTACCCATGATAACCAAACTATTGAAACTTGATTGTGTGTTGCATCAAACATAATCCTTAGTTATACATGAGGATTCGATTATCTACCATATTTAAACATTTGATACTAGAAATCATGGAATATAAACTATTTGCTATAGACACACCTAGAGTCATTAACCTTGTCTAGGACAACACTATTACAACTCGCATGCTATGCTTGATACTTGATTGTTTATATGTACATATTATCAATTTGCAATTTATGTGTGAAATAATTGGTACACTTAATCAAACAACTGGTAGAGGATGAAGTACTTGCTCAACAGTTAGTAGAGTACAAAATAACCTACTCAACGATTGGTAGAGGTCATCATGCCTGCTCAACAGTCGGTAGAGGCCCTACAACCTGCTCAACGACTGGTAGAGGCTATCATACCTGCTCAACAATCGGTAGAGGTTCCTACTCACTGACTGGTAGAAGTCGTTTTCCTGCTCAACAGTTGGACTCATTTTTGGATACATGGTTAATCATATTATTTTACATGTGTGTCTAGAGTTATAGAAGGACACAAAACCCTAATGTAAGGTAAATTGGTGATTGCGGTCCGAAACGGAATGTAATCATGAATTTACAGGTACGTTAAGGTAGTGTGAAATTCTATCAAGGTTTTCGGTAGTTGACCAATTATAAACCTTAGTTATCTGGTAGTTCATTTAGTCTTTCAATAGTCCATCAACTCATTCCTTTTAGGACTCCTAAAACTTAAGATTCTTATTCTCCTTGCTATTTCAGATGAACCTAATCAAACCCTTAAAACTCACACATATCAAAACTCTTACCCAAATTATTCGAAACACTTTATTCTGTTACCTATAAATTTATGTCATGCCTTAACTCGAAACTTCCCAAACCACCCTTGTCCTAATTTCTACCCATTCACCTTCAACCCTGTGTTTTCAATAAACTTCGGGACGAAGTTTCCAAAAGTAGGGGAGACTGTAACATCGCAAAATTTTCCCCAAAATTTTAATACATAAAAAGCCCTTATATATATATATATTTTTTTTACACCTTTATCATTAATATTATACAAATGTGCCTAAGTCTTTATTTATCCTAACTCACAACTTATATACATACATAAATGTATATAAATAATAATAATAATAATATGATTCTAAATTCTTTTTTTTTTCACATACAAGATTTTTTTTTAAATAAAGCCTTGAGTCAAATAGTCAAAGTCCTAGTCAAAGTCTTAGTCAAACAGTCAAAGTCTTAGTCAAATAGTCAATTCATCATAAAACCTTACTTTATGGTGTTGACCAATTTTAATGGCTAATTGAATCCAAAACTAGTATAAAAACCCACCTATGACCCATTATACTTTGCACCTCTAAATCGATTGTTTCAATCCGATTAAACTTTCCCTCATACCTTTCTTCTATAGTCTATTACTTCTACAATTGAAGCTTTGATTATAAGCTCTTGTAATTGGCAACTTTGGGGCTACACATATTCTATTTCTCGAGACTTAATACTTTGCTAAGGTGAGTTTACGTAACCATGTTTATGCGATTCTTTATACTTGCAACAATTATTTAAGTAATTCAACATGCATGTCTAGTAGTAAACTTTATTGCCTCATGAATTAGTCAACAGTTTCAACGAGTTTCAACATTTACATAATCATTAGCTATGGCCAAGCCGGCGATACTCAATAATAGATCTATTGGATTGACAACCCCACCCGGATACGTGTACCTCCTACATAGGTAACGTGGGTGATTGTTATCGTTCAACATATTACTAAGGTGAACCGTAGATGACGGGATGGACCTAAACTAGTCGGAGGTTTGATTATGTCAACATATTATACTATTCATGTAGACTTAAATTTACGATAGACATACGAATTGCTAAACTTTTATACTTAAACTATATGCTTAACATGGATTATGTATTCTCACCAACTTCTAGTTGACCCCCCCATTTTTCCAAACTCAACAGGAAATACTGATGCATGAAGTCTAGAGCTAGCATGAGGAGATATTTGAAGTTTTAAGCTTTGTTTGATTATTTGATGTAGACTTTAATGTAATTCAATATTGTAATGTAATAAAGGATTATTTAAACATATGTATTATCATGAGCTACTGAACAATCATCAATACGTGACATCCCGATGTTTCCGCCATCGGTTGGGGTGTTACACAACATACCAATGGTTTCAAGTGGGCTGTGTGTGATCGGGATAGGAAATTTATCCTGAACCTTCGTTTTGCGGACATTAATGAGATTGTGGATGCAGTCAAGAATTTGAATAATGATACAAAACATCGGCAGAAGGCTTTTAATGATGGTCGCAAACGGCCAAGGGAAAACAACCAGGATGATTCTTCTACTCATGATGGTAGTGATCAAACTCGTGATCGTAGGCACCGTTCTAACAAGAATTTCAATAATCAGAATCATCAGCCTGCACAGAATCAGACACAACAGAACCATGAAGTTATTCCTCCTTGTGCCACTTGTGGGAAGGCCCACAAAGGGATATGTCGTCGAGCTGAAGGCCTTTGTTTCAGTTGCGGGAGTTCAGAGCACAAGGTTAGAGAGCGCCCTCGGCGTAATCAGCAAGCTAATACTGGGAAAACGCGAGACATGTTGGAGGACGAGTTTTTGTACTTGATGCTAATAATGGCGACAATGCCCCAGGTACGGTTTTCGGTTAATTGCGTATTCTTGAATATGCTATGTATGCTCTTTGACTATTCCTACTGCTTTAGATTGTGCAATTCGATTCATGATCATTATATGTTTTGTATTTATATTATCTAGAGGACTTGACATTCGTCCTCACTATCTAAATTCGTTTACGTCACAAGTACTCTGATATTCGATATTTTGACTCTGTCTAATCTTGGGTGATTTTTTATTCATTTTAGTTTCCGTTTACATGTCATTTCGATAGCGTAGTGATTCGTTAAGTATGTAGCGCCGTTATCCATGTAGGATACTTGAAATATGTTCCGTATCATTTATATTTAAATATGTTTGTTAACCGTACTTACCAATTTTGAGGACATATTTTTTTTTAAGTGGGGTAGAATTGTAATATACGAAATTGAAATAATAATTATAATAATAAATAATATATGTTTTTTCGTTTTGGCACTTTGTTTCTCTGAAAATTTTTTTTTGAATTGAAATAATAGTAATAATAAATTATTTCTCTTTTTTTTCTATTCTTTCGTTTTGGTTTTCAAAATTTGCGAGCCTTATCACAAACTTCAAACTCACCATTTGAATTCTAATCCCTTTGCAAACAGACTGATCAACCGAATAATACTCGTATCAACCTTTTAAATTCTATTATCCCCCATTTAGATGTGTATCGCAAACCATGTGTTTGGCTTAAAACCTTATTGGGGTTGAAACACCGACGCACCTCCGTCTGTCACCATATATTCCATTATTCGAACCCTCCGCTCTGCAATCAGCCATCGTAAACCACCGCTGCTGTAACATCGCAAAATTTTTTCCCCAAATTTTAATACATAAAAGCCCTTATTTTTTTATTTACATATTTATCATTAATATTATACAAATGTGCCTAAGTCTTTATTTTCCTAACTCACAACTTATATATATATATACATATATATATATAAATGTATATATATAATAATAATAATAATAATAATAATAATATGATCTAATTTTTTTTTTTTTTTTTTACACATACACTTGTCAAGAATTTTTTTTTTTTAAATAAAGCCATAGTCAAAGTCTTAGTCAAACAGTCAAAGTCTTAGTCAAATAGTCAATTCATCATAAAACCTTACTTTATGGTGTTGACCAATTTTAATGGCTAATTGACTCCAAAACTAGTATAAAAACCCACCTATGACCCATTATACTTTGCACCTCTAAATCGATTGTTTCAATCCGATTAAACTTTCCCTCATACCTTTCTTCTATAATCTATTACTTCTACAATCGAAGCTTTGATTATAAGCTCTTGTAATTGGCGAATTGGAAGCTTGATATTCTTTCTTTTTCGTTTTCTTCAATTTGGACTAGCTACGTTGTTGAGTCTTTGGGATTCGCCTCGCATACATTCACAACACATTATTCTATTTTTTTCACGAGACATAACATTTTGCTAAGGTATGTTTTACATAGCCCCTTTTATTTATCACCATTTTTGGGGTGAAACATGTTATAACATCATTATTGCAATTCAATCATCAATGTGTCTATGTGTTTTCTATGTTGCATTATGTCTTGAGCATGATTAGAGTAAGCACCATTCTAGCATAATCATTAACTCCGTACAAGCCGACGGTATACATTGATAGATCTAGTGGACTGATAATCCCACCCGGATACGTGCCTCCTACAAAGGTAGCGTGGGTGTTTGTTATCGCATAACATATTCGAGTGAACCATGAGCGTATGGGATGTACCACGTTATAACAGTCACAAGGGTTGATTATGCACTCGATTTACTTCTAGTATGTTTTCACATATGGACTAGATTTGCCATGACACATGAATTGCACAACAATTTTTACTCGATTATCAAAACCTATGTAATTCTCACCAACTTTTGTTGACCCAAAATATTTTCAACTTAACATGTTTCAGGTTCTATTTGCTTGAGGATTTGAGTTAATGCTTGAAGATGTATGCATAGTATTATTCATTTTGATGTACGAATTCTTGTAGAACAATTGTATGTAATTTATTTAAATCATTTAATGAAATTTATTATTCACCATGAGCTACTGAACAATCATCACTACGTGACATCCCGATGTTTCCGCCATCGGTTGGGGTGTTACAGATTGGTATCAGAGCCATGGTTATAGGGAATCAGGTTATTAGAAAAAAAAATAATCTAGTCTATAACCATAGGATTTTAATCAGTACTTGCTCCTTTTACTTGCAACCTTACTTGTTTATATTCTCTATTTTACTTCTTACCCTTACTTTAGTCCCTACAAGAAGAGTGCTCTCCATCACAAGATCTACTCTTAGACTAATAGGACAAATCCTCAGGTTTAGCCTGAACCACCTTGAAGATCTCGTCAAAGTTCTAGATTTTAATAACGAACACGTGCAATCTGGAAGGGTGAACGCCTGTATTCTGAGTTTTCTGTCAAGGACTGGCATTGCGCATATATCCCAATCAGACGAGGGACCCGGATGCCTACCTGGGAATTCTCGGGATGAGTGTTCACTTATAGGCTAAAGCATGTCTTCACTATGTTATTAGAATCTAGAAGCTTTGATAAGTCAACGTTTTCGTTTATTCATTTTAATTAATGGATAAATGATTACATTCTTTATATTACCTCATTGTCCTTCATTCAACCCATATCTTATTGAACATTCATTACCCAAATCACTTCCGTAACCGATGCCCTAAACTAAACAGAGATCAAGACCCTCCAGCTACCTAACCGCAAGCCTCACCATTTGACTACTAGTTGCTTTTATTCTATGTATTGACGCTATTTGATTCAAGTAATAAATACTAGTATTTAAAATTTTGAGAGTTGGTATACACTTGAATGCATGCTTGTTTGAATGTGAACTAATTATCTAAATCTATACAACTACAACTCATATACTGTGCTTGTTATACTTGCTTGCATAAACATGCTATCAATTTGCAATCTATGTGTATAATAAATGTCATCATGCCTTTTCAACAGTCGGGAGAGGCCCTACAACCTGCTCCACGACTGGTGGAGGCTATCAAACCTACCCAACGATTGGTAGAGGTCATTATGCCTTTTCAACAGTCGGGAGAGGCCCTACAACCTACTCCACGACTGGTGGAGGCTATCGAACCTGCTCAACAATCGGTGGAGTCATAGAAGGACGCAAAACTTTAATGTAAGGTAAATTGGTGATTGCGGTCCGGAACGTAATCATGAATTTACAGGTATGTTAAGGTAGTGTGAAATTCTATCAAGGTTTTCGGTAGGTAACCAATTATAAACTCTAGTTACCTGGTAGTTCATTTAGTTTTTCTATAGTCAATCAATTCATGCATTTCTTTTAGGACTCCTAAAACTTAATGCTTTGCTAGATTCTTACACTCCTTACGATTTCAGACGAACCTAATCCAACCCATAGGACTCACACATATTAAACCTCTTACCCAAATTATTCGAAAACAGATTATTCTATTACCTATAAGTTCATGTCGTCCCTTAACTCAAATTTTACAAACCATAGTTGCCCTAACTTCTACCCAATCACCCTCAACCCTGTGTTATTAATAACTTCGGGACGAAGTTTTCAAAAGTAGGGGAGACTGTAACATCGCAAAATTTTTTCCCCAAATTTTAATACAAAAAAGCCCTTATTTTTTTTTTTTTACATCTTTATCATTAATATTATACAAATGTGCCTAAGTCTTTATTTTCCTAACTCGCAACTTATATATATATATATATATATAATAATAATAATAATAATAATAATAATAACAATATGATCTAATTTTTTTTTTTTACACATACACTTGTCAAGAATTTTTTTTTTTTAAATAAAGCCATAGTCAAAGTCTTAGTCAAACAGTCAAAGTCTTAGTCAAATAGTCAATTCATCATAAAACCTTACTTTATGGTGTTGACCAATTTTAATGGCTAATTGACTCCAAAACTAGTATAAAAACCCACCTATGACCCATTATACTTTGCACCTCTAAATCGATTGTTTCAATCCGATTAAACTTTCCCTCATACCTTTCTTCTATAATCTATTACTTCTACAATTGAAGCTTTGATTATAAGCTCTTGTAATTGGCGAATTGGAAGCTTGATATTCTTTCTTTTTCGTTTTCTTCAATTTGGACTAGCTACGTTGTTGAGTCTTTGGGATTCGCCTCGCATACATTCACAACACATTATTCTATTTTTTTCACGAGACATAACATTTTGCTTAGGTTTGTTTTACATAGCCCCTTTTATTTATCACCATTTTTGGGGTGAAACATGTTATAACATCATTATTGCAATTCAATCATCAATGTGTCTATGTGTTTTCTATGTTGCATTATGTCTTGAGCATGATTAGAGTAAGCACCATTCTAGCATAATCATTAACTCCGTACAAGCCGACGGTATACATTGATAGATCTATTGGACTGACAATCCCACCCGGATACGTGCCTCCTACAAAGGTAGCGTGGGTGTTTGTTATCGCATAACATATTCGAGTGAACCATGAGCGTATGGGATGTACCACATTATAACAGTCACAAGGGTTGATTATGCACTCGATTTACTTCTAGTATGTTTTCACATATGGACTAGATTTGCCATGACACATGAATTGCACAACAATTTTTACTCGATTATCAAAACCTATGTAATTCTCACCAACTTTTGTTGACCCAAAATATTTTCAACTTAACATGTTTCAGGTTCTATTTGCTTGAGGATTTGAGTTAATGCTTGAAGATGTATGCATAGTATTATTCATTTTGATGTACGAATTCTTGTAGAACAATTGTATGTAATTTATTTAAATCATTTAATGAAATTTATTATTCACCATGAGCTACTGAACAATCATCACTACGTGACATCCCGATGTTTCCGCCATCGGTTGGGGTGTTACAGATTGGTATCAGAGCCATGGTTATAGGGAATTAGGTTATTAGAAAAAAAAATAATCTAGTCTATAACCATACGATTTTAATCAGTACTTGCTCCTTTTACTTGCAACCTTACTTGTTTATATTCTCTATTTTACTTCTTATCCTTACTTTAGTCCCTACAAGAAGAGTGCTCTCCATCACAAGATCTACTCTTAGACTAATAGGACAAATCCTCAGGTTTAGCCTGAACCACCTTGAAGATCTCGTCAAAGTTCTAGATTTTAATAACGAACACGTGCAATCTGGAAGGGTGAACGCCTGTATTCTGAGTTTTCTGTCAAGGACTGGCATTGCGCATATATCCCAATCAGACGAGGGACCCGGATGCCTACCTGGGAATTCTCGGGATGAGTGTTCACTTATAGGCTAAAGCATGTCTTCACTATGTTATTAGAATCTAGAAGCTTTGATAAGTCAACGTTTTCGTTTATTCATTTTAATTAATGGATAAATGATTACATTCTTTATATTACCTCATTGTCCTTCATTCAACCCATATCTTATTGAACATTCATTACCCAAATCACTTCCGTAACCGATGCCCTAAACTAAACAGAGATCAAGACCCTCCAGCTACCTAACCGCAAGCCTCACCATTTGACTACTAGTTGCTTTTATTCTATGTATTGACGCTATTTGATTCAAGTAATAAATACTAGTATTTAAAATTTTGAGAGTTGGTATACACTTGAATGCATGCTTGTTTGAATGTGAACTAATTATCTAAATCTATACAACTACAACTCATATACTGTGCTTGTTATACTTGCTTGCATAAACATGCTATCAATTTGCAATCTATGTGTATAATAAATGTCATCATGCCTTTTCAACAGTCGGGAGAGGCCCTACAACCTGCTCCACGACTGGTGGAGGCTATCAAACCTACCCAACGATTGGTAGAGGTCATTATGCCTTTTCAACAGTCGGGAGAGGCCCTACAACCTACTCCACGACTGGTGGAGGCTATCGAACCTGCTCAACAATCGGTGGAGTCATAGAAGGACGCAAAACTTTAATGTAAGGTAAATTGGTGATTGCGGTCCGGAACGTAATCATGAATTTACAGGTATGTTAAGGTAGTGTGAAATTCTATCAAGGTTTTCGGTAGGTAACCAATTATAAACTCTAGTTACCTGGTAGTTCATTTAGTTTTTCTATAGTCAATCAATTCATGCATTTCTTTTAGGACTCCTAAAACTTAATGCTTTGCTAGATTCTTACACTCCTTACGATTTCAGACGAACCTAATCCAACCCATAGGACTCACACATATTAAACCTCTTACCCAAATTATTCGAAAACAGATTATTCTATTACCTATAAGTTCATGTCGTCCCTTAACTCAAATTTTACAAACCATAGTTGCCCTAACTTCTACCCAATCACCCTCAACCCTGTGTTATTAATAACTTCGGGACGAAGTTTTCAAAAGTAGGGGAGACTGTAACATCGCAAAATTTTTTCCCCAAATTTTAATACATAAAAGCCCTTATTTTTTTTTTATTTACATCTTTATCATTAATATTATACAAATGTGCCTAAGTCTTTATTTTCCTAACTCACAACTTATATATATATATATATATATATATATATATATATATATATATATATATAATAATAATAATAATATGATCTAATTTTTTTTTTTTTTTACACATACACTTGTCAAGAATTTTTTTTTTTTTAAATAAAGCCATAGTCAAAGTCTTAGTCAAACAGTCAAAGTCTTAGTCAAATAGTCAATTCATCATAAAACCTTACTTTATGGTGTTGACCAATTTTAATGGCTAATTGACTCCAAAACTAGTATAAAAACCCACCTATGACCCATTATACTTTGCACCTCTAAATCGATTGTTTCAATCCGATTAAACTTTCCCTCATACCTTTCTTCTATAATCTATTACTTCTACAATTGAAGCTTTGATTATAAGCTCTTGTAATTGGCGAATTGGAAGCTTGATATTCTTTCTTTTTCGTTTTCTTCAATTTGGACTAGCTACGTTGTTGAATCTTTGGGATTCGCCTCGCATACATTCACAACACATTATTCTATTTTTTTCACGAGACATAACATTTTGCTAAGGTTTGTTTTACATAGCCCCTTTTATTTATCACCATTTTTGGGGTGAAACATGTTATAACATCATTATTGCAATTCAATCATCAATGTGTCTATGTGTTTTCTATGTTGCATTATGTCTTGAACATGATTAGAGTAAGCACCATTCTAGCATAATCATTAACTCCGTACAAGCCGACGGTATACATTGATAGATCTATTGGACTGACAATCCCACCCGGATACGTGCCTCCTACAAAGGTAGCGTGGGTGTTTGTTATCGCATAACATATTCGAGTGAACCATGAGCGTATGGGATGTACCACATTATAACAGTCACAAGGGTTGATTATGCACTCGATTTACTTCTAGTATGTTTTCACATATGGACTAGATTTGCCATGACACATGAATTGCACAACAATTTTTACTCGATTATCAAAACCTATGTAATTCTCACCAACTTTTGTTGACCCAAAATATTTTCAACTTAACATGTTTCAGGTTCTATTTGCTTGAGGATTTGAGTTAATGCTTGAAGATGTGTGCATAGTATTATTCATTTTGATGTACGAATTCTTGTAGAACAATTGTATGTAATTTATTTAAATCATTTAATGAAATTTATTATTCACCATGAGCTACTGAACAATCATCACTACGTGACATCCCGATGTTTCCGCCATCGGTTGGGGTGTTACAGCTGCTGCTCACCGTAACCTGGTTCCATATGGCCGTTCGAAACGTTAAACTATAGAGCCACCGTACCGTCACACATCTGCCGCTCCTACTCTCCGACTAATTTGTTCTATTCAGTATTTGAGGTATGAACCTCCGACCCATTGCCATGATCTGTTCCTTAATTATGTTTTATTTTGGTTTCGGGTTTGTTTATTTGGTTCGAATACATGTCAGCGATCTTGATTTGTTCCGGAGACTAAACCGTTTTCTAGTTGTAAGAAGAAAAAATACGTATTAACACGATACGGTTTCTGTTTGTTAGTAATTGTGGCTCTACTTGTTCTTATTAATGAAAAGTGGGTTATTTGATTATGTATGTGTATTTTTTCTGCTCGTTTGGATAGCTTGTGCGTGTTTCGATTTTTGCATGGGTGTGTGCGTTTTTATTTATATAGGAGTGTGAGTATGATGCATGCTTTGGTGTGTGTTGAATTGAGTGCATGTGTGTGTGAGTGCATATTTAATTTGTGTGTACAGAGGGTGTGCATGTGTGCATGGTGTGGTGTGTGTGCTCTATTGAGTGTGTAGTGCATGTATGTAAGTGCGTGTGTTATTGTAGGATTAAGTAGTATGTGCTTAATTGTTTTGTGGGTGTAAAGGCATGAGTTTTTGATAAGTTGTGTTGAATGTATGTGGGTGTGTGTAAGTGATCTATGCTGAGTAGATTAGATGGGTATAATTATGAGACAAAATTTTGTTTATAAATCTAAATTTAAGACTTATTATTATTATTTTTTTTGGTTATGCATTTTTATGATTCTGTTAAAGTTATACTTATAAGTTTTGAGTAAGAAAACAAATCGTGATTTTTAACTAAACAAATATGTGTCTTTCCATGTAATAATTGTAACCCAAATAATTGATTGGATTTTCGTTAGTTAGTAAAAATAAAAGATTAGATTCGGGTTCTTGGTCGCCGGGAAACTTCAACGCACTTATGAATTATTGTGGTTAATTTATCATAAAACTAATTTGTAAAATAACGGGACTTAGGTTCGCGTACTCGTTGAAGACGAATTGTTTTTGCTTTGCTCAATTAAGGTACGGATTCCGTTTACTTCTCTTTATAGTATTTTTCTATACATATATAAATCCATTCCGTTACTTTGTAGTGCGGATTTTGTTGAATTCATATGTTCCATTTGATTTTTGATAGCATGAAATATACCTTAATTTTGTAATCATTGTTGCATGTTCCCTTTAGACTTATTGTGACATCCGTCACCCTCGTCTTTCATTTAAGTGACAATAATAGTCCTTCAAAATTTTCCATTCTAGTCCTTCGTGTAAGTTTCGTCGGTTTCAAATTTTATAAAGGAGCGAACTTAAATTTATAAATTGTATTTATTATAGATCGTACCTTCGTTTTAATCAAATGCGCGTGTTTAAACGTTATTCGGAATAGATTTTACAAAAAAAATTCAAGTTTTATAAAGCTTTAAAAACATTTAGGTTAATTTAGTTAACTTAGTTAAGTTTCTATAAAGAAAAACTTAACCAAATCATAGTATAATTAACCAAGTTAAACCAGAGGGACTATTTCTGTCATTTTTATAAAATTTTCAAAACAAAATATTTGTTTCCCTCTTCCTGTTCGTTTTTCCGATTGGGAAAAATCCGGCCACCGGATTCTAATCCGGCCAAACCTCCGGCGATATCATTTAACCCAATTAAATTACTTTAAATCTTATATTTTCGATCCAAAACGTTTTTTCACTAATATTTCTAACCGTTCCAGTTAATGACGAGCATTTATACGCGTTTAATCATGAGTTATTAGAGCTTCATGATAGATAACCGTTGAAAGTTTTAAACGGATTGAAACGCCTTTTAATCGTCCATTATATAAATTATTAGATCCATTCTGTTTCTGCACCTTCACACAACAAAACCCACTTCAAAAACCATCTGAATCGCGTTCAGGAAACTTCATAATCGGTTCTCCATTTTCGGACCTGCACATCGACTTTCGAGCCATCAAAAGTGATTGTAAGTATAAGATTTTGTTGCCGTTTTGTTAGATAATCATGTATCTTTAAAACCCCTATGAATTCGTACATTAATACCCACGAATTGTAGGTGATGAAAATTAGGGTTAGGGTTTCATTAAGATGAATTGGGGAAGAAGACAATGTGTAATTATTTGTTAAATATAATTTTAATTCGATTTACATAACAAATTGATTCATGGTGTAGTGGTTTGGTTGTTTGTATAAGTGCATTTGAAACACCAAGGTCACAGGTTCGACCCTTGGTTACTGCGTTTCTTTTTTGTTCTTTTTCCCCCCTCATATTTACTTATGGTATAGAAGTAACAATTCCTTTAAAACATTTTTTTCTCAAAATATTCATAATAAATTCAATTTTTATCTAAAAATTATGAAAATTTAGGAGTAGCATCTTGATACCTCATAGAAAATTGTCATATTTTTAGTTTTATGAAAAATATATATTTTCATGATTTTATTAATTTAAATTGTTTTAATTATAATTAATTGATAAAAAAATTCATCTTTAATTATTTTTATCTCAAAATTTTTGATAAATTATATCTAATCATCATGAACTTAATTAAAAATTATTGGTTCAGAAAACCTTTATTTTTATTAATTTTCCTATTTTTAATCATTTAAACATGATTTAATCTCATTAAATCAGTTTTAAATATATATAAGTTTATAAAAATTATGAGAAAATTATTTTCAGTAATTTACATAAGAAGGCATCCATTTTCTATAAAAATAGTATTTTTGGATCATGTCTTGTATTATTAGTCTTATTTATGTTTAATTAGATATAATTAATTATTTATTTATTTATAATATCTAACATCTATTTTATTAATACTTTCTTATAAAATAGAGATAGTCTTATGTTGAAGGTCTTTATTATCATTTGTATGGATCATTGTGTAATTCATAATTGTTTATTTAAATATTTATGATTATTGTATTTATTTACACTAATTTGGTTAATGTAATTAACTAACTAAATTATTTTGTCTTAATTATAATTTTATCTAAATATTCAAATGGTAATAATTATATTACGTAAACCACATTTACAAACTTTGATATATTATTTTTGACATACAACTTTTACATTAATTCGATTTATCATAAAAAACTCTAATTCCCCAAATCGACTTAGCAAACCCTAATGCCTTAGAACCCTAGATACCTTAGACTCTTTAGACATTTCCTTATTAGTATTCTTAAACATTTTAGGTTGAATTCCTCGGAATTCCCATTACTTAGCTCACGACCGCTTAAGTTGGATCTTAATCGCTTTCACAAACTGTGAGTATATCTTTCCCCTTTTTACTGTTTTACTACTTTGGGGTGACTCATGTACCTATTAATCAAGTTTCTATTTCTTTTACTAAATGCAATTCTCATGTGTGTTTGCTTTATGTTAATTGGTGTGTCTATGGCTTGTCAAAATCATCACCCGGCAAATTCTGGTTAACAACGTTGTCTAGATTAAAGTCTACCTTAGCGAGTCACGCGTATATTATACTTAACTGGGATAGTTGAGTCGTGTTACGGTTCGGGAACTGTTAGTGTGGTATAGAGGATCATTAGATGTTAGTCTAGAGGCTCATTAGATGTCGGTCCTTAACCAAGTGTACAAAGGGTGACGATTCGTAGAATCGTCAGAACATAGGGAACATACAAGTCTCGAGTCCCGGGAATTGGTGAACGAGTGTGAATATGTTTGTTTGCAAGTATTATGTTTTTACAATCATTATGTGACTTGCCGGTACGTGAAAATGTGTTAACATATGTTAAAACGGAGTTTAACGCACCAAACATACTGAACCGGACCCTGTAGGCGAATAGGAGATTGTACTCGCCTATAGGGTAGGCGAGTAGGGAACCAAGAAGGGCGAATAGGCCCTATTCGCCTATACTGGGGGCGAATAGGATCCCTATTCGCCTGATGATGTTGCGTAATCGCCTGTAACGTGTTGGACGGCTAAAAACGCCTATAAATACAATACTTGACCTCCTAAACTTCATTATATCAACCCTAGTCGTCCCACAACTCGTCCCAACACCCACACAACCTCTGGAACACGATTTTGGATCAAAACACAAGATTTCAAGCCTATTACATCAATCTATTACAAATCTAAGGTGTGGTTTTCATTCATGCAATCTTTAATAACGTTTTTATTAAATCCCTAATGGTCTAGACCTGTTTATAAACATAAATGTCTTCTGAAATTCATTATTAATCACTGTTAATTGGATTCTAACTACTATGCATGTTGTATGTGTGTTTATGATTGAAAGATAGGGTTTTTATGATTCAAGATGGATTGATAGCATAACATTAAGGTAGTTACAGATTAATAACGATAGCATGTTGATGAAATCTGAGTAATTGTTCATTAGGGTTAGGGTTATGCATGTTAATGTGATGATTCATGCTATATGTGTTGTTTTTGGGATACATGATTGCATGCAGGGCTGATAGAACGAGATTAAACGAAGGGTTTTGATTGAAATATGTTTGGTATGGTTGTTTGATTGATATTGGATGTTTACACACGTTCTGGATTGGATTTGGAGTGTTAAACGCGCGAAAAACCGGAACAGCTGTGCTATAGGCGAATAGGAATCCTAATCCCCTATACTATAGGCGATTAGGAGCCCATTCGCCTGAAGGGGAGCCCTAATCGCCTATAGTATAGGCGAATAGGATCCTATTCCCCTTTACTTCATGCATTTACGATCCTAAATGCTAGTTAAGTCCTGAATTGCATGCTTTACGACGTAATCGCCTATAAACTCAAAAATTACATATGAGATAGCCCTAATCGCCTATAGTATAGGCGATTAGCATTCCTAAATGCCTGTTGACCCACGTAATCACTAGTTGACTTTTCCTAATCGCCTGTACTGCTGCTGTAAGTGTAATATAGCATTTCGGGGCCCGATTTGACACCTAGGAACATGCTAGGAACCCCATAACATATCTAATAACTTGGTAACATGTGTTCGGACTTATTTATGTGATACTTGAACTACGTGCTATAACTTGTTGGACTTTAACGTATGTTAAGTGTGTATTGCATGATTGTATGTTTGTGAGTGCAAGTATATCACGGGGAGTCTCGGGTCACCAATGGGATGTCGAGTCTTGTACTTTGGGTTAATTTAACAGTCACGGTGTTTTCAAACGAACTTGGTTATGGTCTGGACATCTAGGGACTAATTAACCTACGGGTTATTAGTCTAAGTACTTGTAACTGTCATATGTTAGGTCGCCGCTTTACGGGGCTAGCATAGCTTGCTGATATTATTCGTGTTTCAAGGTAACGCAACCTAAGGTGAGTTTACGGCCCCTCTTTTAACTGGTTTCACTTTTTGGGGGAGAAAACATGTGTTAAACTTATGTTTTGGTAACAACTGTCATACTATGGGTTTCTATGGTTTACTATACGATCTTTGGAAGTCCCGGGGGAAACCATGAATGTGCAGGTTAGCACAACGGGGAAATGTGAATAGATCTATTGGGAGTGACCAACCCCGCTCGTCGGCTTGGAGGGCCGGGCGAGTGCATATTGTCTCAAACAGGAACAGGTTTACTATTCGGGCACAAATCTGGTTTGCGAGTTAGTAATGGTTTTCCAATCGTAGATGTAACAAAACATACGCCTAGCTAGCGTACCTTGGTTTGCAAATTGTTATAGTATGGACAGGTTGAACTTGGTACTTTGATTACAAAACCTGTAAACTCACCAGCATTTTTGTGCTGACGTAAACTCTTACATGTTTTCTCAGGTCGCTAAGGTAGCACAATGGAACTAGGGCGCACGCGTCTGCACGGCGTCTAGTTAGGATTGCATGGTTTTCAAACATTGAATAATTTGGTTTACGTTTGAATTATGTTTTGAATAAGCTTCCGCTGTATTTTGGGAATTTTAAACTATGTTTTTGAAATTGCATATGATCATTTAGACTTGTTTATTGTGATCGTTGGTTTGGATCTTGGTTTGTCATGCGCCTCGCGGTAAAACTCCGCAAGTGGATTTTGAGGGTGTGACAGATTGGTATCAGAGCCAATGGTTATAGTGAACTAGGACTGCATGTAGAGTCTAGACTATAGCCGAGTCGCACACACTAGACGATCACATAGAACTAAACATTATGGTGGATTACGTATGTGCTTGTCGGGGTGTCTCTAAATCATCTGACCTTCCTATGTTACATCATCCGTTCTATCTTAGTCGGGTTACTTGCATTCTAGGCAGTGGGGTATATTGGGGTAAATCGTGTACTCTTGAGATTTGTCCAAGGCTCGGACATCTTCCTTTCATACTCCAATAGAAACACTTGCCACAAACTACCATAGCATTACGGTGTATAGCTAAGAGTCTATGTTCGGTGATTTGAACTTTGAACTAGGAGAACACTTGGAGGACCATGTAGAGCGGTTTATCATTTTGGGTGCACACAAAATCATAAACCGAAATGCATGAAAGCCCTAGTGAGCTCTGGGTTTGAATGGATAGTCCTGAGTTGGATCTAGCTTTAATCTTGTGAACGCTAATGGATATCATTAGCTGTGAAACTAAATTTTCTCGTTCTTTCTGTCAGAATCATGTCTGGAGTACGAGGAGGACGTGGAGGTGGTCGCAATGGTGGGCGTGGTGGTGGTCGCGGTGGTGCTGGTGGTCGTGGAGGTGTAAACCTATCACAGGAAGATCTGAACAACTTGCTACAAGCTGCCTTTCAGTTAGGGCACAATGGTGGTGGTAAGTTGATTTATCCATTTCGCCTCATTACTGAACCTTGTTTACGTTCTTCGTGGTTTCTCATGCGTTTCATTTCAGGTGGTCCTGTTAACCCACCCCCACCCATGTGTACCTACAAGATGTTTCGGGACAGTAAGCCCCAGTCAAGTATGCTGCTGCTTTATTCCAGGATGTTGCTTTGACCTGGTGGAATAACATCACCCAGAATATGGGTATAGGGGAGGCGTATGCTATGCCTTGGGAAAATTTTGTTCAACTGCTAAAGCGAGAGTACTGTCCAAGGGAAGAAGTTCAAAAGTTAGAGCACGAGGTGTGGAACCTCAAGATGACTGGGTCCGAGATTGAAAAGTATACGGTGAGGCGTAATGAGTTGGCAGTGCTGTGTCCTGATCTGCATGTGCCAGAGTACAGGAGGATTGAACACTATATCTCGGGGCTAGTACCAGAGATCGCAGGGTTGGTGGCTGCGGGAAATCATCCTACATACTCAGAGGTGGTCCGATCGGCTCACAGGATGACAAACTTGAAGGTGAATGAGGGTATCTTGCCTGTTAAGGGTTCGACTGTCAAGGCCCCGGAGAGTAACAAGCGTAAGTGGGATAATGAGGGGAAAGGATCTGTGCCAGCACAGCAGGGTAAGTGATTCGATAGCGGGGGTTCTTCTTCTAGTAACAAACAGGGTGGCTATGCGGGGAAGTTACCTAAATGCAACAAGTGTGGGCGTCATCATCAGGGGGACTGCGACCGTAATCGTTTTCATCGTTGTCAGCGACTAGGGCATTTTGCTAAAGACTGTCGGGCGACACTTCCATCGACCCAGGCTCCAACTACTAACTCGACTCCTACTACTCAGGGAACTACGGGAAGACAGGGATGTTACAACTGTGGGGAGACTGGGCATTACAAGAAGGATTGTCCGAAACTGAAGCAGGGCGGGAACAACGGTAACGGGAACAACGGGGGCGGTGGCAGGAATGCACGTGCCTTCGTCATTGGAGCCGCAGAGGCTAGGCAGGATCCTGACACAGTTACCGGTACGTTCCTTCTCAATAATCGCTCTGTTAGTGTTTTATTTGATTCCGGTGCTGATAAAAGTTTTATATCTATGGAAGTTAGTCGACTGCTAGATGCAGTACCCATATTATTAGAGGCTAAGTATTTAATTGAGTTGGCTGACGGTAAAAAGATTGAAGCTACTTGTATCCTTCGGGAGTGTCAACTAGAGTTGTCGGGTTTGTCGTTTCCCATCGACCTTATGCCGGTACCTTTGGGTAGTTTTGACGTTGTGGTAGGCATGGATTGGTTGTCTTTGTATCGAGCGGAGATCGTTTGTTACGAAAAGATTATTCGGATTCCTCTCCCTGATGGAGAATTTCTTTCTGCGTACGGTATCAAGGGCGGTGTTCCGTTAAATCTCATCTCCAGTATGAAAGCCCTTAAGTATCTTCGAAAGGGTTAGTCAGCCGTTTTGGCACTTTTATCTGTTTCATCTACCGAGGAGAAGAAGATCGACGATATTCCTGTTGTACGCGAGTTTCCTGATGTATTTCCCGATGATTTATCTGGTCTTCCTCCCCATCGTCAGGTTGAGTTCGGTATTGATCTTGTACCAGGGGCTGCTCCTACTGCCCGGGCCCCCTACCGTCTTGCACCTCCCGAGATGCAGGAATTGTCCAGTCAGTTACAGGAACTCTTGGACAAGGGTTTCATTAGACCAAGTTCTTCCCCTTGGGGAGCCCCGATTCTATTCGTTAAGAAGAAGGATGGAAGTTTCTGATTGTGTGTGGATTACAGGGAATTGAACAAGGTGACCATCAGAACCGTTATCCTCTTCCACGTATTGATGATCTATTCGACCAGCTCCAGGGTTCTAGTTACTACTCTAAGATTGATTTAAGGTCCGGTTATCACCAGTTGCGCGTAAGGGAAGCTGACGTTGCAAAAACTGCCTTTCGTACACGTTATGGCCATTTCGAATTCTTGGTCATGCCTTTCGGTCTCACCAACGCACCAGCGGTTTTCATGGACTTGATGAATCGCGTTTGCAAACCATATCTTGACAAGTTCGTCATTGTGTTTATTGATGACATCCTGATTTACTCCAAGAACAAGACCGAACACGAGGAACACCTGCGTTTGGTTTTGGAACTCTTGCGACGGGAACAACTTTACGCTAAGTTCTCAAAGTGTGACTTTTGGTTACGCGATGTTCAGTTCCTAGGACATGTGGTTAATGAACTAGGAATTCATGTCGATCCAGCTAAGATTGAAGCGATCAAGGACTGGGGAGCACCAAAGACACCAACTGAGGTGCGGAAATTCCTAGGCCTTGCGGGCTATTATCGTCGTTTCATTAAGGGGTTCTCGAAGATCGCTCAACCCCTCACTACTCTTACTCAGAAGGATAGAAAATTTGACTGGGGTGAACCACAAGAGTCGGCATTTCAAGAACTGAAGTCTAAACTTTGTTCTGCTCCTATTTTGTCCTTGCCTGAAGGCCCTGATGATTTCGTTGTTTACTGTGATGCTTCTATTCATGGTCTCGGTTGCGTGTTGATGCAACGCGAGAAAGTGATTGCGTATGCTTCTCGTCAACTCAAGGTGCACGAGAAGAACTACACCACCCATGACTTGGAGTTGGGTGCAGTGGTTTTCGCGTTGAAAATTTGGAGACATTACTTGTACATAACCAAATGCACCATCTACACCGATCACAAGAGTCTTCAACATATTTTCGACCAACAACATTTGAACATACGACAACGTCGTTGGATTGAACTTCTGAATGACTATGATTGCGCCATTAAGTACCATCCTGGCAAGGCGAATGTAGTAGCAGACGCCTTGAGCAGGAAGGAATCAATTAAACCTCGTCGTGTACGGGCATTGCAACTCACCATTCCTTCCTCTCTACCTGACCAACTCCGTTCTGCTCAGTTAGAAGCTTTGAAGGAGGAAAACCTTAAAGCTGAGACTATGCACGGTGCCGACAAGCACCTCGAGCGAAGACATGATGGCCTGCACTACTTCGCAGAACGTATATGGGTTCCTTTATTCGGGGGACTTCGGGAGCTTGTTTTAGATGAGGCTCACAAGTCCCGGTATTCTATTCATCCTGGTTCGGATAAGATGTACCAAGATCTGAAGGTGCTTTACTGGTGGCCAAACATGAGGTCGAAAATAGCCTCATACGTGAGCAAATGCTTGACCTTTGCTAAGGTCAAGGTGGAATACCAGAAACCGTCGGGTCTCTTGCAACAACCTGAAATTCCAGAGTGGAAATGGGAACGGATTACAATGGATTTTGTCACGCAACTCCCTAAGTCACCGAGCGGGAATGATAAGATATGGGTGATTGTTGATCGGTTGACGAAATCAGCCCATTTTCTCGCTATTAAGGAGACCGACACCATGGATCGTTTGGCTCGTCTTTATCTGAAGGAAGTTGTTTCTAAGCACGGGGTGCCGGTTTCTATTATTTCGGATCGTGATTCCCATTTCACTTCTCACTTCTGGAAGTCTTTGCACAAAGCTTTGGGTACCCAGCTGGACATGAGTACAGCTTATCATCCACAGACTGACGGCCAGAGTGAACGCACGATTCAAACCTTAGAAGACATGCTGCGGGCATGTGTGATCGATTTTGGCAAAGGTTGGGAAGCTCACCTACCGTTAGTAGAATTCTCATACAACAACAGTTACCACACGAGCATCAAGGCAGCTCCGTTCGAGGCACTGTACGGGCGGAAATGCCGGTCTCCTCTTTGTTGGGCTGAGGTGGGTGAGAGTCAACTCACTGGGCCTGAGCTAGTGTACGAAACTTCGGAAAAGATCGTACAGATTCGTAACCGGTTGGCAGCGGCACGGGATCGGCAAAAGAGTTATGCTGATCAACGTCGCAAGCCATTGGAATTCCAAGTTGATAACAAAGTACTTCTGAAAGTTTCACCGTGGAAGGGCGTCATACTCTTTGGGAAGCGTGGCAAACTCAACCCTCGGTATGTCGGTCCATTTACGATCCTGGAACGGATTGGACCGGTGGCATATCGTCTTGATTTACCGACGGAGCTCGGCAACGTACATAACGTCTTCCATGTGTCCAACTTAAAGAAGTGTCTGGCTGACGAGTCTCTTATTGTTCCACTGGAAGAGATCAAGGTGGATGATCGTCTTCGGATTGTGGAGGAACCTGTTGAGATCCTTGACTACAAGATTCGTAGCCTACGTCATAGCAAGATTCGCATTGTTAAGGTTCGCTGGAACTCGAACCGAGGACCAGAGTACACTTGGGAACGGGAGGATCAGATGAAGTCTAAGTATCCTCATCTCTTTCCTAAGGAAGCGTTCGAATCGAGATATGTTACCACTGCTGCTGAATGAATCTCGGGGCGAGATTCCTTTTTAACGTGGGGATGATGTGACAACTCGGGTAAATCTCTCTCTTGATTTCTATCTTTTGTCTGTTTCTTTTGTTATTCCTTTTGGTACTTGTGCAATTTTCGGGACGAAAATTCTTTTAACGTGGGGATGATGTGACACCCGGAAAATTCTGGTTAACAACGTTGTCTAGATTAAAGTCTACCTTAGCGAGTCACGCGTATATTATACTTAACTGGGATAGTTGAGTCGTGTTACGGTTCGGGAACTGTTAGTGTGGTATAGAGGATCATTAGATGTTAGTCTAGAGGCTCATTAGATGTCGGTCCTTAACCAAGTGTACAAAGGGTGACGATTCGTAGAATCGTCAGAACATAGGGAACATACAAGTCTTGAGTCCCGGGAATTGGTGAACGAGTGTGAATATGTTTGTTTGCAAGTATTATGTGTTTACAATCATTATGTGACTTGTCGGTACGTGAAAATGTGTTAACATATGTTAAAACGGAGTTTAACGCACCAAACATACTGAACCGGACCCTATAGGCGAATAGGAGATTGTACTCGCCTATAGGGTAGGCGAGTAGGGAACCAAGAAGGGCGAATAGGCCCTATTCGCCTATACTGGGGGCGAATAGGATCCCTATTCGCCTGATGATGCTGCGTAATCGCCTATAACGTGCTGGACGACTAAAAACGCCTATAAATACAATACTTGACCTCCTAAACTTCATTATATCAACCCTAGTCGTCCCACAACTCGTCCCAACACCCACACAACCTCTGGAACACGATTTTGGATCAAAACACAAGATTTCAAGCCTATTACATCAATCTATTACAAATCTAAGGTGTGGTTTTCATTCATGCAATCTTTAATAACGTTTTTATTAAATCCCTAATGGTCCAGACCTGTTTATAAACATAAATGTCTTCTGAAATTCGTTATTAATCACTGTTAATTGGATTCTAACTACTATGCATGTTGTATGTGTGTTTATGATTGAAAGATAGGGTTTTTATGATTCAAGATGGATTGATAGCATAACATTAAGGTAGTTACAGATTAATAACGATAGAATGTTGATGAAATCTGAGTAATTGTTCATTAGGGTTAGGGTTATGCATGTTAATGTGATGATTCATGCTATATGTGTTGTTTTTGGGATACATGATTGCATGCAGGACTGATAGAACGAGATTAAACGAAGGGTTTTGATTGAAATATGTTTGGTATGGTTGTTTGATTGATATTGGATGTTTACACACGTTCTGGATTGGATTTGGAGTGTTAAACGCGCGAAAAACCGGAACAGCTGTGCTATAGGCGAATAGGAATCCTAATCCCCTATACTATAGGCGATTAGGAGCCCATTCGCCTGAAGGGGAGCCCTAATCGCCTATAGTATAGGCGAATAGAATCCTATTCCCCTTTACTTCATGCATTTACGATCCTAAATGCTAGTTAAGTCCTGAATTGCATGCTTTACGACGTAATCGCCTATAAACTCAAAAATTACATATGAGATAGCCCTAATCGCCTATAGTATAGGCGATTAGCATTCCTAAATGCCTGTTGACCCACGTAATCACTAGTTGTCTTTTCCTAATCGCCTGTACTACTGCTGTAAGTGTAATATAGCATTTCGAGACCCGATTTGACACCTAGGAACATGCTAGGAACCCCGTAACATATCTAATAACTTGGTAACATGTGTTCGGACTTATTTATGTGATACTTGAACTACGTGCTATAACTTGTTGGACTTTAACGTATGTTAAGTGTGTATTGCATGATTGTATGTTTGTGAATGCAAGTATAACACGGGGAGTCTCGGGTCACCAATGGGATGTCGAGTCTTGTACTTTGGGTTAATTTAACAGTCACGGTGTTTTCAAACGAACTTGGTTATGGTCTGGACATCTAGGGACTAATTAACCTACGGGTTATTAGTCTAAGTACTTGTAACTGTCATATGTTAGGTCGCCGCTTTACGGGGCTAGCATAGCTTGCTGATATTATTCGTGTTTCGAAGTAACGCAACCTAAGGTGAGTTTACGGCCCCTCTTTTAACTGGTTTCACTTTTTGGGGGAGAAAACATTTGTTAAACTTATGTTTTGTAACAACTGTCATACTATGGGTTTCTATGGTTTACTATACGATCTTTGGAAGTCCCGGGGGAAACCATGAATGTGCGGGTTAGCACAATGGGGAAATGTGAATAGATCTATTGGGAGTGACCAACCCCGCTCGTCGGCTTGGAGGGCCGGGCGAGTGCATATTGTCTCAAACAGGAACAGGTTTACTATTCGGGCACAAATCTGGTTTGCGAGTTAGTAATGGTTTTCCAATCGTAGATGTAACAAAACATACGCCTAGCTAGCGTACCTTGGTTTGCAAATTGTTATAGTATGGACAGGTTGAACTTGGTACTTTGATTACAAAACCTGTAAACTCACCAGCATTTTTGTGCTGACGTAAACTCTTACATGTTTTCTCAGGTCGCTAAGGTAGCACAATGGAACTAGGGCGCACGCGTCTGCACGGCGTCTAGTTAGGATTGCATGGTTTTCAAACATTGAATAATTTGGTTTACGTTTGAATTATGTTTTGAATAAGCTTCCGCTGTATTTTGGGAATTTTAAACTATGTTTTTGAAATTGCATATGATCATTTAGACTTGTTTATTGTGATCGTTGGTTTGGATCCTGGTTTGTCATGCGCCTCGCGGTAAAACTCCGCAAGTGGATTTTGAGGGTGTGACAATTCGATCCATTCTGTTTCTGCACCTTCACACAACAAAACCCACTTCAAAAACCATCTGAATCGCGTTCCGGAAACTTCATAATCGGTTCTCCATTTTCGGACCTGCACATCGACTTTCGAGCCATCAAAAGTGATTGTAAGTATAAGATTTTGTTGCCGTTTTGTTAGATAATCATGTATCTTTAAAACCCCTATGAATTCGTACATTAATACCCATGAATTGTAGGTGATGAAAATTAGGGTTAGGGTTTCATTAAGATGAATTGGGGAAGAAGACAATGTGTAATTATTTGTTAAATATAATTTTAATTCGATTTACATAACAAACTGATTCATGGTGTAGTGGTTTGGTTGTTTGTATTAGTGCATTTGAAACACCAAGTTCACGGGTTCGACCCATGGTTACTGCGTTTCTTTTTTGTTCTTTTTTCCCCCCTCATATTTACTTATGGTATAGAAGTAACAATTCCTTTAAAACATTTTTTTCTCAAAATATTCATAATAAATTCAATTTTTATCCAAAAATTATGAAAATTTAGGAGTAGCATCTTGATACCTCATAGAAAATTGTCATATTTTTAGTTTTATGAAAAATATATATTTTCATGATTTTATTAATTTAAATTGTTTTAATCATAATTAATTGATAAAAAAATTCATCTTTAATAATTTTTATCTCAAAATTTTTGATAAATTATTTCTAATCATCATGAACTTAATTAAAAATTATTGGTTCAGAAAACCTTTATTTTTATTAATTTTCCTATTTTTAATCATTTAAACAAGATTTAATCTCATTAAATCAGTTTTAAATATATATAAGTTTATAAAAATTATGAGAAAATTATTTTCAGTAATTTACATAAGAAGGCATCCATTTTCTATAAAAATAGTATTTTTGGATCATGTCTTGTATTATTATTAGTCTTATTTATGTTTAATTAGATATAATTAATCGTTTATTTATTTATACTATCTAACATCTATTTTATTAATACTTTCTTATAAAATAGAGATAGTCTTATGTTGAAGGTCTTTATTATCATTTGTATGGATCATTGTGTAATTCATAATTGTTTATTTAAATATTTATGATTATTGTATTTATTTACACTAATTTGGTTAATGTAATTAACTAACAAAATTATTTTGTCTTAATTATAATTTTATGTAAATATTCAAATGGTAATAATTATATTACGTAAACCACATTTACAAACTTTGATATATTATTTTTGACATACAACTTTTACATTAATTCGATTTATCATAAAAAACTCTAATTCCCCAAATCGACTTAGCAAACCCTAATGCCTTAGAACCCTAGATACCTTAGACTCTTTAGACATTTCCTTATTAGTATTCTTAAACATTATAGGTTGAATTCCTCGGAATTCCCATTACTTAGCTCACGACCGCTTAAGTTGGATCTTAATCGCTTTCGCAAACTGTGAGTATATCTTTCCCCTTTTTACTGTTTTACTACTTTGGGGTGACTCATGTACCTATTAATCAAGTTTCTATTTCTTTTACTAAATGCAATTCTCATGTGTGTTTGCTTTATGTTAATTGGTGTGTCTATGGCTTGTCAAAATCATTAACCGCTGGGCGGCCTAGCATTTCAATGAATAGTACTATGGTATACCCCCCTTGAGACTCTGTTGAGAGAATCTTGGTCATTGTCTTGTTAATTCATTATTCAGTTGGTTAGTCATGTGTTAGTCATTATTCTCAAGTTTGGTTTTGAACGGATATTACTTATTACATAATTGCAAATGGTACCGCACATGAATTGCTAAACACTTTTCTTACTATATATATATATATATATATATATATATATATATATATATATTCAAACAGGGTATGCTCACCAATACAATTTTTGTATTGACCAAATTATTTTGTACATGTTTCAGGTTGTTTGAGATGCATCCTTTAAGCTTACGGATTTATATTTAGATTTTGATTCATTGTATTTCAATTTAGTTGGCAGCTAGAATCGTTGTATTTCATTTTAATGTAATAAAGTATTTAATCAATGTATTCAAATTTACACTTTAGTCCATGAGCTATTGAACAATCGTCACTACGTGACACCTCGATGTTTCCGCCATCGGTTGGGGTGTTACACTTATGCTATTATTTTTAAAACATGATATGGCTTTTATACTCTATCACCCGATCACTCTTTTTCTGACTTGTCGTTGGGGCGTCAGCGACATGAAAACTTTCCGTGACAGTGCGTAATCAAAATCACGGCGTCTTTAACATGATCCCTTAGAGGCGTATGGATATATCCTAGATCTGATTCTGACTTCTGATATATGTTTCTGTTTTCTGGAGATGAACATGTGTACGCCACACGCATCATCTCATAGGTGCATGGACTAGCTATCTGTGTACCCCTCTGTTTAGGCTCGTAGTCGTGGGTGTTTCTGTATTACGTGACTTATTTATTGGCATGTATAGTCACGTATTTTAGTATGTGATATATTTGTAGTTGATATATATCTGATTTGTTCTGTATGTATCGGATATAAGTTTTGAGATTCAATTCGTGTCAGTATCTGTTTTCAGTTCCAACTTTTGTTTCGGTTCAGCTTTGGTACCTTTTTGTAATATTGTATGTCCGGCTTTACTTATACTGTTGATTTCTCCGTTACTGAGCAACCTTTGGCTCAACCGTATTTTTCTTTGTTGTGCTTGTTTTATGTGTTCGCGGGTAATCTGGGGAATCCGGAATGAGTGAGAGAGAAATGAAGTTCATGAATGAATAAAACTTTTATTCTAGTTTATTGTCGTTTTAAATAAATTGAGACTTAGGATTTTGTTCGGTTTGATTTAAGACTCTCGGTTGTCCTTTGGATTCTATTTTCTTTTTTGTAAGTGCATGATGTCCCTAGGCTAGTATATATGTTGTTTGGACAAGTTTCGGGGTGTTTGGAGGCGTTTATACGCGTTTTGGGGTGTTTGGGTGTCTATTGGCGAGTAGAGAGTAGCTATAGGTGATTACACCCTATGCTACATCACTATTCATGCGATTACAAGACTCTATAGGCGATTATGGCCCTAATCTCCTATAGCTTGATGTCTTATATCTCCTACTCGCCATTTCTGACCTGTACGAGTACGGGAGGTATAAATAGACCCAATCAATGCCCTAATCATTAGTTCTTGCCACATACACTCTCCAAACACCCTCCCCAGGTCTGAGATTGCTAGGTTTGATCATTGTAACACTCGCACTCTGTTTTAATAATATAAACATGAATCTTTTGACCCATTTGTGTGTTGTAATTGCTCGTTTTTCATTGTTTCATCCTTTTTTCTGTTATTGAGACATATTCAAGGGATTTCGCACCTTGAATATAGCCCTCGTGATTGTCGGGTGACACGTTCGTCGATCCTACAAGTGGTATCAGAGCCGAGGCTCTTATCACGAGTGTTTTGATAGCAAAAACGAGTGAAAACAAGTAGGTTTTTGTGTGAAAGTTGTGATTTTTAAGCAAAAACCTGTTTTGAAGTTTGAAACTTTGAGTTTTTCATAAAAACCCTTATTCTCAAATTCTTGGTGTGTGTTTATGGATGAAAACGTGTGTTTTTTATTAGGTTTTGTTCTAAAATTGTTTTGGAAACTTTTCAAATCATTTGGGGTTTAAACACATCGTTTTGGATAAGATTTTGAGGCAAAACGGTGGTTTTTGAGGAAAAGTGAGGTTACAGATCAGATCTAGCGAATACACAGGCTAATTCCTTATAATCGCCTATTGTATAGGCGAGTAGAAGATTGTATACACGATTAAGAGCTTATTCGCCTGTTCTTCATGCGTTTAGGGCTCTAATCACCATTTTCTTATATGGTATAAACCCTAATCGCCTAAAAGGGTCTAATCGCCTGAAATTTGTAATCGCTCTACTGTTCACTAGCAATTACACCCTAATCGCGTGTAATACTAGTGATTACAACTGTACTCACCCCTATAAAACCCTAATCGCCATTTTACACCAGAACAGAGTTCCTAATCGCCTAAAAGGACCTGAAACTGAAAATTTGACTAAGTATCGGACTTTTAACGAACTTAAACGTATGGCAAACCCGTGGGGACATCTGAACCAACCAAGGAAACAATATAATCAACAAATGAACAATCAAACAAACATACCCACGAACCCTTGGCAATTCTCAGCCGAGCATAACGCGCAACGGATGCAACAAGCGCAAATGCAAGCGAATGTTGCCGGAATCAATCCGTGGGCGCTAGCGGCTCAACAACAGGCAATGAATGCAAATCCTTGGGCACTCGCGGCTGCTGCAAACTCACAGACAAATCATCTGTCTTCCGTTCTCATGAGTGACTTAGAGACGGGTAGTTCGAATAGGGCGCCAAAATTGCAATACATGTCTGACTACCATGGATGGAAGGGCAGATTTCAGACGTATGTTGAGGGCATTGATGGTCTCGTATGGTCAGCTATAGAGACAGGGTACAGTAGGCCGATGGTTGAGAATTTGAATACTCCGATCTCACTAGAAGATATGAATGAAGATCAGAGGATGAAGTACAACTATGAAAAGAAGGCGATGGCAGCATTGAAGCAAGCTCTTCCTAAGGATATACTTCATCAATTCGCTCAGTGCACTACATCACAGATGCTTTGGTTAGCACTTGCTGAGCGAAATGAGGGAAATCTGAAGACTCGAAAGGTTAAAATGGATCAACTCAAGAAGGAGGTTCGAGAACTTCAATGCTATCGGGAACGAATCACTAAGAGACATGACTGCAAGATACTACCATCTGATGTCTAAAATGTATCAGTGCGGGGTCTTATACTCATCTGCAGACCTTGTAGAAAGATTTGCTATGGCGCTACCTCCTCATTGGCATCAATGGTTGGACATCCCGAAGTCAAGCAATGCTTATTAGACTCTCACCATCAACGAGTTCATTACCGAGCTGGAGAACAAGGAGATAGAGGAGATCAGGAGAGCAAACAAGGCGCTCATTCCACAGAATCCCAGTATCTATTATGGGAATCCTCTTCAGGACACCAGTGTGGGTGGAACCAAACCACAGACTGCCTTTGTAGTTAACCCGGACCCAGTTTATGCATTTGACAATTATGGTCCCCCAGCTGATGTTCCTCCTCCAACATATTCTTTCGGACCAAACCAGTATCCTTTGAATTTTAATACTAACATTTTTGGTGTTAACCCGTTTTCTCATCTTACAGCACCAGCGCAGGCAACTACAAACTTTGGTGGGCCTTCTACTTCAGGTTTTGGTGGGGCTCTAACTACAAGTTATGGTGGATATGGAGGTGAATCGACTTCTAGTCAAGGTGGCTAACGGACCAACCCAGTCCCAGAGCAGCTGAACACCGCAGGTTTAGAGAAGGTGACGGTAGAGCTTGCTCAAGAACACATGGCTCTACTGTCGACCTTGGTAAACTCCTACAGTGGACTGGTTGCTGGACAGATCGGGAATCCTCATCTTACACAGGAGGATTACTCGCAGATCGATAAAGACGACATGGATCTGATAGACATTCAGTGGCACTTCGCAAGTGTGGTAAGAAGGGCAAAGGAATATATGGACAGGACGGGAAGGAGAGATGTTCTGATAAACAACAACACCAAGTTTGGGTTTGAGAAAACGAAGGTCACATGCTACAACTATGGCACAAAAGGGCACTTTGCAAGAGAATGTGACCGCCCGAAGCAGCAAGGACATCATAATCCCTTCAACAACAACAGAGCAAATCAGAATCAGAGGCAACAAGCTCAGGCTCAACCTAACCCAAATACTGAGCGTGCTATTGTTCCAGTAAATAACCAGAACCAGAACCAGAACCAGAGGCCTCCTGCAAACAACAATCAAGGACAAGCCCTAGTTATTCAAGCTGATGAAGGTTTCAACTGGAACGATCTGATCACTGGAGAAGAAGCTCCTTAGGGTGGTGCAGCATGTTTTGCTCAACAAGCATCTGAAGCACCAGCCGAAGTTGAAGAAACCTCAAGTCAGTCTGACATTATTACTTCTGAAACCGAAGCGTCTGACTGTGACTCGGAGTGTGATTCTGATATGGGAAAAGATTTGGAGGATTTGTTAGCTGAAGCAGATGCGCTGATCGGTAAAAGATCATTTCTTGTGGATGCTGACTGCACAGAGAAGAACTTTGGCGAATTCTTTGGAGCTCAGAAGACTGCAGCTCATTATGCATTGATGGCCATTACTGAATCGTCGAACAAGGTAAGTTCTTATTCTAATTCTAAACTAGAGTGTGTAGAGTGTAATCAGTTAAAATTCAGAATTAAAGAATTAACTGAAGAAAATCTGAATTTAAAAGCTGATGTTGGTCCATTTGCAAAGGTCAATTGATTCCTTAAAACAAAAGGAGAAAAATTTTCTAAGTACAATTGAAAATTATAAGAAGGATGTTTTTGAACTGTCAAAAACCTTAACTAACAAGCAAATTGCTATCAATAATTACATCAATGAGGTAGAAGACACTAAGAAACAATTGGCCATTGTCAACTGCGACTATGAAAAGATCAAGAAGAAACTTGAGAGTTACCTAAACTGCAAGTATGTTCTTGATCACATAGTTGAACACTCTGAAAAGGAAAGCTTTTCCACCAGTCCCAAATACTCTCAGTGTCCACCTACGGTGAGATTCGAAAATCATAATTTTGATGTCTTGTCGAAGGAGGAACTTATGGACGTGGCAGCTGAAGCAGCAAAAGCTGCAGAGGCAGCCAAAGTTACTGAAGCAGCTAAACCTGCTGATGTTACTAAGGCTGCTACTCCTGCTAAAGCTGTCAATCTTAGTGAGAAAGCTAATGATATTAGTGTGTATGACACTGACTCGTCGGATGATGAGCATGATGAGCCTCCTAGGTATGCACCGGTCAAAACTCAAGATGTTCCTCTTGAAAACCATATTATTACTACTGAAACCTTGAGTGAAATTGTACCGAAAGTGCAAATCGAGGATGGCAGAAGGATTAAGGTGTTTTATAAACTAAAAGGGTCTGAAAGGGTATATGCTGATGAGGAAGTCCCTCTCAAATGTATCGCCCCTGGTCTAATTGCCAAAATTTGGCAAGAATCTGTCATTACCGTGGAAAAGGAAACCTGGAATAAAAGTAAGGGTAAGGGTAAGGGTAGAAAAGACTAGGGTAATCAGCCAACTGAAAATAACAAGAAAAATCAAAAGACAAACATCGTTAATCCTCAAAATCATGCTCAGAGAAAAAGTTCGAAGAAGCATGTTACTGAGTTTGTTAGATCTAGTGGCAATGAGAGAAACGACGATCCTCAAGTCGATCAGCAAAGAAAATGCCTTGAGGATCTAAAGCTCAAAAACTCATTTGCCAGTTCATCTAGCAAAAAGAACAAAAAGGAGAACAAGTCTGAATCTAATAGATTTGAAGAATACAGATCCTATCACAAATGCGGGGAACGTGGGCATTTAGTTGCTGCGTGCCCTGAATTGAGACGAGAAAGTATCAAAGTGGATGATTCTCTGAGTTCTAGCAAACCTAAGCTACCCGTTTCCCCTAAAATCTCTGAGAAACAAAAGGGAAAGCAGGTTGTTTATGATAACCGCAACAAGATTGCTATGAGCCAAAAGCCAGTTGATGGCAGGGTCCACAGCTGAAGGGGAGCACTGTTCCCACAAAGGTTGAAGCAGCGCCTAAGCCACCAGCAAAGGCTGCAGCTAAACCACAGGGCAACCCCAAAGCTGTTCCATGTACAGTTAAATCAGAAGTGAATCTAAAATCTGTTCCTCCAAAGGAATCTAAGGCTGGATCTTCTAACCCCAAGGCGAAGAAGAAGTCCAAGCCAAAGAAACCTGAACAGGTTTGGAGACCAAAGTCACCAACCAAAAGTGGAGAATCATCTGCAGGTGAGAACACTGCCGGACCGTCGGAAACAACACCAACTCCAAATGGAAGATGGGTTGACTTTCCTACATTAGATGAAGATGGTAGACCCAAGACCGTGAAGGCTTGGGTTTCCCTTAACCACTGAACTTTGAATGTTTGTGCAGGGAGTTCCACAGGGCCTTATCAGCAGCCTATGGATTGTTGATAGTGGAGCTTCAGGGCACATGACAGGCGACTTATCCCTGCTTTTTGACATAAAGAATATCAACGGGGGTATGTTGCTTTTGCTGGTAATAAAGGGGGTTATATCACTAAAGAAGGCAGTATGAGTAATGGTATTGTAAGCTTTGAAAAGATAAGCTTTGTCAAACAAATAGACCACAACTTGCTGAGCGTCTCGCAGATATGTGACAAGAAATTCACTGTGTTCTTTGATGAAAATGCGTGTTTCATTCTGAAACGTGGATTCAAGATACCGAAAGAGTGGGTCATGATCTCTGCTCCCAGGGTCAACAACTTATACGTCCTGGATATGAGCCGAGCTATGACAGCAAAAGGTCAAGTCACTTGTTTTCTGTCTAAGGCAATAGAAAAGGAATCGATCATGTGGCACAGACGAATGGGGCATATCCACTTAAGAGAAATGAACCATCTGGTTCAGAATCAATTGGTGGAAGGTGTTTCTGCTAAGAATTTTCATCTAAACGACGTCAGTGTCTCATGCAAGAAAGGGAAGCAGAAAAGGAGGTCTCACAAGCCTAAGAAGACAAACTCAGTTAGTCTACCTCTCGAACGACTGCACATGGACCTGTTTGGCCCAGGCAATCGGAAGAGTAAGAACGGTGACTTATACTGCTTAGTGGTTACGGATGACTATTCTAGGTTTTCTTGGGTCGTGTGCATGAAGCACAAGAGTGAAACTTTTGATTACTTGAAGAATCTGTTTACTAAACTGGAAAATCTATATTAGCTAAAGATCCGGAGGATCAGAAGCGATAAATGGACAGAGTTCAAGAATCATGCTATGGAGGCGTTATGTGCAGAAAAAGGGTATTCATCATGAATTCACAGCACCGTACATTCCTCAGCAAAATGGGGTTGCAGAAAGAAAGAATCGGACTCTTATTGAGGCAGCCAGAACAATGCTCGCAGACTCGAACTTGCCTGTGATCTTCTGGAACGAGGCAGTTCACTGCGCGTGTTACACTCTAAATAGGGTTCTAACGGTAAAGATGCTTGGAAAGACTTCTTACGAGTTTCTGAACCGGAGGAAACCGAACTTAGAGTTTCTGGAACCTTTCGGAGCTCCATGCACCATGATACATCCCGATGGGAAGTTTGGTGCAAAGGTAGAAGAAGGTTTCTTTGTTGGTTACAGCACTCCCAATAAAAGAGTGTACAACAAAAGAACCAACAACGTTGAAGAGTGGCTTAATGTCGATGTTCAACGTTACACTGCCAATGCACCTGGTGTTGGACCTGATTGGTTGTTCGATTATAGGAGTCCATTTGATTCCTTCAACGTGGACAATTTGGTAGATAATGTTGTAGCGCAAATGTATTACGAATGTGAGAACGCAGCTAGCTCACCGCTAATGCGTCCGATCGTGGTGAATGCACCTGCGCCTGCACCATCTGATGCCTCTGCATCCACGGGTCCCCCTGGTAAAACCGCAGCAGCAGAAGTTGAGGAAGTCTTTCAGGAAGCGTCAGCAGAGGTTCTCGAATCTTCATCTTCAGACGACGATTTTGTAGAGTCTCATGAAACTCTTACTGAAGAACAAGCTGGAAATGGTGAATCTACCACAACAGCTTTAGTTAATCCGACAAGAAACAATCAAGCTGGTCCTTCTTCTTCAGCAGCTCTAGGGATAGGTCTTCGGATCGATCTCTCAGGTTTTAACATGCAACCCGCTGCTCCCTCCAGTTCAAGCGCCGCAGAGACAAATTTATCTCAAGGTTTGGAGAACCTTAATCTGCATTCGGATGATCCAGTGCCGGAACATCCGGAATCTCGGATTCACGACACTCATCCGATGCAGAATGTGATTGGTGATCCGGCTAGCAGAGTCATGACGCGCAGTCAGCTCAGAAATGCTAGTCCAAGTGACAATACAGGTACCTTGGCACTCTACTCGGAAATCAAGAAAGCACGTCATCAGAACGATTGGTCCTTCGCTCTATATGTTTCACAAACTGAACCAAGAACTGTGCAAGAGGCACTGAGGGAGGAACCATGGATTGAAGCAATGCAAGCCGAGCTTCAGCATTTCCAAAAGCTAGGGGTGTGGGACTTAGTTGACTTACCTCCAGGCTCGAAGAAAGTTGGAACAAAGTGGGTCTATAAGTGTAAACGGGATGACCGCAGGGTGATTATTAGAAACAAGGCTCGATTAGTTGTCCTCGGCTTCCGTCAAATTGAAGGAATATATTACAACGAAGTATACGCTCCAGTTGCGCGCCTTGAAGCTATCCAGATGTTCTTAGCTTACAACGAAGTATACGCTCCAGTATACGCTTTGTACAAACGGTTTAAGGTGTATCAAATGGACGTGAAAAGTGCTTTTCTATATGGTGTCGTGAAGGAAGACGTGTATGTTGCTCCGCCACCGGGTTTTGAGGATCCGCTTCATTGTGAAAAAGTTTACAAATTGAACAAAGCGTTGTACGGACTCCATCAGGCTCCGCGTGAATGGTACCAAATGCTTAGCATCTATCTGATATCCAACGGGTTCAAACGTGGACTCGTGGATTACACCTTATTCACCAAGGAAAAGGGTGGTGACCGTCTTCTAGTACAGGTTTATGTTGATGATATTATTTTTGGGTCTACTAATGATGTCATGTGCAGGGAATTTGAAAAGCTTATGCATGATAAATTTGAGATGAGCTCGATGGGGGAGATGCAATTCTTCCTCTGTCTACAAGTAGAACAACAAGAGTCGGAGATCTTCATCCACCAGACAAAATACGTTGCTGACATCTTTAGCCGGTTCCAGATGGAAGACTCTACTCCTGTAGGCACACCGATTCAGACCAATCACGGGATTGGACCTGACGAGAAAGGACAAACCGTTGATCCTTTTCTCTATCGAGCTATGATAGGCTCACTCATGTACCTCACTGCATCAAGACCTGATATAATGTTCGCGACATGCCTACTATCAAGATACCAGTCAAGGCCGAAACAGTCCCACCTGGTTGCTATGAAGAGGATCTTACGTTATCTAAAGGGTTGTCCGACCAAAGGTCTATGGTACCCTAATGATGATAAGTTTGACCTCATCGCGTTTAGTGATGCTGACTATGGCGGATGCAAGACATACTTAAAATCCACATCGGCTGGATGCCAGTTTTTGGGACCAAGACTAGTCTCGTGGTAGTGCAAGAAGCAAGCCTAAGTAGCCTTATCCACATGTGAGTCGGAATATGTAGCAGCATCGAGCTGCTGCTCCCAGGTTCTTTGGATACAGCAACAAATGAGAGACTACGGTTTGAAATTTCTTAATACTCCCATTCACTGTGACAGTGAGTCCGCTATATGATGTGTTGCAAAACACATCTCTTTTCCTATATATTTTGTATATTATTTGGTCATGTTTTTATTAGTTTCGTGTCGTTTTTATTATGTATTTATTATTCTAATTATTTTGTAGGTGTTCGTGGAGAATGAGCTAAAAATGAAATAATTTTAATCGAGACACCAACACTTGAGAGCAGGTGTTCATATACGTTGGAGCATAAATGAGAAACTTTGGTCGAGCCTAGAGCACCCGAGTCGGAAATCCTACTACTTACTAATAATAATAATAATATAATATTAAAAAAAAAAAAGAAAAGAATAAAGTTGACTTGGGCTCGTGGCCCAAGTCCAATGTCACCAAGCAAAAATTAGGACGGCACATTATGAAGACATGATTTTCGATTGGAAGAACATAATATATCTTGAATATCTTATTTATCGAAAATATAGAACCACAGCCGCCAAGGCCAGAGGAAAAAGAAGGTCGAACACAGCAGCTTTATTCAAAGGGGAGGATTAATTGAAGGTCAGGAAGGCTTTGGTTCAAGATTGTAGCTACGGGTTTGATCACTAAAAGTTTTAGTTCTTGTATTTATTTACTTTGTGTTCATGAATATTGAGACCATGACTTTGAATAATTTTGAATCTTTGTTCTTATTGTCTTTCATTATTATAAGTAGCTAAATCTTGAACCACTACCTAGGTTGTATGATGAATGCATGTTAATTTTATAGGTCTCGGTTTTGGATTTATTTTTGAATGGTTAATGTTTTGGTAACGATTTAGTTGGTGTTTATTATGATGTGTGTGCGTGCTTAAGTCTAATTTATTATCTTTGATAGTTCCATAAACGTCTTAGGGAATGTCTTTCATGTTTGGATGTTTATTATGGTTACCTGCTTAGTGCTTGTAGCTTAGTTTGTGGTTTTGGATGCAAGACAGACTTAAAATCCACATCGGCTGGATGCCAGTTTTTGGGACCAAGACTAGTCTCGTGGCAGTGCAAGAAGCAAGCCTAAGTAGCCTTATCCACATGTGAGTTGGATTTTAAGTTTGTGGTTATGGTTACCTAATGATGATAAGTTTGACCTCATCGCGTTTAGTGATGCTTACTATGGCGGATGCAAGACAGACTTAAAATCCACATCGGCTGGATGCCAGTTTTTGGGACCAAGACTAGTCTCGTGGCAGTGCAAGAAGCAAGCCTAAGTAGCCTTATCCACATGTGAGTCGGAATATGTAGCAGCATCGAGCTGCTGCTCCCAGGTTCTTTGGATACAGCAACAAATGAGAGACTACGGTTTGAAATTTCTTAATACTCCCATTCACTGTGACAGTGAGTCCGCTATATGATGTGTTGCAAAACACATCTCTTTTCCTATATATTTTGTATATTATTTGGTCATGTTTTTATTAGTTTCGTGTCGTTTTTATTATGTATTTATTATTCTAATTATTTTGTAGGTGTTCGTGGAGAATGAGCTAAAAATGAAATAATTTTAATCAAGACACCAACACTTGAGAGCAGGTGTTCATATACGTTGGAGCATAAATGAGAAACTTTGGTCGAGCCTAGAGCACCCGAGTCGGAAATCCTACTACTTACTAATAATAATAATAATATAATATTAAAAAAAAGAAAAGAATAAAGTTGACTTGGGCTCGTGTCCAATGTCACCAAGCAAAAATTAGGACGGCACATTATGAAGACATGATTTTCGATTGGAAGAACATAATATATCTTGAATATCTTATTTATCGAAAATATAGAACCACAGCCGCCAAGGCCAGAGAAAAAGAAGGTCGAACGCAGCAGCTTTATTCAAAGGGGAGGATTAATTGAAGGTCAGGAAGGCTTTGGTTCAAGATTGTAGCTACGGGTTTGATCACTAAAAGTTTTAGTTCTTGTATTTATTTACTTTGTGTTCATGAATATTGAGACCATGACTTTGAATAATTTTGAATCTTTGTTCTTATTGTCTTTCATTATTATGAGTAGCTAAATCTTGAACCACTACCTTGGTTGTATGATGAATGCATGTTAATTTTATAGGTCTCGGGTTTGGATTTATTTTTGAATGGTTAATGTTTTGGTAACGATTTAGTTGGTGTTTATTATGATGCTTAAGTCTAATTTATTATCTTTGATAGTTCCATAAACGTCTTAGGGAATGTCTTTCATGTTTGGATGTTTATTATGGTTACCTGCTTAGTGCTTGTAGCTTAGTTTGTGGTTTTGGATCCGAAAGCCATAGGAACTTGATTAGAGAATGTAAAGGACTTAGGTATTCTTCCATTCTTGAGACCGGGAGGTGATGGAATGTTGGGTTGTCTAGAGCTTTAGGTGTTAGGTTTTGGGTGAGACCGGGATGTGATCCTATCCTAGTTGTCTTTAGTTTCTTGCAATTCCAAGTCATAGTTAACCCAATTAAATTACTCATTTACATCTTCGGGTGTATTGTGATTAGAGAGACCAGGAGGTGATCGAGTCATTAGAGTACCTTTACATTCTTAGTGAGGTGAGACTGGGAGGTGATCCGAGCTAGATAGCCAGTGTTTTATTCTTTAGGATTCCTTGGGTGTGTTGGTGAGACCGGGAGGAGATCTAGCACGTCTTAGGGTTTCTTAAGTTATCTTTAGAATCTGGTAGCCATTCAGGTTTCCATTACCGAGAGTTGTGAGTTTCCATGTAGGATTCTTGACCTAGGTAGTTGCCTTCCTATCCTGATATTTTCCTCAATTATCCTTGCTGTCAGTTTATCTTGTTTATTTACTTTATTTTATTTTATTTTAATATTAAAAAAACCAAAATCATATTCAAAACCAATTTATTTTAAGTCTTAGTCGAGTCTGGTTTTGTTTTCTAGTTGTGTCCTGTGGGTTCGATACTCGGACTTACTTAGTCTGTACTGCATTGATAGGTACACTTGCCTGTCATGTGGTCTAGTTTAGTTGAGTCTGTTTTATATTACTAGGTGTCTAGGTTAGTTTATTATTTTTAGACCATACATAGCACATCAAGTTTTTGGCGCCGCTTCCTGGGACACTTGGCGATTGCGAAATTAGCTTTGATTAGGACTTCACTGATTAATTGGTCTTATTTGAGTCTTTTTGATTTTAGTGTGTCTAGAGAGTCTTAGGCTTTTATTTTCTTTTTGCGTGCTTGTGTGTTGAGTCAGTTCTTGTTTTTATTTTTCGTGTGTTTGTGTGTCTTTTCTTTTGTGTGATTTAATTTTTTTTATATATATCTGGTGCCCGTGATCGTGTTTTTTTTTAGTGTCTGTATGCAGTGATGGCAGGAAGAAAGACTGTAGTAGACCATATTCGGGAGAACGGCCCAAGTTTCACTATGTGGTGCGAGATTTGTGGAGAACCCCATCCAACTCAGTTTTGTCGTTATTCATCGGGGTACTCCACAGATTATTATGACAGATATCACCCGCACTCATATGAGAGAGATTCAAGCGCAGCCTTGTTGGAAAGCCATAGAGCATTAATGGAAACATGTAGTCGATACTATGGATGGCAAAGGATTGAAGAAGAGAAGCCGAAGGAGCTGTCCACTCTGGATATTCTTGAAAGACAGACGAAGGAACTTCTTCGTCAGATGGAAGAACAGAGGATCAAAGAAGAGAGCAAAAGGGCTGAGGCTGCAGTTAAATTGTGAAATAAATAATAATACTACTCAAACTAATTTTTTTCTTGTAGGTCTCTCTCATGACACACAAGATGAAGAAGAGATAGCTGAACATCTCACTCCAAAGCCGGAGACGTTAATGGACAATTCAGTCCCACCTCTGGTTCAGCAAGAAGTGAATTACTATTGGAGTGATGATGAGTGGGACATAGAGGATTTTGATGTGATGGAGGGTCCCCCGATACCAGCTAGGTATATTAAAGAGGAGGAAGAGATGGAGGCTATCAGTGACGAGGATTTTCTTAGATATTTTTGTCCGCCTCAATACATCGAGCCACTTGAGGAGGAAGACGTGGCCATGGAAGATGAGCAAGTAGTTGAAGCAACCATTCCATCTCATCAGGTTGATGATTGCCGGCCCGTGCAGGCATTGGATGTTACACTGCCACCACTACCACGGGAGAAGGCTAGTGATTACATGGACAAAGAGTACACGCCATGATTCAGATTTGGCCCAGGTAAGTCAAGAATTAGGTGGCCCGACCCGTTTGAATTTTTCAAACGTCTTTCTAACTTCACCAGTTGTTTCTTGATGAACAATGGTGAACAAAAAGAATTAAACGGGTTGGATATGGGACTGATAAAATATAAGCCACCTGATTGTAACTGCGTGAAAGCCTAGTTGTAGAGTGTGTAATATTTTTGAATTTTCTTTGTATTTTGTTACTATTTTTGGTTTTGAGTCTTGTTTGCAGGTTTTCGCGTTTGCATAGGGAAGAAAAATTACACCATGAGCGGATCCTATGCATTTAATTATATATTTAATGATTGGAATTCTTGTTGGAGGTTTGGGTAATAAGAGAATTTTTTTTTTCTAAATATTAAATTTAATTAACTTTTCTGTGAAAAAAGGTTCTTCGTGTAATGCGAAAAGCCTGGGCTGACCTGTTCGTCTCATGTGAACAATAATTACCCCGGATAGTTATACGTTATGCATTCGCGACGCGCGTTTAGATCACCAGTGTCCTTCATGTTGCGCGAGTTGATTAGAAAAAAAAATATTTTTTTACCCTGTTTTTTTTTCCACCACTGTTCACCACCATTTCATCACATGTTTTACCATCACCAAAGCTTTTGACGGTCCTCGTTTTGAGTACTTGTTAATCTTAAACGGCATTAAAGATAAGCAGGATTAGATCCTCATCGGTAATCGTTTTGTAAATATTTTTCTTCAAAAAATCAGAAAAATCCAAAAATATTGTCTTTTCGCAAATTTTTAGATTTTTAGGGGGAGAAAATTCAGAAAAATACAAAAACATCAGAAAATGCAAAAATTCAATAAAAAATGAGAAAATCCCAAAATAAAAAAAATGAATGAAAAATGCAAAAATGAGTTTCTTGGGTGAAAATGGGAAGATGATATTAACCAATCAGTCGGACTATCTGGACTCTTATCATCTTAAAAATATTGGAACTGATAGGTAGCCTCTACAATGATGTGTCGGTAGGCTCAAAATCATTTCCAAGTTCGGCATGGTGATATAAACCTAAATCAACTGAAAAATGTGTGGATCAACGTGCGTTGGCATATGGTCTTGGTACCGAAATCTCGTTTGATAGCAAGCCAAAATCCGAGGTTTCATGGTCTTTAAGAGGTTGGTACATCCGGGGTGAACTGGACGTCTCTCAGAATAAATAGGAGTGGCACACGTGTCGTACGTTGGGTTCGCAGCCTACAACCGAGACTCCTCTATGTCGTTTCCTGAAAAAAAAAACAAAACAAAAAAAATATAGAATAAATTCTAATCAGGAGACGTCCAGGAATCCTAAAAGAGCAAAAAGATTCATATATGCCAAAACCCTATTCTCAAAGAGAATTCGCTCTAAGGTAACAAATCATATACCTAAAGCATCGTACCGTGAAAAATCAAATATACAGTATTTGACTTGAACCCTGGTCTGGATCTCACTAGTCTCTCTGTTGCAGCGTTTCTGCAGACCTGATCACCACTGAGTCTATTCCTTGTAAAATACGGATGACAAAAGCTTACTCACCGGTTACGAGGAAGCTTTGTGCATGACTTGATACGGGAATGTGTCGCGTGGCGGGGAACACCTTGTACATCAATCTTAATATTACCTTAACGTATCTAAAGTGCCTAGCGATAAAACTTGATTTTAAGTTTAGGTGGACAACAATATCGGCAGTTTTTGTAGGATGCTTATTGGTAATTTAAACTAAAAACTGAAAATATAAGGGTTCTAGTAAAGTCCGTACACTGATATGATTCCCTAACCGTTGAAACTCGCAAAAATATGATACTGTACAGTTAGTTGATCTCCCGTTTTGTTTTATTTATGCTTAGTTAATCATTCTTGATTGCCGATGATGGAATCCTAATCCATTGTAATCCTACTTCTTCAAAAATAAAACGCCGAAAATCAACTAGTTGAAAATTGTGTTTTTGCCAGGTCAAAACGGTACTTTCTCTTAAATTCAGGGGTTGAAAATGAAAATTTTTCAAAGTCATGAGTCATCATCAGTGTCATGTGTTAAAACGGGGAGAAAACGCATGTTTTGAACCTTAACGGGTCAAAAATGTGAGAATTGGTGCTGCAGGGGCAAATTGGTAATTTGTGTGAAAAGTTTATACATTCAGACTTCTAATCGCGTGAATATTAGGAGATTATAACCTAATCGTGTGTTGAGACTTGCGAGTAGGACATAATTGTTCTATATGTCACACGATTATAACTTCCAATCGTGTATAAAGTCCAAGCATTTACAAGGGGGTCCTACTCGTGTAAGGTAATGGCGATTAGTTGTATTCGCATGACCTTTAAGCGAATGAGTCCTACTCGCTATCGATTTTAGGCGAATAGCACAATTTTATCACCCGATTACAAACACATATTAAACCAACAGTTAGAGTGTATGTCTTTCATCATTTATCAAAACCCACAACAGTACACTCTTTCCCTCTATACCCGTCTCCTATCAAAACTTTTGCCCGTTTATTTTTGATCCTAGATTATTTTTCCACATCACACAGGTAACATATCGTCAAAATTTCAGGATCCAATATCATGTTTTGAATGCTTAAATCTGTCTAACTAGTGCCGAAACCCTAACTGTCAAAAAAACGGATCATTAGACCACTAAAATGTGTTTATTTATGATTAATCTTGATGGGGGTTTGATAATCGGCACTATTAAGATCCTATCACACAAAGTTTTAACCAAAATCATGTCAAAATCAAAAAGCCCCAATTTTAAAAGCTTATGAACCCTAATTTTTAAACTTACATTTAACCCTTGATTCTGATCTATTGGTACAATAGTCTTTAGGGGTTATGTTATTGGGTTGTCTTAGGCTTCAATGCGACAAAATCCGGACTCGAATCATCACTTTTCAGAATTGACAAAGATTTGGTGAACAAGAGCACTGTTCACGCGATTAGGCCTCCTAATCGTGTGAACAGTAACACGATTGGGAAATTTTGGCTTCTAATCGCCATTAACTACACACGAATAGCACCAATCGTTCTTTATTATTGGCGATTACAATTTGTAATCGCCTGATTCAGTCTGATAATCAATTTTTGTCAAGTTTTTGTCCGTTTTTGTCCGTTTTTATGTGTATATGATCTGCGTGGTATACTTATTACGTGTTTTGATGTTCAGGATGGAGAATTGGAAAACATCTCCCAAGCACAACTGTTGTGCTTTTCTCGGACCTGTTACCATGGATAAATGCAAGATTTTTCAGGGCGTTATTGACTTCTTGAAGCGGTCAAGAATCCACTACGCGATAACCAAGCAGCACGCTACGTACAAGGATATCCTACTGGAGTTCTACAAAAATGCCAAAGTTAACTACAAAGCAGTTCCGATCGTGATCACCAGTTCGATACAAGGAAAGGAGGTCATTATTACAGAACAGATCATTCGAGAAGAATTACAGTTTGGCGATACTAATGCTGATCCCATAGTGTTTGACGCCATTTTGATTCATGGCGGCTTTCTAAGGATGAAGTACTTGGGTAAAGTCAACAAACAACAGATGCTCATGAAAGGGCTGCTTCCGCCTGAGATCAAGTATCTGACACATGTAGTTCTGAAGTGCATTGGTCCGAGAAAAGGTACATTTGATGCTATTAGGGACACATTGGCCTCTGCGATTGTTGCTTTGACACTCAACAAGCCATTCAACTTCTCCAAGATGATCCTGCATCATTTGAAAGAAATCATATTACAGAAGTCGACAAAGAAGTCTTTCATAGTTTATCCCCGGTTTCTACAGATGATCATTGATAGACAAATACCTGACTTGATGAAGCATCCTGCTGAGTATATTGTGATTGAAGATATAACTCAGAAAGAAATGAACAGGATGAGGAGTTACAACAACCGACCGAAATTTGAGTATCCTCCAAGCAGACGGATATATGGGCATTTAAGAAGGGAAGATTATGTGTCACCACCAGGCAACAGGTGGAGACATGATGATAGCGATTCAGAGGATGACTTCCGTATTCACAGGTTGGTGTTTAAAGAGGGGGATGATATAGGGCGAGAAACAGACGAGTTAGGAGAGATCGCCCCAGGCAGGACCACTGATACAGCTGAAGGTAATGAGGATGAGTTTGATCTGAATGTTATAGACTTCTCAGAACCTTCTGGCGCTGCACAAGAACATGAAGCCTCTCAATCTGACAGAGGAAAGGCACATGTTGATGAAGACGCACCAGTTAACATAACTGATGCAGATGATGACTCAGATGAAACTGAAAGTGATTCCCCCGATACTTTTGCTGGAAAACAGCAAAGAGCAAAGAGAAAGGTAGCGGAGGAGATAGCTAGTGCAGCTGCGCTTAGAGCCCTTAATGAAGATCCCACCTATGTTGTGGGAGAGGGGGAGTTAATTGCAGACATAGATGCACAGCTTGAGACATCACCTCCTCCAAAGAGACATAAGACGACTGCCAAGAAGGATAGTGTTCGAGGTAAGAAGACGATGTCTCTTAAACCTCAAATGGAGAAGACTTCAAGGAAGAGACGGTTTACTCTTCCTGAAGCATTTGGGGCTCAAGATACTCAATCCTCTCAAGCAGCAGCAGCAGCAACAACAACAACAACAACAACAACAACAACAACAACAACAGCAACAGCAACAGCAACATCATCAGTCCCGATTTCTGTTAGTGCAGCTATGCCTGCCAGAGTCACAATGTCGATGCCTACTTCAGTAATCTTCACTGAGCCAGCCTCAGTTACCGAAGCAGCGACTAGTTCACAGATTGTTTCCAATCCTATTGGTGACAGGATTAGGAGGATGAGACAAGAAGTCCGACCTACGGCTTCCAAGTCAACCGATCAGACCTCTTCTTCAGCTTCTACTACAAATGAACAACTTCAACGAAAGATCAGCGAGTTAACTGCCATAGTTGCTACGCAGACACGTGAGATAGCGGAGTTGAGAACAAAGAATGCTAACATTGAAGAGAATGAGACAGCAATGCTTGAACTGATCGGGGAAACAATCCAGTCGAACACAGAACTGCGATCGACAGTTGATGCACTCACATTGCCTAATCAGTAGGTTATAGAATCGAACAGGCTGCTAATGTAATCTTATCAGCAGCTGATGCAGTCGAACCAAAACACTTTGGAGAGACTTGCAGGTGTAGAGGCCTCAAACAGCGAGCTTCGACTGATAAATGTGAAAAATAAACGAAGGATCACCAAGACTGAGAAAGAGAATACAGAACTAAGAGCTAGGTTAAATGAGTTGACTGGAACTCAACCTAGACTCACTGGTGGTACTAGTTCGAAGCAGAGGCTGGTGCTGGTGATGATGATGATGATGAAGATAATGATGATGAAGATAATGATGATGAAGAAGATGATGATGAGGACGATGACAATGATGAGTCAGATGATGGTGATGATGATGTTGGTAAGGGTGGTGATGGTGGTGATCATGGAGCCACAGGTGGTGGTGGATTATCAGCTGGATCTGGATCAAAGCGTACGAAGAAGAGCCATGACAGACAAGACAAGGATCCCGCAGTAGGTTCTTCTGCTCAGGGGGAGCCTGATCATATGAAGAGCAAGATTCAGCAACTCCGAGATTCACTGAAGCAAGCAATGGTTTCTGTAGAGATTGTCGAGCCTCTAAACTGCTATTTTGCTTATGATGATGATGGTAACTTGTACGTACCTCCTGAGTCCTCTGATTATGATTTAGAAGAAGGTGAAATACCTCCTGAGGTTACACCTGAGGATTTAGAAAAGATCTTTGGCTTGGCACCAGGAGAATCTTCCGGTGCAAGTCACACTCCTCCAGAACTGCATCCAGACAACCATGAGGTAGAAATGGAAGATGGAACCAGTGATACCCAATATCTCCGAGGAGATGCTTAATGAGGCTGAAGAAAAGCTCACGTCTGATCCTACGCCTGTTCCGGACAAAGTAAAAGAAAGACATGACAAGATCAGACAGAAGTATCCCAATTGGTTTCCATCTGGAGGTGAGTCTGAGAAGAAGAAAGATCCAGTACAAGCATCTATCTTCAAGAAGTAGTTGTTGAAGATGTCGGGAAGTGTGATCAGCTGGGCCTACATCAAGCATGCTAGGATGTTGGGAGTGAAATGGCAGGACGGTCTGCTTTATTTTCAGCCATACAAGAAGGTCCTCAGTCTGCCTTTCTGGCATGTTCGTGATCTAGTTAGATTACATTATCCATTATATCATTAGGCTATCGGTGATCTTAGAGGCTTCTACAATATTCTGAAAAGAGAAAGTGCTGGAGAATAGGATAAGTTCAAACCACAGTATCCTAGATCCATCAAGACTAACAAGCTTCATCCCGTCACAAAGAGTCCTATCTGGAAACACAAAGTCATGCCACCTGAAACCGCTTCGAAGATTCCATTGGTCCCGGTTGAACAAGACTTCTCTTCTAAGATCTACTACTGGCATTATGATGCAGCGACAACAAAAGCAGTGATAGTCTAGAGCAACTCCCCAAACCCGTGCAGGAAAATCAGGATATGGGATCCGATGTGGCTGATAAACTGCTCAGAGAAAGACGTGGAGACACTGTTCCTGTATCCCATACAGCATTTGAAGGCCGAAGCCGATCAAGCATTTAAGTATCAAAGGGTGATTCGTTTCTGTCACGCCAACAAAGTTCATACTGGATGCGACTGGTCAAGACTTTCAAGGATCAAGACAATGTCGATTTGATGAAGACTGAAGATGTTGCGTGTCTTGTTATGTTATGTTTGTTATGTATGTTCTCAATTTTGAGTCTGTAAAGTTGTTGGTATTTGTTATAAACGATGTCTTATGTAATCTCTGTACGTATACTAGCCTGGTCCAAGGGGGAGTCTGCAAGTGCATGATGTCCCTAGGCTAGTATATATGTTGTTTGGACGAGTTTCGGGGTGTTTGGAGGCGTTTATACGCGTTTTGGGGTGTTTAGGTGTCTATTGGCGAGTAGAGAGTAGCTATAGGCGATTACACCCTATGCTAAATCACTATTCATGCGATTACAAGACTCTATAGGCGATTATGGCCCTAATCGCCTATAGCTTGATGTCTTATATCTCCTATTCGCCATTTTTGACCTATACGAGTACGGGAGGTATAAATAGACCCAATCATTGCCCTAATCATTAGTTCTTGCCACACACACTCTCCAAACACCCTCCCCAGGTCTGAGATTGCTAGGTTTGATCATTGTAACACTCGCGCTCTATTTTAATGATATAAACGTGAATCTTTTGACCCATTTGTGTGTTGTAATTGCTCGTTTCTCATTGTTTCATCTTTGTTTATGTTATTGAGACATATTCAAGGGGTTCCGCACCTTGAATATAGCCCTCGTGATTGTCGGGTGACACGTTCGTCGATCCTACATTTTTAAATGGATAGTGTTTGGTTTTGATATCTGTAATAGTGACATTTCAACCTGTCCGGGTTGGGGTGTGACAAGTACGGAACCGGCTTTACCCATATGTTATAGCCGAGGTTTGATGTGTTCGTGGGGATGGAATAATTGTTTTGATATGATATTCATATGAATTTCATACTTGTTCTTGAAGATCTAGTATTGTTTAGTGTTCATGTTTGATTGGTGATGCTACTGTGGTTTGTTCGAATAATGCTCCAAAGAATTGTTTGGATTCTGTTATGGATCCGAAATATAATAATTTTCTTTTTAAAATTGGAGATTATATTACCTAAAATTCAGCCACAAGTTTGGAAGGTTGTTTAAGAGTTTTGAATGCATTTAATATATGGAATATTCTATGACACTTGGCTGCCAAGAGATGGTTTAAAATATTTGTTTTCGGCGCCAAGTGAAGTCTTCAAAGTCTGGTGAAGATGAGGATTGGGCCAAGCTACTATTCTTTTTTCTTTACTTTGATTCATGGGTTTGTATATGGTGGACCCCTAATTTTGTGATACGAACCGGTTTGGGTTTTGCCGGTTTATATCTTATCAGGATTACAAAGATATGGGATTAAATGCTGTGTTCGGATCGTGGAGTATATTAAAGAAGTTGGACTAGGGCCAGGTTTAGTTTTTGATATTGGGTGCGCCAAGTTGAATTGGATGGAATTGGTTTGTTTTATTGTGGATTGGTTGTAATCTGAAAAATCCTTGGGCCGCTTGGATGATTTTTAGAGGGTGGGTTCATTCAATGCTGGATCACTGAAAGAGAAGACCCAAGATTGCAGATCATCAGATGAAGATTTCTATTAAGCCGTAATAAAGATAGCATAAAACTAGAGGGATATTGCAAGGCCTAGAAATTTTATAGTTTTACGCTTATCTTTATTGTACACGTTTATATTTATTAGGCTTAGATTAGAACTTGGGCTTGGGTTAGGCCATGTGGGCCAATGGGCTGGAGGCGCCTATATATTATCATGTTTTGTTTATTGTTAGGTAGACCTCTCATAATTTTGTAATCATGTAGCCCCTTGTGCCAACCTTTACCAGACGAGTTCTCTCGTGTGCAAGATTCTTAGAGATTATACCAGATGTTCCTAGAGAACGTGTGCAATCTTCTTAACGATCGTACCAGACGGTTCTTTGAAACCGTGTGCGATCGAAGCAGCGGCACAATGTTATTAATAATATATTTTCTTTTTTCTTCTTTTGTTCTTACATTCAATCTTGTTTTTCGCACTCGATTGGGTGTGTTTGATACCCAGGGAATGATTCTGGACTTACAAGTTGTAGTTTGTGTGCAATTTTTATAATTTTTTCTGCAGGACTAAACTCAACAAGTGTGCATGTCATGACTCAAATGACAAACCTTGAAGCTGAATAAGACCTGAACCTGAAAAACAAAATCATCCTGAACAGCAAGAACCCAATATTCCATCTTTAGAGAAAACAAATCGTTGTAGAACTCCAACAATTGAAGCTAAAGAAAATGAGAATCGAGAAATGAAAGTGAAGATGATATTGATCTCTGTCTTCGTCAGAGAACCGTCAATCATAATAGTAGAGATTTCTTGATTCACCCCAAGTTCTCAAAGATAATCGAAGACCAAGACAAGATCTTATGAAGCCACGACTAAAGCTCAAATCCAAAAATATATTCAAGTCTTAAGAGGTTCATACACTGCGGTGTTTACCTAAGTTGAAGAATGCTGGATATGAAGACTTGAAGACTCGAAGACCATATATCACCTTCTAGGTCCAAGGGGAAGTCTGTTAATACACTTCATGTGTGTCCCTAGCTAGGTGATAGGTTAAGTGTGTTAACCATTAGCTAGGTCTAAGGGGGAGACTGTAAGTGCATTATTTGTATGTCCCCAGCTAGTGATGGGTTATTATAGGTTGTTGGCTAGGTTAATCGAGTTGTTTGTAGCTCGTAAATATGATTAAGGGCATTTTTGTAGGAAATCACACGAGTATGAAGATTATACACGACTAGATTTGCTAGTCGTATGGTTTTCTAGGCGAGTATGAACCATACTCGTGTGTCGAATTGCTAGTCACCCCAAGGGCCTGGGTTGACTAGCTGGACCTATAAATAGGTGCACTCGTTACCCATATCATTAGAGTTGTTCATTTGTTCATTACAGAGAAAAAACTAGGTGTTTTTGATGATCAGATTGTATTTGTAACACTCGAGCTCTGTTTAATATAATCTTTATCATTGAAAACTAGATCCGAACAACTTGTTTTTGAGTGTGTTTGTTGTTTATTGTTTCTTAAATCACGACCTGAGGATTCCGCACTCGTTTTGTATCAAACCCATGATATCTGGATCATCCGTGACAGACCTAACACGAATCGTCATCTATTTTCTTTTGCAAAGATTTTGTGTGTGAAGATTGTATGGATTTCAGGTTTAAAATGGTGTGAGAATGCTGAAGCTTAATAATTTTGGGTGAAATGAATGGTATTTAAATAGGAAATTAATAAAAAGGATATTTTTTAAATGGCCCAATTGTCAAATATTTGACCGTTACACCCACAAATTAATAAAAGGAATATATTTTTAAATGCCCCAATTGTCAAATATTTGGTTGTTACACCCACAAAACACTAGGTTTCTTCCACCCGAATTAGGTATCCGAAAAGAGGTACTAGCTGGAGGTAGGGGATGATGTAGCGATCGGCTACCCCCAACCCGATCTCCACTAGCCGAGACCACAACCTCTTCCGTGTTATGGTGGTTAAGATAGTACTGCTACATGACCAAACAAATATTAAATGTTGGATGTCCACTTGTTATCTTCTTTTTTAAAGGCTAATTTCTTTTTAATATGTGATCTTTGGGACTTGAACCCAAGACCTCCCACAACCCAGGTGCTTTAAAAGTTTTGCCTTTGCCAATGGACCACCAACCCATTGGTTCCACTTTTTTTTGAACGTACAAGTAAGTAGAAGCCGGGCACTCCGTATGCGGCTCCCAGTGACCAAGTGGAGCTCTAGGCGGCCTAACCCAGACGGATGGAGCACCTAGCCCACCAGCCACTAGTTCTGAGAAAACCCGACCATCCACCCGTCCGAAGGCACGGAAATGAAATTATCGGTAAAACCCGGTGCTCCAAAAATCAAACCTATGACCTTTCAGCCATGGGTATTCTATCGTTGAGCCTCCATATACCACTCCACCATAAGATGGTGGGCTCCATTGGTTCCACTTGTTATCTAATTTAAGATTGTAACCACATAACATCAACGGTCAACCCAAATGCCGGTCCACACGGTGCAAGGTCTCAATTGATAAATGAATAGACCTGTGATCAAAATATCTAGCTGTAATTTAGTTTATTATTACTAGTAGAGTGCCCGCGCGATGCAGCGGGGAACACAAACACTTCTAAGGGTGTGTATGGTTCGGTTAAGTTCAATTATTAGCCTCAACCGAAACTAAAATCAAAAGTCATCAATTAATCAATCTTATTAAACAATTTGTTCCTTGGTTCGGTTAGTATTGTTAGATAATCGGTTTTTAGTCCGGTTTAGTTAATTTTGGTGAATAACAAAAACAAACTTTGGCTAATTTTTTTTGCCTAGAAGTACATGAAATAAAGGTATAAATACACGAAATAGAGGTAAAAATAGGCCTGTAAACGAACCGAATGTTCATGAACTTGTTCGGCGAGAAGTTCGTTTATATCGTTTATTTAATAAACGAACAATCACGAACAAAAAAATTTGTTTGTTTAGTTAAATGAACGAACATGAACAAACGTAGTTATATTTACATAAATTGGGCTTTAGCTACTTGTATAAATACATAACCAATTAGTAATTGGGTTTTTTTCAGTAATACAAAATCGTTCACATTTATTATGTTCATGAACGTCCGTTTATGTTCTTTCGTGAACTGTTCGTTTAGGTTTAAACGAACGAACATAAACGAACAAGAACATTACAAATTTCTTAATGAACGAACATGAACACAAAAATGTGTTTGATTATGTGCTCGTGTTCAGTTAAATTAAATGAACAAACACGAACATCGTGTTCGTTCGATTCGTTTACACGCCTAGTTATAAAAGCTAAAAAATTCAAACCCCCCTCTATTTATGCCGCCACTACAATTCATAAACCTATTTACTCAGCTTCAATCCATATTAGAGTATAATTTGCTATATACTTTTCATTAAAAATTTGATTTTTTTATGTGATTAACAATATTTAGGGGTGAACAATAATTTAACCTCAACCGAAATCGAACAAAAACATACAAAACCGAACTGAAAATTAACCAAAATTATCTAATATCGGTTTTTTTAGCCTAAGTTAACCTAATATCGGTTTTTTTAGCCTAAGTTAACCAAAATTAACAAACCAAAACTGAACCATTCATATACTTATATCTTTTATTCATCCATTACATGTATTTATACCTTCATTTCATGTGTTTCTAAGCAAAATTTTAACCAAAGTTTGGTTTTGGTTATCAAACAAAATTAACTAAACCGAATTAAAAACGACAATCTAACCAAATAGACTGAACCAATTAACCGGTTGGTTAACAAGATCGATAAACCGATAATGTCGATTTTTGTTTCGGTTGAGGCTTATAACCGAACTGAACCAATTAACCGGTTGGTTAACAAGATCGATAAACCGATAATGTCGATTTTTGTTTCGGTTGAGGCTTATAACCGAACTGAACCTAACCCAACCATGAACTATTAGAAGTGTCTGTGTTCCCTACCACATCGAGCGGGCACTCTGTTTTGAATATATTAATGGGTTTATTTCAGTTTAACTAATGTGGGTTAACTAATGGTACAAAAAGAAAACGATAACCAATTTTAAGTTAAATAAGATTTTTTTCGGTTTTCAATAGATTTTGGTTCTGCTTTGTCTGTTTTTTGGTTTGGCTTCGGTGAACAGTTTAGTTATTGATCACTCCTAGATATCGTTAATCACGTAGCACATAAAGATTTTAAAAATAAAAATAGCAATACTTATACTCGAATTAAAGATAATAAAATGCCCATTATTATGATGTATATTTTTTTTATAAAAGTATAAACGCATGCAAAAAATATGACTATTTAAAAATCATAAGAGATAGTTTGCTTAAAATAAGGAAAATAAGTTTAACTATAATTTAAATAAGCAAAAGTTAAGTAAATTTAAAGGATTAAAGTGTAACTAAAATAGGGTATTTAATGCAAATAATGTATAAATGACTATTTTACACTCATTTTAAAGTTATTAATGAAAAATAAGTTTTAACATTTGGGTATCTTAAATTACCCCATTATAATATAGTATAGATATATCTGCCAAACTGTAAACACAGCCTACATTTTGGCCCAAAAAAATTAATCATAGAAGATATACGTCCAAATCCAATTAAACAGCTATACAATGCCTTCCTGGTGACACTTTGTACTTCCCTCTTTCCCCCATTACTACAATCACACCCGTTAGAATGCCTTCCAACCAATTAAACAGCTATACAATGCCTTCCTGGATATATAACATCCACAAAACCCATGTACTAATCCTCTTCACTTGAAATACTCTCCATCATATTTACAGTTTCTTCCACCACCGGAATCCTATTCCATCCTGATGGGCTTCTTAATGACAACAACTTCGACCGGTCACTGTTAACTCCTCCGAATCCCGTCATCTTTGATGAAACCATGGGCATTGCAAAAACTGATGACGCATGCATTGTATCATCCCCCATACCCAGTGTGCAAGCACCCTGCACCAATAAAAGTAAAACAAATAAGAAATTAGGTTCCAATTCCGTTTTTTGATTCCAATCCAGATTTCCGCTGTGGAATTAGAATTTGTAATACCTTTGCCCCGATAACTGCAGCTGAGGCTTTTGTTGCCATTGCTCTTGCAAACCACTTCATATCCTTGATTGACGAGTCTTCAATCAACCTTTTGAAAAGAAAAACAATCGGTTACTCAACTGTCTATTTTTGTAAAAGTCAACACCAGAGGATATTATTCTTTTGACTTTCTTCTTGATAGTCAAACTAACCTTTCTACATCAGTGTTGACTTTTGATGAGGGACTATCCTTGACTTCTGCTCCTGGAAAAGTAAAGAAACAGATCAAACAAGTTTCCAATGCTGAACTGCGAAGGGGCAAATTTTGTTATTTGGCCCAAATGCCCAAATGAAAAAACCAGGTCAATTTGGGTTTTTCGGTTAACCTTTTTGGGTTTATAAGGGATAAACAACAAATCCAACCGAGCCAAAATGAGGTTAAAAGTAAGAATGGGTCATAATAGGTCAATTTGGATCAAGTGTATTGACCCACCCACTAACACCTTTTTATTTAAATTATTAGAGTTTAAAATGTAACTTAATAACGATTCTATTAACAAACTTTCATAATCTTTGGAATAAAATAATTAACTAAGGTTGTAAGCATTTAATACTTTTGAGTCACATATAATAGAACTCTAGTCAGTTTTATTATGAAATTCAACTGAAGAAAAAAACTACCAGGTTTAACCAACCTAGGACCGTTTTTAAACATGACCCATTTTCAGCCAAACCCATTTTGACCTGTTACCCAACCCAACCTAACCTGGTCATTTTGTCATATCAAGCTGAAGTTGTAATGGCAGAGCACATATATACCTTTCAAGTCATCAAGCGCCAGCAATGAAATTCCTATGAATACTGAAATCATTCCCACTATAAACATTACCGTCCTTAAGGCATCAAAGACCTGATTTGGAAACAATTAATGTCAGATAATTTATACAGATGTATTATCACTCTCTATCTCTCCCTCTCTCTCACAAGCAGAGAACCTGATATTCCTGGAAATACACAAATCTAGTACAAATTGAGAAAAAGGTCCAAGCGATCTGAAGCATGGGGACTATAAGTATAGCATCGAACTGTGATAATCCTTCATTCAACCTTGCCATCTGTAAAAACAAATCAATATTATCCAAAAAAAATTTTTTACTTTTTTGCATCAATTACTATAGGTATGATTATGCTACTAATCATTACCCATAATCCAGCGGTAGATAGAAACAATAAAAGAATTGAATACGTGAACCAGCTATCCAGGCGATATGAACTTGACATGGACAATCTTAAAAGATTTGAACTGAAAAAAAAAAGAAAAAGGGAAAATATATTGTTAGGTACAAGTAACCTGGATTACTCTAGAAGACTGTATCATTAAGCAACCACTCACAGTGACTTTGCAAAAATAACCGAACACGATCCTACGGCCCCTGAAACTACAGCAAATGAAAAGGGAAGCAGTAGTTTCCAGTAGGCCGTGAGTTCTTTCCCTGGAATATCAAGCAGCAATTATCCTCTCCTGCTTATCCGGATTTACAAGCAGTTTAGTGATAGTAAAACTAATATGGTCTCTTAATCACAATGCTTAATATAATCACATGCTTCTAACCTGTATACATAGTGATGCATGACAACCACTACCGCTAAAAATAGACAGTAAAAAAGGAAGGTGATGTTACTGTATTTCTCTGCCAACTGCTCCTGTGTGTAAATTGTAAAAGTCCAAAAAAGAATTCTTTGAAAAGAGATAATCATAAGTCAACCAAGAAAACAAAAAAAAAAGGTTGTTATACCAGGTGATTGGTGATTGCCAAATGCAACAAGAAAGGTGTTTCCACGGACAATAAAAGTTGTGGCAACTAATACTCTGCATCATGGTTTTAAAAAACGGTGCGCCTTGAGGCGCGCCTCAAGGCGATTCGGGTCAAAAACGAGTCTGAGGCGTCGCCTCAGGGGTTCTTTGTTTTAGGTGCGCCTCACAGGCCTGAGGCGGTAAGAAAAGGTGCGCCTCAGGCGCGCCTTAGGGGTTTTGAGGTATGGTTTTGAAGTTTTAGACTTTTTGTGCCATTTCATGTCTTCTTTTATGTGTGTTTTTTGATGTTTTTGATGAATTTGATGATGAAATTAGTTAGTGTTTTATTTTTTATAAGATATATAATTTTTTAATTTATTTTTTAATTCCGCCTCGGGCTTACGCCTCGGTTCGCCTCGAGGCTTACGCCTCGTGAGGCGAAGGGAAAACGCCTCGAGGCTCGTTTCCGTACTTTTAAACCTTGCTCTGCATAATTATCATCGTTTAAAAAAACAGGCGAGGCGTATGCCTCGAGGTGCGCCTCGAGGCGAAACTCTAAGAAAACGAGTCTGAGGCGCGCCTCATGGGGTTCAGATTGTACATACGCCTCTAAGGGCTGGGGCGCTAAGAAAATGTGTGCCTCGCGTGGTTTAGGGTGTTTTTGATGTGTTTTTTTGGTGTTTTAGACTTTTTGGGTCAATTATTTTATTTTTGATGTGTGATTTTGATGTTTTAGACTTTTCTAGGTCAAGTATTTTATTTTTTATAGACACGTAATTTTCATATTTATTTTTTGACTGCGCCTCAAGCTTACGCCTTGGTTCGCCTCGAGGCTTGTTTCCGTTCTTTTAAACTTTGATAATTATAAATATACTAATGTTAATCCAATGTTATTTTCAATCATATAATTTAGAGAGAAAAAAATGCTGCAGATTTTAGAACATACTTGACAGTTACTGTTTTGTTCAAGACAGTATGCGAGTGCGTTGTTTGACACAAATTGTACAGATCCTAATGTTGCAACTTGCAAGAAGTGACTGCCCGAGCAGAAAAATTAGAGTAAATTAGAGAAAATAAACTAATAACAGGAATGCTAGCTTGAAAGATTAAATTCCAATTGAAGGCACAAATCATTTATTTGATATTAAATGAAGTCATTACAATATAGTCAACTTTCAATTCTTGAAAACAAAGAGCATATTCATACTGACCTGGGCAGCATATTCAAATGAAATAAAGTTAAGAGTGTTTCCAAAAGCGAAAATAGAATACCTGGGAACAGGTCAAAATAAAATTAACGTGAATCATAATTTAGCGGCAAAGAATTTAATAAAGAATACTAAGAGTGTACCCATTCTCCAAGACTGGAAACTTATAATAGACCTCAATATTGTCTTTCCGTCTATTCCTTCACCTAGCATGGCGTGTCTGTCTCTCTAGAACATTTTAAGAAGACCTATTAATAATTATTATTCATAACAAACATCATAAGACAAGAAGGAATCTATGCAGAAAGAAGCTAAATCATTCACATTGGAGGTCAGTGGCTTTCCAAATAACTGCCAATTACTGCAACAGCAAATTAATGATAGGGAGTGAACTTTCCAGTTCTCTCGATTTTTGCAATCAACTTTAAATGAGGCGCAAAGCAGAAATCAAATTACACTTTATTATCAATTTTAGCAACAATTTTCTTTTTATTACTGATTGTACCAAGGAACGACGGATGACCTGTTCAACCAGTAGTAGCAGGTAATCGTTTGCTGAATTTGGAAAAATCATTGCAACGGCGTCTTATTTTGTCATTTTAGTGTATATGTATACGCCAAGTGGCATCTGATTTGAGAATTAAAAATTCTTTATTATAACTTTAACTTCAAAAATATCATTTTTGGAAAGTTTATGTATCTCATCATGACGCAATTTAAGAAGATTAGTCCCAAAGTTAATGGCAATACAGCCAAAAAGATTGATGAAAGCTCGAATCACCCACTCGCCCATAAATCAATACCACTATACGCCAATAGTGAATTTCTAGATTACGCAACCAAGAGGATGTTTACAATCCAAACCAATAATGTATCAATAGCTTAACATTGTATTTTATAATTGTGTTGGTTGCACCAAAATGTAACATACTTGAAACTATGTTACCATTTTGGTAAAACTAACCCATTACAATATGTTACTTTTCAAATAATGCATGCTCTGGAACCTCTGCAATCAAACCTTTAATTAGCAAGAGCATATGGCAGATTCACTTCATCCACCGAAGTCGATATGATAGAAGTAACATGATCAAATATACATTGTTCTTCCTTAGGCGTATCTATCAAATTCCAAAGATTGAAAGTACCTGACCAGCTTAGTAAGAGGGTGTCTTTCTCCGAGTCTTCTTAATTTCACGTCTTCTTCTGCTGCTTTTTGTCTCTTGGTCTGCATTTTCTTGCCTATAGATAAAAGTACTGGTTTGCTTCAAAACAAAAATTAAATAGAAGCACAAGCACAATAAGTATGAATCTAAGGTTACAAACACAAACTTGATTAAGCAACAGTCAAATCAAAACTCAGGAAAAATCTAGGGTTAGAAGCGATGTCAATGGAGATACCAATAAAGAAGATATGAAGTTGATTTGGAATGACAAGTGTTAAGCAAGCAATTGTGAAGCTGAATAAAACTCAAATCCTTCTTCTTTAATGATTCATCGTCCGAGAGAGATATATCGATTTGGGCGGGCGTTTGAATTTTCAAATGGGCTCAGGGTTGTGAAAATGAGTATATTGAGTTGTAGATGGTGTTTGAATTTTGAAATGGGCTCATGGATAGTTTGAATGTGAAGAGTTGTTCTCCATCTTGCCCTTCCCCTCATGAGATCTAGCTCCTCTTCCACTTATTTAGGCTTTATAATAGAAATATATAACCTCCTTTTATAAGTTTTGCTTCTAGAAGCAGTTTTATAGTTTAAGTTGTTACACACTAACGAAAAGACATATTTGCCCCTAAAATATCTTTATCATGTGCATCAATTGTTGTACCTTAAGCAATTATATTTGTATTACTTAAGATTTAAGAAGTCCCTGCCTCATGCATTATAATATAGTATAGATTTACATATCACTGTAAACAAAATTATACTAAATCATATCAAATCTCAATGGAGGGAGCTGCCATATTAATGATTTCCTTACTTTTTCTTCACAAAAGCTATGCTGCTGAACTCGACATAATCTCAGATTCAACATTTCTGACAGATGGAGACACACTGGTCTCGGCTGCTGGAGTTTTCGAACTGGGATTTTTTAAGCCAGGTAGTTCTGAGAACAGATATCTTGGTATCTGGTATAAGAAAATCACTGATAGAACGGTGGTTTGGGTTGCAAACAGAGACCGCCCTCTCCCTGGTACATCACGGCCTGAGTTAAAGATTTCTGATGCAGGAAACCTCGGCCTCTTCAGCAATAGCAGCATGATATGGTCATCTAACACAACAGCATCAGGGAACGCAACTGCAAAGCTTTGGGACAACGGAAATCTAGTTGTGGTTGACCAACAGGAGAGGGTTTTCTGGCAGAGTTTTGATTACCCAACTGATACTCTTCTACCTGGCATGAAGTTAGGGAGAGATAACTTGAGGAACAAGGAATGGTATCTAACACCATGGAAAAGTAGTCAAGATCCGGCTCCAGGTGAATTGACATGGGGCGCTGACAGACTCGGTTATCCTGAAAACAAACTAAGACAAGGGGCATCAGTCAGATTCCGGGGTGGACCATGGAGTAATGAACGGTTTCCTGGGATTTCTGTATTTAGCAAGAGCTTAACCTTTAGGTACGATGTAATTATTAATGAAAGTGAGGTGTCATATTCTTATAATCTTGAAGACAACTCTATCTTGTCAAGGGTTACCTTGAATTCTTCTGTGCATCTCGAAAGCTGGGCATGGGTAGACAGTGGTAGAGGGTGGCAATATGTTCTGGCATTCCCAAGAAGTGCCTGTGATACATACAATATTTGTAATGCTTATGGTACTTGCAGCATCAATATGATCCAACAATCCTGTACATGCTTGGATGATAAAAGGTTTGAGCCTAAAAACCCAAAGGGTTGGGACACAGCCGATTGGAGAGGTGGTTGTATCAGGCGAACACCCTTAGAATGCAAAAATGGATCTGAAGGGTTTATCAAGTACCCTAATGTAAAATTGCCAGACGCAGAGAATACCTGGTTTAACATGAACATGACCCTGGAAGAATGCGGTACAAAGTGCTTACAAAATTGTAGTTGTATGGCTTATGCAAATCCAGAAAAAAATAGAAGCGTCTGCTTGCTTTGGTTCAATGACCTCCTAGACATCCAAGTGTTACCAGATGGCAGTGGTGGTCCTAATATTTTTGTAAGGATGGCTTCATCTGAATTAGGTAATAACATGTTTTATAATCTCCAATCGAATGTATTATGGCTATATGATGTATCTACTCTCTACTCCAACGGGTTCATCTCATGATGTACAGGCACTTCCATTTTTTTCATAAATGTTCAATGCTTATAAATTAAATTCGTTTCTATGTTTATATCGTGCAGATTCTCAATCCATTTCTAAAAACGAAGGAAGCAATCGTAAAATTGTCCTACTTGTAGTGATTATGGGGTTTTTTCTCATAGGCTTGATCATCACTACATGGTTGTGTTACGCACAGAGAAAAAGGAATCATGCCAAGCTAACAAGGGAAGGTAAAAAGTTGCATATGCGGTTAACCATTTAACTTGAGTTAAATGTACATTGAGTGGAAATACTTCGGAAAAGATTATCCATGTGTGAAGTCTGTTTTTCCTAATGTTGTAGGGGAAATGTTGAATGCCACTAAAACTCAGGAAGAAGACATGGAGCAACCATTATTTAGTTTCTCTAGCATTGCTAATGCCACTGCAAATTTTTCCCCAGACAATAAACTTGGAGAGGGTGGATTTGGACCAGTTTATAAGGTAACACTGAAATTGCATTTAAACCAACCAATATTGAAGTTACCTTGCAAGTCCTTTCGTGTGAAAGAAAAATTAACTTTTGTAGTTTAATTAAGTCACCATGCAGTGATGTCACCTTGAATGGTTTGTATAGTTTTTCACATTCTAAATTGAAATTTGTCTCCAGGGTATGTTAGAAGATGGGAAAGAGATTGCAATTAAACGTCTCTCCAAGAATTCAAGTCAAGGAATTGATGAGTTCAAGAATGAAGTCATCTGCATTTCAAAACTTCAACACCGAAATCTTGTGAAGCTTCTTGGTTGTTGCATACAGGGAGATGAGAAGGTGTTGATATATGAGTATATGCCAAATAAAAGCTTGGACTCATTTATTTTCGGTACAAATCATATATACAAATTACATAGTGTTGTACATTAGTGTAGTTAAAAAATTAAGAAACAAGAAATTACTAAACAAACTTGTTGGCAGATAAAACTCGAAGCGTGCTTCTTGATTGGAATAAGCGTTTCAACATTATCAAAGGAATTGCTCGAGGACTTCTTTACCTACACCAAGATTCACGACTAAGAATCATCCATAGAGATCTTAAAGCGAGCAACATATTACTAGACCAGGATATGAACCCCAAGATATCAGACTTCGGCCTAGCAAGAAGTTTTGGGGGAAACCAGACGCAAGCAAACACTCAAAGAGTTGTTGGCACATAGTAAGACATGTAACTGGTTTTCCATCATCCCATTCCTTTCTTTTCTTTTCTTGGAAACATATATTAGCATTCTCTTTTTATCATTATGTTGAATGTAGTGGTTATATGTCTCCCGAGTATGCACTAGATGGTATTTTCTCTATAAAGTCAGATGTATTCAGCTTTGGCGTCTTGTTGCTAGAGATCGTGAGTGGTAGGAGAAATAGAGGATTTATCCAACCTGAAAATGAAAATAATCTCATTGGACACGTATGTTCACTACTCAAAATAAGCAACTTCATTTTTTAAAATATTCATACAACCTAATAACTATTATATGTTACACTGTATTTAGGTTTGGAGCCTCTACACGCATGGCAGATTAGTGGAATTAATTGATCAAAGTTGCGCTGAATTCTACCACCCTACTCAAGTTTTAAGATCAATCCATGTTGGGATGTTATGTGTTCAACAAAATGCAAGAGACAGGCCAAACATGTCATCTGTAATTATGATGTTGGGAAGTGAGGTTGAATTGCCACGTCCTAAGCAACCATCATTTCTCACAGAAAAGGAGCTACCTGTAATAAACTACTCATATAGTACTTACACGGGTGGTTCAATGATCGACTTTACCATTACGGAATTAGATGCTCGTTAGAGAGCTTCATTGTCAATGGACCGCATGAAATCGTTGTTTCATAACTATTTATTATTTATATGGTTGTCATAGTTGGGATGACCTTTGTCATAAGGTATGAACCTATATGGTTGACAATACATTGGTTTGTAAAGAGTTCTCTTTTCACAACTACTATTTAGCATATATATCATCAAAGTAGTAGAATTCTTCTAATCATAGCAACAAAAAGTTATTTGTTTACTACCTTTTATTGTTCCCAACAATTAAGCTTAGCTCAGGTAAGTCAACATTTCAAAAGCTTAATCAACTTTTAACACCCTATTCAAGACGGATCGTATTGTTGTCCAAGGAAAAAAATGTTTATTTCTTGCATTTTGGTTGTTAATTTATTCGTTGACCAGAGTCCAAATATAAATTTTTATTGTCAAATATAGTTGTTAGTGCACTTCGTGTGTGTCCACACCTAGTGATAAGTCTATATTAGTAGTAGGCATGATTGTATAGTCATTTCGGGCTCATTTTGTGGATTGTATTGCTTAAAGGGTATTATAGTAATTTGTCAAGTGCCATACGCCTGTTTTGGTTTCCTACATGTGCCTTAGTGACACGTATGGTGCCATACATGTGTGTTGATGAAGGCGTATGGCTCATGGGGCTATATATACCCATGCATTGTGTTTGTTTCATAAACTTTTGCCATTCTAATACAAGTTGCAACCCTTTGTGTGTTTGCTCTCATATTATTATCTTATCCATAAACATTCACCAGTAACAACTAATCAGGTTATTGATTCCGCCTTCAATCTAAAACTCGCACGATACACCGTTTCTTGTTTGGAACACGATCCTACAAGTGGTATTAGAACCAAGGCTCATATCACGCTTGTTGTTTTAGGCGTTTGCATCAGATCTGAGAGTTTTAAGGCAATTGTTTTAGAAAACCGATTTTAACCCATTTATAGCTTAAAACATAATTTTCATTGATTTTGATGTGTGTTTGATGTTTAGATCTGAGATTTGATTGGTGATTCATGTTTAGATAGTGTTTTTATACAAAACCAAATCAAATTTTAGCAAAACCCAACCGGATCTGAGATTTTTGTGAAAATTTTCAAGTTTATGAATATTATAAGTTTTTGGTCCAAAATCATGATCATGGAATGATTTGTGAGATCTGATCATTCAATCATCATCCATAAGTGTTTTATAAACTAATTTAATCAACTTTAGGTGCTAAATAATGTTAGATTGAATCAGATTTGGATTTTTGATAAAAACCCACGAGTTTTGTATTCTTCATGTTCTTATGAATTTTGGATTATAATTAGTGTTTTTGGATTGATTTAGGCTTTCCAAGCTTGTTAGAAATCATTCCTGTTTTGGTCAAAAATTATTAAGTAAAAACAATTTTGTATTCCAAATTAGAAATGTGAGGTAGAGCACTAAAAGTGTTTGTTATGTTTGAAAATAAGTTATATCTTAAGGATGTCACGTTTAGGATATCAAAGAAATAGATTTTGATAACTATGTTCAAGATGACAAAGGAAACGGTGAGGATGGACAATTATATACTGAGGATGGAACTGTCTAAGATAAAATTTAATAATAGAATATAAATGTAATGCAACAAGACAAAAACACTCGATGTACGAGGAAAACCCTTGATCAATGATGAACGCCGGCACAAAACCTAGAGAGGAGTCTAAGCTCCTGCCTTTATAATGAATAATGATGATCAAAGATTATCTAATGCATCGTATCATATCTATGATGAAAATCATGATTGATATGAGCCTCACCCTGGTTGAGTGCACATGTTGCTCTGTAGCATTGATTTGCTGACCTACCACATTTGTGCCTCGTACCTTGTAACCTACAGATAACACGACATAATCACATGTTATGATGAAGCTTTGTGCAAATTCCTTGATACGGGAGTACTTCGTGTAACACCCCAACCGATGGCGGAAACATCGGGATGTCACGTATTGATGATTGTTCAGTAGCTCATGCTGAATAATAAATTTTATTAAATGATTTAAACAAATTACATACAATTGTTCTACAAGAATTCGTACATCAAAATGAATAATACTATGCACACATCTTCAAGCATTAACTCAAATCTTCAAGTAAGTAGAACCTGAAACATGTTAAGTTTGAAAATATTTTGGGTCAACAAAAGTTGGTGAGAATACATAGGTTTTGATAACAATAGTTTGTATAACAATCACAGTTGTATGATGATAGAGTATGAGTCTGACATGTAACAATGCGTCTTTGGACAATCAAACCTTGTGTCGACTGATGACTAACTCGCAAGTTAGTTAAATGTTGTTACTGTTATCGATCATCCCTGAATTTATGCGGGGGGATGGGTTTGTCAGACCTATAGCGCTATAATCTAAACAGGCGGCTTGATCAATGTTAATGATTGTACTGTGTCTTTTTGTTACAGTCAAATGATAGAATGATGATGTAATTGAATCACAAGTAAGTATGAGTAAATGATAGTATAAAATGTTTAAACATGTTTCACCCCAAAAATAGTGAAATAGAGAAAAGGGGCTATGTAAACTCACCTTAGTGTTAGAATGGAGACCTTTGATATATAAACAAATGTGGCTCGTGTGTATCCAAATATCACCCTATTTCAAGGTAATAAATAAGTGTTGGGGGAAACTTATTAAGTCTAAGTTTTCTAGTCTAAAATATGCTAGGGTTCCTAATTTGGGGATTAACAATTGATTTATGATCAAATTTGAATAATTAAAATAAATAAAGAAATAATTAATGAAAATGTTTTCTGACCAATATTATCCAAAAGTAGTAGAATTATAATGTAATAAATGTGAAAATAATTTTCATAAAATTATTTTCTTAATTAATGAATATTTGTATATAAATATTTATTTGACAAAATATAGACTTAATATTTAAAAATATTAAAAATTATAAATTTCGAGTCAAAAGTTTAAATTTCTGATCTACATGCTTAATAATGATTTATGTGAAATTTTGATGTAAAAATAATGAAAAATGAATTTATTATGATTTATTTATGGTTAAAATAACAAAAATCAATTAAAAATAATAAATAAATGATTTTCCAGAAATAAAAATCATTTCTGAGATGTTTATTGTTTTATAAATTTAGAATAATTTTTGTGGAATTTAAATAAATCTTTTTGATATTTTTATAGAATTTTATAATTATAATAGGTTTAACTTGTAATAGTTATTATATATAATAAATAAAAGATTTTTGAAAAACCAAAAGTTGGGTATTAAACTTTATCATATTACTGACTTAAAATAAATTTTGTAGGATTTATACACCATGTTTAGTATTTAAAATCTATTTTTACAATAATTGTAGATTTATATGTATAAAGGAATTCAAAAAAAAAAATAAAAGGCAAAAAAAATTCGGCCACTGCTGGGGCTCGAACCAGCGGCCTGTGAGGTGAAAACCCACGCCCAGACCAACTGGTCTGGGTGTGTGTTTGTTATCAGATTCAGTTTCAAAATTTATTTATAGTTTATCCTGAAAAACCCCAAATTAGTTCATATAAACCCTAACATCCTAATCGTTCAATTAACTAGGTAATCGATACAGTTAATATCAGAAACGATAGGGCTTTTATTCCTAAGCTCAAAACCGGCCTATAACTACTTTCAATTATAGAACTTACTTGATAATCGAGGTGGAACGAACGAGATCATGAACCGGGCCTAAGAGCCTCAATTTCGTGTTACAGAGAGTTGGTTATGAAGGATTTGTAGGTGAGAACTCTTAATCGGTACATTTAGGTAGTCTAGGAATGATCAATTTATACTATTATGTACGATTACTTGATTTTAGAAGGATTGACCCTAGGTAGTCAAACGCGTAGATTAAGCTCATTAAGAGCTGAAATCGCGGCCATATTAGCTGATATAGACGCGTAATAATCAGTCAAACAATATATCATTCGTTAATTTGATTTAGCCTTCCAAAATTAGGCTGATAGTTTGGTCAAATTGGTTGGTCAGCCGTGATTCTTGTTGCAGCGCGTACAAAGGGAAAAAGGAAAGAAAGTTTTTGGGTTTAAATGTTTTAGTGGCTCATATCTATCACTAGTTGCCTAAGTGGCGTAGTGGTGGTGTTGTAGCTTGATTTGGTAGCCGGCCCGGGTTCGAGCCAGGGCAGAGGCAACATTTTTTTTGTTTTAAGTAAAGGGAGTGTGGGCCACCTGCTGTTGGGCCAGAACCTTGGGCCACCTGTTGGGCTTTGAAAAAAGGAATGGTTTGGTTATGTATGTTTGGTTTATAAAGTCCCATATTATTATTATTATTATTATTATTATTATTATTATTATTATTATTATTATTATGTATAAAGTGGTAAAAAAAATAAAATAAATAAATAACTGAATAAATAATTAAAAGAATACATATGTATATATCAAGTATATAGTGGGTGAAGTGGTGGTTTGATTAATTCAACTCTTGGGAAAAAGGCGCGATGTTACAGTCTCCCCTACTTTTAGAAACTTCGTCCCGAAGTTTATTGAAAACACAGGGTTGAAAGTGATTGGGTAAAAATGAAAATAGTTGTGATTTGGGTTATAGCATGAATAGAATAAACTGTCTCGAATAGTTTGGATAAGAGGCGTGTTATGTGTGAGTTGGTTGACTAAGTGAACTACCAGATAACTAGAGTTTATAACCTTGATAGAATTTCACACTACCTTAATGTACCTGTAAATTCATGATTACGTTCCGGACCGCAATCACCAATTTACCTTACATTAAAGTTTTGCGTCCTTCTATGACTCCACCGATTGTTGAGCAGGTTCGATAGCCTCCACCAGTCTTGGAGTAGGTTGTAGGGCCTCTCCCGACTGTTGAAAAGGCATAATGACCTCTACCAATCGTTGAGTAGGTTCGATAGCCTCCACCAGTCGTGGAGCAGGTTGTAGGGCCTCTCCCGACTGTTGAAAAGGCATGATGACCTCTATTAAGTGCAGCATTACACATAGATTGCAAATTGATAACACAGTATATGAGTTGTAGTTGTTATAATTAGTTCACATTCAAACAATCATGCACCATGTAAACAACTCTCAGACAAAAATTTCAATACTAGAATTTTATTACTTGAATCAAATAGCGTCAATACATAGAATGAAAGCAACCAATAGTCAAATGGTGAGACTTGCTGTTAGGTAGCTGGAGGGTCTTGATCTCTGTTTAGTTTAGGGCATCGGTTACGGAAGTGATTTGGGTCTCCACACTCATAGCACTGACCATAGTTGTATTGGTTAGGATTAGCAGCCTGAGCAGGGTTGGTGGGTTGACTGGCATTAGGGTTTGGGGTCTCGCGACATGTATTGACTAGATGGCCATACTTACCACAATTGGTGCACAAGCGACACGCTGAAGCAGTGGGATGATGTCGGTTGCATGTGTTACACAATGAATAGTTACCTATATAGGGTTTCTTGTTAGAAGCTTGTGTAGTGAGGTTGACATCAGGATCCCTGGCCTTACGCTTCTGATTCTCAATAGTTACCGCGGCTACAATACTTGTTTTATTGCCTTTCCGAACTAAGGTCCCGTTCTTTACGTGATTATCAGTTAAGGTAGCTGCTAAACGCTTGGCCTCTTCAAGGGTAGCAGGGTTCCTTCCCCATACTGTGTCCTGAATCTGCATGGGCAAACCACCGATATACTTTTCGATGGCTACAGGTAGCGGAGTGACCTTATGGGGCAATAACAGACTGAGCTCATGGAAGCGGGTATTATAAGCAAGGTTTTCCCCACTATCCTGAGCAAGGGTGTGGAACTCGTCCTCTAATTTCTTGACCTCGTTACGTGGGCAAAATTCATCTTTCATTATCTCTTTGACTTGATCCCAGGTCAAAGTAAGTGCAATTTCAGCTCCTCGGGTGCGCTTTTCCTCCTTCCACCAAGTGAGTGCTCATTTGTGAAGAACACTCATAGCATGACAGACCTTAAAGTTATTGGGACACTCACTGTTAATGAAGGTATTCTCAATACCCTCGAACCATTGTAGAAGACCAGTAGCTCCTTCCTCTCCACTGAACTTAGGGGGATTACAGGAATTAAAGTGCTTAAGAGTGCATGCTGGGAGACCATTCCCGTCTCCGTTGTGGTTTCCATTACCGTTTCCGTTTCCATTACCGTTACCGTTCATCTGGATGACTTGGGCCAGTAAGTTAGGAACCAGAGTCGCGATCTGCTATGCCATTTGTTGAGAAATGATCGCAGCCAGTTGGGTATCAACACCATTGTTGTTGTTGTTATTGTTGTTGTTGTGGTTGGTGTTGTGGTTGTTACTACTTTCCTCTTGGTTTTCACCACTGTTATTGCGAGTGCTGCGACGTGGAGGCATGATCTGTAGGAGACACAATGAAATAAATGAGGTTATATAAGGAATGTAATCATTTATTCATTAATTAAAACGAATAAACGAAAACGTTGACTTATCAAAGATTCTAGATTCTAATAACATATGAAGACATGCTTTAGCCTATAAGTGAACACTCATCCCGAGAATTCCCAGGTAGGCATCCGGGTCCCTCGTCTGATTGGGATATATGCGCAATGCCAGCCTAGACAAAAGACTCAGAATACAGGCGTTCACCCTTCCAGATTGCACGTGTTCGTTATTAAAATCTAGAACTTCGACGAGATCTCAAGGTGGTTCAGGTTAAACCTGGGGATTTTGTCTTATTAGTCTAAGAGTGGATCCAGTGATGGAGAGCAACCTTCTTGTAGGGGTTAAAGTAGGCATAAGAAGTAGGAGGAAGATAGAGAATAGCAAGTAAAAGAAGCAAATACTGGTTATAATCCTATGGTTATAGACTAGATTATTTTTCTAATAACCTAATTCCCTATAACCATGGCTCTGATACCAATCTGTAACACCCCAACCGATGGCGGAAACATCGGGATGTCAGGTATTGATGATTGTTCAGTAGCTCATGGTGAATAATAAATTCTATTAAATGATTTAAACAAATTACATACAATTGTTCTACAAGAATTCGTACATCAAAATGAATAATACTATGCACACATCTTCAAGCATTAACTCAAATCTTCAAGCAAGTAGAACCTGAAACATGTTAAGTTTGAAAATATTTTGGGTCAACAAAAGTTGGTGAGAATACATAGGTTTTGATAACAATAGTTTGTACAACAATCACAGTTGTATGATGATAGAGTATGAGTCCGACATGTAACAATGCGTCTTTGTACAATCAAACCTTGTGTCGACTGATGACTAACTCGCAAGTTAGTTAAATGTTGTTACTGTTATCGATCATCCCTGAATTTATGCGGGGGGGTGGGTTTGTCAGACCTACAGCGCTATAATCTAAACAGGCGGCTTGATCAATGTTAATGATTGTACTGTGTCTTTTTGTTACAGTCAAATGATAGAATGATGATGTAATTGAATCACAAGTAAGTATGAGTAAATGATAGTATAAAATGGTTAAACATGTTTCACCCCAAAAATAGTGAAATAGAGAAAAAGGGCTATGTAAACTCGCCTTAGTGTTAGAATGGAGACCCTTGATATATAAACAAATGTGGCTCGTGTGTATCCAAATATCACCCTATTTCAAGGTAATAAATAAGTGTTGGGGGAAACTTATTAAGTCTAAGTTTTCTAGTCTAAAATATGCTAGGGTTCCTAATTTGGGGATTAACAATTGATTTATGATCAAATTTGAATAATTAAAATAAGTAAAGAAATAATTAATGAAAATGTTTTCTGACCAATATTATCCAAAAGTAGTAGAATTATAATGTAATAAATGTGAAAATAATTTTCATAAAATTATTTTCTTAATTAATGAATATTTGTATATAAATATTTATTTGACAAAATATAGACTTAATATTTAAAAATATTAAAAATTATAAATTTCGAGTCAAAAATTTTTATTTCTGATCTACATGATTAATAATAATTTATGTGAAATTTTGATGTAAAAATAATGAAAAATGAATTTATTATGATTTATTTATGGTTAAAATAACTAAAATCAATTAAAAATATTAAATAAATGATTTTCCAGAAATAAAAATCATTTCTGGGATGTTTATTGTTTTATAAATTTAGAATAATTTTTGTGAAATTCAAATAAATATTTTTGATATTTTTATAGAATTTTATAATTATAATAGGTTTAACTTGTAATATTTATTATATATAATAAATAAAAGATTTTTGAAAAACCAAAAGTTGGGTATTAAACTTTATCATATTACTGACTTAAAATAAATTTTGTAGGATTTATACACCATGTTTAGTATTTAAAATCTATTTTTACAATAATTGTAGATTTATATGTATAAAGGAATTCAAAAAAAATAAAAGGCAAAAAAAATTCGGCCACTGCTGAGGCTCGAACCAGCGGCCTGTGAGGTGAAAACCCACGCCCAGACCAACTGGTCTGGGTGTGTGTTTGTTATCAGATTCAGTTTCAAAATTTATTTATAGTTTATCCTGAAAAACCCCAAATTAGTTCATATAAACCCTAACATCCTAATCGTTCAATTAACTAGGTAATCGATGCAGTTAATATCAGAAACGATAGGGCTTTTATTCCTAAGCTCAAAATCGGCCTATAACTACTTTAAATTATAGAACTTACTTGATAATCGAGGTGGAACGAACGAGATCAAGAACCGGGCCTAAGAGCCTCAATTTCGTGTTGCATAGAGTTGGTTATGAAGGATTTATAGGTGAGAACTCTTAATCGGTACATTTAGGTAGTCTAGGAATGATCAATTTATACTATTATGTACGATTACTTGATTTTAGAAGGTTTGACCCTAGGTAGTCAAACGCGTAGATTAAGCTCATTATGAGCTGAAATCGCGGCCATATTAGCTGATATAGACGCGTAATAATCAGTCAAACAATATATCATTCGTTAATTGGATTTAGCCTTCCAAAATTAGGTTGATAGTTTGGTCAAATTGGTTGGTCAGCCGTGATTCTTGTTGCAGCGCGTACAAAGGGAAAAAGGAAAGAAAGTTTTTGGGTTTAAATGTTTTAGTGGCTCTGATCTATCACTAGTTGCCTAAGTGGCGTAGTGGTGGTGTTGTAGCTTGATTTGGTAGCCGGCCGGGGTTCGAGCCATGGCAAAGGCAACATTTTTTTTGTTTTAAGTAAAGGGAGTGTGGGCCACCTGCTGTTGGGCCAGAACCTTGGGCCACCTGTTGGGCTTCGAAAAAAAGAATGGTTTGGTTATGTATGTTTGGTTTATAAAGTCTCATGTTATTATCATTATTATTATTATTATTATTATTATTTTTAGTATTATTATTATTATTTATAAAGTGGTAAAAAAAATAAAATAAATAAATAACTGAATAAATAATGAAAAGAATACATATGTATATATCAAGTATATAGTGGGTGAAGTGGTGGTTTGATTAATTCAACTCTTGGGAAAAAGGCGCGATGTTACACTTCGTGTGTATGGAAACCATAGGCAAGTTACTTTTTAATACACCTAATCAGTATCATTTTAAAGCATTGCACAACGGTTTGCATGTGAGCTTATGTGGACAACAATATCAGCAATTGCCAAGTCTCACCATCTATAAAGTTTAAAATTGAAAGAACAACGGTGTGAATAGATGTCCCAAAAACTGATATGATCCTCTTACCGGAAAATCACAAAAATTTGAATGATTGTATATACTTACTTACTGCATCTCATTTTTTTAATTTTAGCATTTATGAAAAACTCAAAGATTTTATTTTTGATTTATTTTCGATTAACCGATGTTGGAATACTAAATTCTTCAATTGGAATCTTAGATCCGAAGCCGAAACACAATAAAATAAAGTCTTTCAAAATTCAAGGGTCCAAATGAAACTTTCATAAATTAAAAGGTTTTAAATTGACACGTTTCAAAGTTCAGGGTGAAATTGAAAAGAATCTAATGTTCAGGGGAGAACACCATGTTTCTCCAAATGGTGGTCAAAATGGAAAAATCTTGAAAGCTTATCAAATGATAAACTTCAAGAATTTGATTGAGTCAAGATTTTTGTCGCATCTAATACAAGTTGTAGTTTGTGTGCAGTTTTTATTAATTTTTTTTCTGCAGGATCAAACACAACCGGTGTGCTCGTCATGATTCAAATGACAAAGCTTGACGCTTAACAAGACCTAAACCAGAACAACAAGACCATCCTGAACAACAAGAACCCGATATTCCATCTTCTGAGACACCAGACCGTGGTAGAGCTCCAGCATCGAAGCTGAAGAAGATGAGAATCGAGAAATGAAAGTGTAGATGATATTGATCTATGTCTTCATCACAGAATCATCAATCAAAACAGTGGAGATTTCTTGATTCCTCCCAAGTCATCGAAGATGATCAAAGACCAAGACGAGATCTCATGAAGCCATGACCAAAGCTTAAATCAGCAAGTATTCAAGTCTTCAGGGGGAGATTGTTAGTGCACTGCGGTGTATGTTAAAGACTTGAAGACCAAAGATCATTAGCTAGACCTTAGCGGGAGTCTGTGAACATATTTCAAGACATTCCCAGCTCAGTGACTGGTTAAGTCTGCAGATCACTAGCTAGGTCCAACGGGGAGACTGTTAGTGCACTTCGTGTATGTCCACAGCTAGTGATCGGTCCATAAATGTTGTAGGCATGATTTTATAGTGTTTTAGAGGTTATCGGATAGCATTATAGTGTGTATAGGCTTAGGGGTATTATTGGGATTTTATATGTTACATACACCTCCTTAGTTATCTCATACATGTGCCCCTACATGTATGGGATTCATACATGTACCCCCTACATGTATGAGTGATAAGTGTGCAAGAAAGGGAGGTGTATGAGTTCTACAATAAATACCCCATGCCTTGGTCATTTTGTAACTTTTGCCAAACTTTTTCCCATTCCAATACAAGTGCAATCCTTTGTGTGTATGTTTGTGTGTGTGCTCTCATATTATTATTATTATTATTATTATTATTATTATTATTATTATTATTATTATTATTATTATTATTATTATTATTATTATTATTATTAGTATTAGTATTATCATATCCTTAAACACCCCACCTATAACAAATAACCGGATCGTTGATTCCGCCCTCGATCCGATACGCGCACGATATTCAATTCTTGTGTCGATCCTAAAATAAGTATGATTAAATATAAAAATTAGGTTAAAAAAGTTGCAGACAAATAAGACGAAGTTGGTGAAAACAGAGGCTTTTAAAGGCACGTTCATATGTTTAAAATGCACGTTGTAAATATTAGACGCACATTGAAAAATAACGTGCGTTTAAACTTCATTTGATGGGACACAACAAAACAAATGCATGTTCATATGTTTTAAACGCACGTTATACTTTTGAAAAAATTGAAAGCCACCTTTGGAAAAAATTGAACCGCACATTTAAAACACTTTAGACGCACCTTTTTATAATATAAATACAATTTTTTCTCAAACTTCAGCATATACACGTGCGTCTTCAACATATAACGTGCGTCCTTTTTGTTTCTTTTCCAATCAAATGTGTGTTTAATGTCTTAATTCATCAAAACCCCACCTACTCTTGTTCATCTTCTTCCTGATTCAGATCAAACCTTTCCAGACCTCCATTAGTGGCGATTCCACGATCTTCACCTTCCTTCTACCTCATCACCCTCCTCTTCATCTTCTCCCTCCTTCTCCATCACCTCTCCTCATCCCCCACCCCCCACTTCGAAGGTTTTGATGACGACCCAGAACCCGACTCCATCACCTTTCCACCACCATCCTCCTTCCCCCGCCGTCCTCCTCTGTCCCCACACCTTCTCCACCTTCGACAATGTTGCCTGATATTGAAGCTATTTTTGAATGAGCATCAGCTGAAACAATTAGGGTTCAAGCCTCCGGCCATGCAATGTGTTGCATCGGCTGAGAAGTGAGCAACGACGATGGTGTTCAGGTGGTTTAGGCGATGACTGTAACGATGGCTTAAGGAGGTATACGATTTGACAATCAAGCTTAGGGTCAATTGAGGTTTCTATTTAGGTCTAGGAGGGATGGACTGATGATGGGTTATCACAGGGTTTGATTTAGGTAGAGTTAATCATGGTTTACACGTATCAATCTGTGGTGGCTTTGTACACTTCTCACGTTAAGGATACTTTGTATCCTATACTTTCTCAATAAATATTAGGTTAATTGGGTTACTTATAACCTAAAATTTTGGCGGGAATTCAAGGGTGAGGATGGCTTCATCAAGTGCCATGTGTTCACACCCAAATCACTTTATTATATATAGATATATGAATCCAGGGTAAATTAGTAATTTCATAATTTTTTTGTCAAAAAAGATTGGCATGCATAATGTGTCATAACCATGTGTAATGAAACAGAGTCATAAACTGGTGTCATGAAAAAATGACATTAGTGGGTGTCATTAAAAGATGATGACACTCACATGCATGTCATGTTAAATTTATTAGACTGTCATCAATGACATTATTTTTTGTGTCATTAGACCCTTTTTATGATTGTGCCTCAAGAAATGTGTTTTTTCTAGTAGTGAACCAATATATAACCCTAATGAGTAATAAAAGAAGTAAAATACGGGTAGATTAGTAATTTGCTATTTGAAATGCTGAAAGTAGTTTAAAAGCTAGCAGTTTTTTTTTTTTTTTTTTTTTTTGGTTTTTTGACCTATTAACTTTTTTATAAACCAATAACTTAATATATTGTTTCTAATTACATAATATTAATAATCAAACTAAATGAATAGTACTTAAAATTAATAGTAAAATTATTAATATTTTATTTATATTATTATTTTATTTAAAAACTTTATTATATTATATACTATTAATATATTATACTAATCCCAACAATACCGATACCGAACGGTACAGTATCGGTTCGGTATCGGTACGGTACTGGTATGGTATCGGTATTTTACCTTAAAATACCGATCCCGTACCGATACCGATACCGATAACACCGAAACCGAAAATCCATAAATATGCTCATCCCTAATTAATATATTATATACTATTATTTTATTCAAAAACTTTATTATATTATACACTATTAATATATTATATACTATTATTTTATTCATATTATTTTATTAAAAAAATTTATTATATTATATACTATTAATATAAATAACATAATCTTATGTAATTTCGTTACCAATTTCATGTGTTACCTTATGTGTAGATTTCTTTATTTTTTTAATGTTTACAACCAAAATGGAATCTCGATTGTATAATTCATTGATTGATTAATACCTCATCTAAATCTCGACTGTAAAACGCGCAACGCGCGTTATTTTATACAACTAGTTAACTTAATCCCAAATATGCTCTCATTTTATTAAAGGGCCCTATTTTCCGACACTATCACAAATGAACCTTCTAATATGCTTGCAAAGCGCTTGACTTCAACCAAATTCAAGTATAAGTAACCCCGACCCAAGCTACAGATCGATCTGGTCCGCATGTTGTAGGGATGTTGAAGATTGTCAAAGTCAAAAGCAAACTAAAAAACTTTGTCAAGTTGATTAGTTGTTACTGTTCCAGTTCATTGTTAGACCACCCGTAGTGGCAAAGGGATTCGGCGTGAAAATACACCAAAACCGCTCCAAAACGCACCAACACCGCCTCGGGGTGTTTTTCTTCTTTTTTTTGGTTTTGGCGTGAAATTTTCAACGCCATTTTTAGGGGTGAGGACGCTTGCTTTTTCTGGAGGCAATGGATGCAGGGGCACAGGTTGGTTGGGGCGGGGAGGGGCGACCGACCCTCCGAAATTTTCGTTCAAAAGTTCCGATTATATAGTATCCATATAGAATTTTTTAAGTATATACGGTTTCGACCCGCCGTTTTTTTAGAAAAAAAAATAGGTATATTATAAAAACAAAAACTAACGATATACTGGACAATACAAGGTTCCAAAATATTAGTTGTTTTACCGAGTTTATTGTTTTTCTTTGTTTTTCTCTTTTGGACCCATTTTGAGAGGTACAAACCAATTGTTTGATTTAGCCTATTTTTTAGGGAAAACTGAAATAAAAGCCCAATTAAAAGCATAAACCTAAAAAAAAACTCTAAACCCTTTGTACTCTACTTTGTAACAGTTCATTTGTCGCATATCCATCTGATATGGTTTATGTTTGATCATCTTTATAGGATAAGGCATTAAGATTTATGTTGCATAAATATGGTTTATGTGACTCGACCCGAATCGAATCACCGATCTGAATATATAATTCGAAAGATAGCTATAGAAAAAAAAAATTAGATCCCGTTCGGTGAGTGGTGATTTCCGACCCCACGGACCAATTTCTCAAGCTTCGCCATTAAATGGATGCGTGCCGTATGGAGACGGGACTTGTTATTTTCACAACCACTACATGTATTCTAAATGGTAGTTTATTTGTCTATTTTATCAGATTTTCATAGTTTTAGAAAATACAAAACAGAATCGAATTCTGCCGTCTTTCTTGTTTTTAATTTATTTAATGGTCAACCCAGATGCCGGTCAATGCAGGGATAAATAAATAGACCTGAAATCTAATTGTATATTTATTTTTACCGGAAGCGGTTGTGAGGATAATCAACATATTTCCGTTCTCCTGGTCTTTGACACGTCTGGTTCCTTGGCCACGAACTTTCTTACTTTCTGCTTTCCCAATTTGACACTTTATTTTTTACAGTTTGGCCACTAAACAATTTGACCACTAACTTATGTACTTTCTTTTCTTCCAATTTAACCACCAAATTCTCAATTTGGCACTTTATTTTTTTACAGTTTGGCCACTAAACAATTTGGCCACTAACTTATGTACTTTCTTTTCTTCCAATTTGACCACCAAACTTTTTGCTTTTAGGATTTCAAACATTGATCACCAAACTTTTAGCTCTTAGGATTTCACCCAACTTTTTTAAAGTTGCATTACAGCCACTTCCAACAACTTTCGCGCAACACGCGGTGGAAAAGAGGTGCATATCCCGCACAACCCGTGCGTAGCACGGGTTCATTTTACTAGTTTTTACTATTAATTACATAAAACACCGGATACAAATGCTATATCATTAGCTACTGAAAACAAAGCAGCATCTCAAATTCTCAATGGAGGGATCACCTATACTTCTGTGTTCCTTACTATTTTTATACAAAAGCTACGCTGCTGAAATCGAAACCATTTCAAATTCACAGTTTTTGAAAAATAGAGACACGCTAGTCTCTGCTACTGGAATTTTTGAATTGGGACTTTTTCAGCCAGGTAACACTGAGAACTGGTATCTTGGTATATGGTACAAGAAAATCTCTGTTAGAACGGTGGTTTGGGTTGCAAACAGAGGCCACCCACTCCCTGGTGCATCACAGTTTGTGTTAAAGATTGCTGATCATGGAATTCTGGGCCTTTTCAACAATAGCAGCATGATTTGGTCATCTAACACAACGACATCCGGGAATGCTACTGCAAAACTTCGCGACACTGGAAATCTAGTTGTGATTGATCAACAAGAGAAGGTTCTCTGGCAGAGCTTTGATTACCCCACCGATACTCTTCTACCTGGCATGAAGTTAGGGAGAAATTACTTGAGGAGCAAGGAATGGTATCTGTCATCATGGAAGAGTAGTGGAGATCCAGCTCCTGGCGAATTGACATGGGGAACTGATAGACTCGGCTATCCTGAAAGCAAACTAAGACAAGGGGCCTTGGTTCATTTCCGTGGTGGACCATGGAGAAATCGACGGTTTAGTGGGATTTCTGTATTCAACAAGAACTTAACCTCTACATACGATGTGATTATAAACAAAAATGAGGTGTCTTTTTCTTTTAATGTTGAAAATAGTTCATTGCTATCAAGGGTCACTTTGAATTCGTCTGCGCATCTTGAAAGTTGGGTGTGGTTGGAAGATGGTAGAGGGTGGCAGCTTTCCGTGTCATTCCCAAGAGATACTTGTGATAGATTTAACATTTGTAATGCTTATGGAATCTGCAACATTAATACAATCCAACAGTATTGTACATGCTTGGATGAGAAAAGATTTATGCCCAGAAACCAAAAGGGTTGGGAAACAGCTGATTGGTCAGGTGGTTGTATTAGGCGAACACCGTTGGACTGTAAAAAAGGATCAGAAGGGTTTATCGATTACTCTAATGTAAAATTGCCAGGAACAGAGAATACCTGGTTTAACATGAGCATGACTCTGGAAGAATGTCATATTAAATGCTTACAGAACTGTACTTGTATGGCTTATGCAAATCCAGATCCCAGTCTTGGGGGAAGGGGCTGCTTGCTATGGTTCAATGACCTTCTGGATATGCGATGGTTACCTGAAGGCAGTGGCGCCGGTGGGGATATATTTGTTAGGATGGCTTCATCTGAATTAGGTAATAGTGTAATATAATGCTTTGAATCAGCATGTTTATCTAACAATGTTAAGGCATTTATTTTCTTGAAATTATTATTTCAAGCTATCAAATCAACTTCTTTGCTATTTTAACATTGTGCAGATTCTCAATCAATTCCCAAAAAGAAGAAGGGAGGATCAAAGCTTAAAATTGTCTTACTTGTTATCTTTCCAGGAGTTCTTCTCATAGGCTTCACCTCAACATGGATGTATTATACTTGTAGAAAAAGGAAGCATGACGAACCAACAGGGGAAGGTAAAAAATTGCATAAGTTCACCAGTAAAGTAGACTAATATGATAGAAATACCTTTTGACAGTTAATAAGTGTGTTAAGTTTGCTTTTTCCTAATCTGTAGAGGCAATCTTGAATGCCTACAAAAGCCAAGAAGAGGACATCGAGCAACCACTGTTTAGCTTTTCTATGATTGCTAATGCCACCGCCAATTTTTCCCCTGACAATAAACTTGGAGAGGGTGGATTTGGACCGGTTTATAAGGTAATTATTGTACGAGAATTAATATGAACGATCCATATTACTGAAATGGCATTTTATACATGCACTGAAGTCCCCTTAGGCAGTTTTTATAGTTTTTCACATTCCATGCAAATGGTAAATCTTCAGGGTACACTAGAAGAGGGGAAACATATTGCAGTAAAACGTCTCTCCAAGAATTCAACTCAAGGAATTAATGAGTTCAAGAACGAAGTCATCTGCATATCAAAACTTCAGCACCGAAATCTTGTAAAGCTTCTAGGTTGTTGCGTACAAGGAGATGAGAAGATGCTCGTCTATGAGTACATGCCCAATAAAAGCTTGGACTCATATATTTTCGGTAAGAATCATATATACGGAATGCTGCATTATTTCATGTATTATACATTGGTATAAATTTAGGAATTTCTCATAGCAAGGAGCTAAAAAAAAGACTAAACCATCATGTTGTCCAGGCAATACTCAAAGTATGTTACTTGATTGGACAACACGTTTCAGCATTATCAAAGGAATTGCTCGAGGACTTGTTTACCTACATCTTGATTCAAGATTAAGAATCATCCACAGAGATATTAAAGCTAGCAACATATTACTAGATCAGGATATGAATCCTAAGATATCAGACTTCGGCTTAGCTAGAAGTTTTGGAGGAAACGAGACCCAAGCAAACACTCAAAGAGTTGTTGGTACCTAGTAAGGCATTAACCAACTATTACTTCATTTTTTCTTGGACATATTTGTGTGCTCTTATAAGGATTTCTTGCATTCTTGTAGTGGTTACATGTCCCCCGAGTATGCACTAGATGGCCTGTTCTCTATAAAGTCGGATGTATTCAGCTTTGGTGTCTTGGTACTCGAGATTGTGAGTGGAAAGAGAAATAGAGGATTTCTTGATCATGAAAAAGTGTATAATCTTATTGGACATGTATGTTCACTAATTACACCTTCAATTCATTTTACAAAATAGTTATCTGATGGAAATACCACCTTACGCATAAAATCTACGTTTCATTAAGGTTTGGAGTCTCTATACCGAAGGCAGGTCAATGGAATTAATCGATGCAAGTTGTGTTGAATCATGTCATCCTCAAGAAGCTATAAGATTAATCAACGTTGGGTTGTTATGTGTTCAAAGCAATGCAGGAGATAGGCCAAACATGTTGTCTGTAGTTCACATGCTAGATGGTGAGGGCGAATTGTTGCAACCTAAGAAACCCCTCTTTTCCATGGAAACTGAGTCACCTATGGCAAACTTCTATTCAAATGCTTACACGGGAGGTTCTACGATTACAGATCTAGATCCTCGATAGAGAATATAATTTTTTTTATCAATTAAGTATGGAACATCATTATTTCGCAGTTATTATTTGCTTGTAGTTGTCAATGTTGGATGACCAGCTGATCATTGTTATAAGTGATGAACCTGTCTGTTTGCTAGTTTGCTTCATTCCAAATTTTAGGGCTAGCAATGGATAACTTGTATAAGACACGATAAGACCTGTTAACTGAAAAATACACTATGTGATTTTTTACTTTTTTTATATACTTAGAATTAATAGGAAAAGATCATTCATTTCCCTCTTTGGATACATAAAACATAAAACTGTGTTATAAAAATAAGATATAAATGAGGTAAACGAGTTGTGTTCATGTTTAGAACTTGATTTGTTCGCGTCGTCAGAGACCTGTTAAACCTGTTAAGACACGATTTGCCAGCCCTACTAAATTTAGTTGTTGTTGTTGCAATAGCAGTAGTAGTATTCTTTTGAAAGCACCCAGATCTTTAATATTATACTGCCAAATCTTTAAAACCACTCAATAACAAGTGTTGTTTTGTCCAATTGCACTCTTCCTTATATTTCCACCCTTAAAAGATATTTTCTCCCTTATTTTTGACTCTCCCCTTTAACTATTATTATTATTATTAGACGCTAATGAACAGTGTTACTCTATGAATCCTGGCCGTCAAATTTCCTATCTACAATTGCCTTGTGGTTGGTGGACACCTCATAGTCTTCTCTTTTGTCCCGGCCACATTATACTGTTACACTTATTTTTTTTAAGTACATGTTTATTTTGATGTCCCTAGCCTATTATATGATGGAAAAAAAACGCGAAGCCGATACAAACAGTAAATAAATAAATACGGAATTATCTTCGTTTGACCAAAAATTTTACAAGCCCGAATGAACGTGTGAGGATGCAAACAAATAGGGTTTTCTAAATACAATAAAGAGACACAAAATTTTAGCATGGAAAACCTCTCAAAAAGGAGAGTAAAAACCATGGAACTACTAGAGCCGCTTCAAATCCACTATCACCAAATATTGAGCAATACAAAGCCTTCTCTAGGTAAAACTAGAGGTATACACAAATCATCATATACTTGGAGATAAACTTAAGCATATGGAATCAAAACCAAAACAAATAAAGTGAGTAAGACGTACCACCAACAAGAAAATAAAGATCTCCGCGACGTCTCTTATCTCCACTAAAACACCCAAAGAATGAAGCTATATTCTCCTCTCTTTGTCTCAATCTTGTGACAGTAGAAAAGCACAAATTGTATGTGTATATATGACGGCATAGAGCACACACAAAAATAAATCCTTTGATGTGTTTTTCTTGCGTGAAAATCCACAAAGACCACACAACCAAAAAATCACCACCTTTGGATTTTTTGATATGTCAAACTAATGACGGCCAAAAAATAAAACCACAAAAATAATTCACCAATTTATTTTTGTTTCCTTTATTATTCTAAAACAAAATAATAATAAAACCCATATGAATTAGAGATGGGTTGGGCTTTCTCATGAGCAAAAAAATAACCCAACAAATCGCCCCTTTTTGTCTATGAGAAAGCGTTCGCATCCCGCGATGGAGCAACATACCTTCAACTTTTCCCTTGCTAAAGCTTTAGTCAACATATCGGAACCATTATCAACGGTATGAACTTTATGAAGTTCAAATAGCTTATCGTCAATGGCATCTCTAATCCAATGATACCTTACATCAATATGTTTTGCTCTTTTGTAAAGCATAGGATTCTTTACAAGGTGAATAGTACTTTGATTATCACAAAAGACCACGTATCGCTCTTGCATAAAGCCAAGCTCTTACATAAATATTTTCAACCACAATAGTTCTTTGCTTGCTTCTGTTGCGGCAATATACTCCGCTTTAGTAGTAGACAAAGCAACACACTTTTGTAGTCTTGACTGCCATGACACATCTCCCCTTGCAAAAGTCATTAAATAACCCAAAGTAGATTTCATGTTGTCCTTATTTCCTGCCATATCAGCATCCGTATAACCAACAAGCATCGACTCTCCATTCCCAAATGCTATATCCAATTTGGAAGTGCCACGTAGATATCTAAGGATCCACTTAACTGCTTCCCAATGCTTCTTACCAGGATTTGACAAAAACCGACTAACAACACCTACTGCATGTGCAATATCAGGCCTTGTACACACCATTGCATACATCAAACTTCCAACTGCTGATGCATATGGAACTCTATCCATATCTTCAATCTGCTCCTTTGAAGAAGGGCAATCCTTATTGGTTAGTTTAAGTTGGGAGTAAGAGGTGAACTAATCGCTTTTGCCTTAGCCATGTTGAATCTACAAAGCACATTCTCAATGTATTGCTCTTGTGACATGTGAAGCTTCTTTGAAGCTCTATCTCTAGTAATCTGAATGCCTAGAATCTGTTTTACTGGCCCCAAGTCTTTAATAAAAAAAGTCTTGCTTAATTCTTTCTTCAGTTGAACAATCTTCTCTACATTCTTGCCTATAATCAACATGTCATCAACATAAAGTAATAAAATGATAAAATCATCATCACCAAACATTTGAAACAAAACACAGTGATTAGAAATTGTCTTTCAGTAGCCTTAGTTCCCCATAGCGGACTCAAATTTCTTGTATTACTGTCTTGGTGCTTGTTTCAACCCGCAAAGACTTTCTAAAGCTTACAAACATAGTCTTCTTTACCTTTAACCAGAAAACCTTCAGGCTGCGCCATATAGATTTCTTTCTCCAAGTTACCATGAAGGAAAGTTGTCTTCACATCCATTTGCTCAACCTCAAGATCAAGACTAGCTGCCAAGCCAAGAATCACTCGAATGGAACTTATCTTCACGACTGGAGAGAAAATCTCATCAAAATCAAATACCCTTTCTTTGATTGAATCCTTTGACCACCAATCTAGCTTTGTACCTAAGCCGTGAGGTATGTTCTTCAGTCTAAACTTTGTAGACCCACTTGTTCTTCAAAGCTCTCTTTTCCTTAGGCAAGTTCACTAACTCAAAGGTATTGTTCTCATACAAGGAATTCATCTAATCTTGCATGGCTTCAACCCCCTCCCTTTTATGCTCATCTTCCATAGCCTTTTCATAACACCCGGGCTCTCTCCCATCAGTAAGTAAGACATACTCATCAGCAGAAAAACCGGTGAAAGGATGACGATCTCTTGGAGACCGCCTGGGTAGGACAAATGTTGGCATAACTAGTACTGGTAACTCTGGATGAGAACCCTCATCTGACTCTTGCTCCTCTTGAACATCATTATTATTTGTAATATGTTCATCATTCTGAATATTATCTTCATTATGTGGTTAAGTGTACTGAGGAGGAACCAAATCCAAATCAACATGATCATCAGTATGTTGAGGAACTATCTTTGTCTTCTTAATATCTTTCAAAATTTGATCTTCTACAAACTCAACATCAAAACTTCTTACAAGTTTCTTTTGAACCGGATCATAAAACATGTATCAAAACTCATCTTCCTTATAACCAAGGAATATACATGGCTTGGTCTTCACATCAAGCTTTGTTCTTTCATCTATGGGATTATGCATTAAAGCTTTGTATCCAAAGACTTTCAAATCCTCATATGAAACATCTTTGCCGCTCCAAACTATATCAGGAACATCAAAAGACAAAGGAACACAAGGAGTAAGTTTAATAACATGTATCGAGGTGTTCAAAGGTTCACTCCAAAAAGAATTAGGCAAGCCTACATGTGATAGCATACATCTAACCCTCTCAGCTAACGTTCTATTCATCCGTTCGGCTAAAACCATTCAACTGTGGTGTCTTTGGAGGAGTCTTTTTGCGTCAAATACCTTTCTCTCTACAATAAGCATCAAAAGGACCAATGTACTCACCTCTATTATCTGTTCGAATACACTTGAGCTTCTTACTAGTTTAGCTCTCAACCAAGGCATGAAACTGCTTAAAAACATCTAATACTTGATCTTTAGACTTCAAAGTATAAGCCCATACCTTCCTAGAATGATCATCAATAAATGTGACAAAATATAAGCAACCCCAAAATGTTCTAGTCTTCATATGACCATAAACATCTGAGTGTATTTAATCAAGTACACCATCTCTCTTATGAGGAGGATGGCCTTTAAAGGAAACTCTTATTTTCTTACCAGCCACACAATGAGAACACTTCTTTAATTGAACATCATTCAAATTAGACAAGTTGTCTTTCTTCAACAATATACACATCCCCTTTTCACTCATGAGAGCAAGTTTCTTATGCCATAATTGAGTCATATTAGCATTCATTAGTAACTTGACAGAGTCTTTGGAGATCTTTGGATGCGTTTTGTATAACATTGAACTTCTTTCACCTCTTGCCACAATCAAAGAGCCATGAGTGAGTTTGCAAACTCCATCACCAAAGGTACTAAGGTAACCATCATCATCAAGTAAACCTGCGGAGATCAAACTAAGTTTAATATCCAGAACATATTTTACATTGTGTAAAACCAACTCCATCCCAATATCAAACTTCAAACAAATATTCCCAAGATCTTTGATAGTGCAGTATTACCCATCTTAACAATCCCGAAGTCACCAGGGGTATAAGATGAGAAAAGTTCCCTTTGTGATGTCACATGACAAGTAGCACCAATGTCAACAACCCAACTCAAACCATCATGTGTAATGTTCACCATATCATAATGACAACAAATACAGAACTATTCATAAGCACTATTAACTTTAGCAATGTCGTTGCCATCATCATATTTCTTATGGTTGTTCTTTTGATTTCCGTAATTAGCTTTCTTGTTCTCCTTTTTCAGTTGTTTGCTGAATTTGATAGTGTGTCCTTTCCTACCACAATGATGAAACTCATAATCAACAAACATACCTCTTGACTTACTACGATGCTTCCTATATTACCCTGGCCTTTACTTTAAATTCTTCCCCTACTCTTTGTGACTAAGACATCTGAATGTGAAGAGGAACCATGTGATTTCTTCTCATCTCTTCATTTAAATTACCGCCATTAGCCAATTCCATAGTAATAATACCATTTGCTATAGAGTTAGACAATGACGTCCGAAAAGTCTCCTACGAATTAAAGTACCAAGAAGCCATAAGCCCTGTACCTCATCTTCAAACTTAATATCCATTCCTGCAAGCTGATTAATAATACACTGAAAAACATTCAAATGATTAGTCACAGGAGTTCCATCATTGTACTTCAAGTTTATCAACTATTTAATAAGAACAATTTATTGTTCTGGGTCTTTCGAGCATACAACTCCTCAAGCTTGTTCCACAATGTACGAGCATGAGTCTCACCACTAATATGGTTCAAAACATTATCATCAACCCACTGGTTAATATAACCACAAACCATTCTGTATAAGATATTCCACTCTTCATTTGTTTTACCATCGGGTTTATTCGTATTAAATACAGGCATATAATAATCTTTCACATAAAGGAGGTCTTCCATCTTGCCTTTCCAAACATGATACTTAGAACCATTTAAGTTGTCAATCCTACTTGTATTAGATACCACTCTGATGGGAAAAAACACGAAACTGACACAAACGGTAAATAAATAAATGCGGAATTTCGTTTAACCAAATATTTTCCCAACTTGGATGAACCCGTGAGGATACAAACAAATAGGGTATACTAAATACAATAAAGAGACACAAAATTTTAGCATGGAAAACCTCTAAAAAAGGAGGGTAAAAACCACGGGCTACTAGAGCTGCTTCAAATCCACTATCACTAAATATTGAGCAATAAAAAGTCTTCTCTAAGTAAAACTAGAGGTATACACAAATCGTCATACACTTGGAATAAACTTAAGCATATGGAATCAAAACCAAAACAAATAAAGTGAGTAAGTGGTACCACCAACAAGAAACTAAAGATCTCTGTGACGTCTCATATCTCCACCAAAATACTCAAAGATTGAAGCTCTATTCTCCTCTCTGTCTCAATCTTGTGACAATAGAAAAGCACAAATTGTGTGTATATATGACGACATAGAGCACACACAAAAAATAAACCCTTTGATGTGTTTTTCTTGCATGAAAATCCACAAAGCCCGCACAACCAAATATTCACCACCTTTGGATTTTTTGACGTCTCAAACTAATGACGGCCCAAAAATAAAACCACAAAAATAATTCACCAATTTATTTTTGCTTCGTTTTTTTTCTTTATTATTCTAAAAAAATAATAATAAAATCCATATGAATTAGAGATGGGTTGGGTTTCTCATTGGCAAAAAAAATAACCCAACAGTATAGGTGTCTGTACATCACAATAGGTATTTGTTTATAGCTTGTTTGGATGTGTAAGGGAATTTTGGTAATTAGTAGGGGAAAATAGGTAAGCCTTGGCACAAATGGCTTAGATATTTGTGTGGCTTTCTAGGCAAGTAGGTTTTAACCTACTCGTCCACTCCCACTAGTTCCATGCAAAGCCTCTAGGCCCTAGGGCGAATGGCAGCAAGTATAAAAGCCAAATTTGATTTCCCTGATCATTAGTTGTCCATTTTGAGTGTCTCTTAGGTCTTTGATGGTCTGATTTGAGTCCGTAATCAACCGATCTTTGATTCATAATCGAATAACCATTTAAAACATATTCAGAACCTCTTGTGTGTTTATTTGTTATATATTTTGTTATTAAAACCGAAACCTGAGGATTCTGCACTCGTGTCTCGCATAAAATCGTGATATACGGATCATCCCGATCAATGAGAGCTAAGGCTCGTATCATGGGTGTTTTATGAAAAAAAAAACAAAAAAAAAACTAGAACAAAATGTTGTGTTTTCTAATAAGAATGTGTTTTAAAAGTTTAAAACCCATTTAGAAATAGAAAAACCCACATTTTCATGATTTAAGAGATTTTCGTTGTTAAAAATGTGAGTTTTTTTATTGGGTTTTGCTCCAAAGTTGTTTTGGAAACTTTCTTAATCATCTGATCATTAAACAGATCAATATTGTGAGAGATTTACCCCAAAATGTTGATTTTCATGAAGAAAATCTAATAGCTATTGTCCAGGAAAATTGGTTCTAAGAGACACAAATAGCTCTGCCATTCGTGCCTACTCTAGCATGAGTAGGTTGCCTCACAAGAATAGCTTACCCATTCGCTAGGGAAGCTACTTTCCCACAAACCTACTCGCTTGTTTAAACCCACTCGCCCGTAAGTGTAACTTCTGAAACCCGTCCGTGCATTTAAAACCCATTTGCCTATACTAACCTAATTAAACCCATTTGTGGGTAATCAAACCCAGTCCAAAAAAACTTAAAGCTTGAAAATTTGACGAAGTGTTGGACCGCTAGAATTCAAATTTGACGGTTAAAACAGCTAATTCTTGGGACATCTGAACCAACCTAGACAACAATATGAACCACAAGTAAATGTTCTGACTATCCCATGGGTGTATTCAGCACAGTGAAATGCGCAACGGATGCAACAACAACCCAGTGTTGTCAGACCAATCTGTTAACGTTAGCTACACAACAACAAATGACTAATCAACAATTTTGATCAATAATAGATCGTTTCTGGAATGAATCCTTGGGTGTTAGCTGCCACTGCTATACAATATATTTCATTGATAATGAATAGTGATTTGGAGACAGGTAGTTTGAACAGGGCGTGGAAGCTACCGTTTATGTGTGATTATCATTCATGGAAGGATAGGTTAAAGACACACGTTGAGGGAATCAATGCCAAGGTTTGGGCAGCGATCGAGAATGGTTATGCTAGATCGATGGTTGAAAATTCAAACATTCCAATAGCCTTAGAGATATGGATGAAACTCACAGAAGAAAGTTTAATGCTGAGAAGAAGGCTATTGCTGATCTTGCCCAAGAACTCCTGGAAAATATTTTACAATAGTTTGCTCAGTGTACAACTTCTCAGATTCTTTGGAGTGCTCTCGTTAAATGTAATGAAGGGAATGAACGCCCCAGGAAGACAAAGACTGATAAACTCTGAAAAGACTTAAGAAAATTTTATTGCTGTTGGGAACAAGTCTATGAGAGACTTAACTACCTGATATTATCATTTGATGTCAGAAATGTACCAATATGGTGTTGTTTATTCTTCTACTGAACTAGTTGAATGTTTTGCATATCCATTGTCGAGCCACTGGAGTCAATTTCTCAAAATACAACGAGAGACAGACATGTTTGACAGAATCACCATCAATGTCTTTGTGATGAAGTTGGAGAATAAGGAATTTGATGAAATCCAAATAGCGAATCAGGAATTCGTTACATAGAATACACATATCTATTATGGTGCCACTACTTCAGCTCTTCAATTTCAGGTTATAAACCTCAAACGGCGTTTGTTTCAAACATGACTCAAAAATCAGTTTATGCTTTTGATCACATCTATCTAATGATAGCTGTTCCGCCACCATCAATTGCATTGAATCAATATGGTGTAAACCCATATGCTCACTGGTTGCCCTAGCTCAAGCTACTCCAAGCTGTGTGGGCGCATCTTCATCTTGAGCAAGTCCCACTCAACTCAATAAATCGGTTATTGAGAATGTTCGGATGGAAGTTGACAAAGAACACATGGCACTTCTGTCGACTTTGGTATCTTCATACAAAGGACTTATTGTTTGTCAAATCGGGAATGCTCATCTCAAAAATGAAGGTTATGCTCAGATAGATAAATAGGAGATGGAAATAATGGATATTAATGGAACTTTACTAATGTTGTAAGGAGAACAAAGGATTTTGTGGATCGGACGGGTAGAAAGGATGTATTGATCCACAGTAACACCGAGTTTGGGTTTGATAAAGCAAAGGTCACACCGAGTTTGGGTTTGATAAAGCAAAGGTCACCTGCTACATTTGTGGTGTCAAAGGCCGCTTTGCTAGTGAATGTGATAAGCCCAAACATTGGGTAATGAGAATTATTTCAACAACAACTGCACCAATCAAAACTAAAGACCGCAAGCTCATACACAATTTAACAGAAATACTGAACGAGCCATTATTTCTGAGAAAAACCAAAACCAGACTGCTACATCTTACAAGAATCCGGGTATAGAGCACTGGTAATACAAGTTGATGAAGGTTTCAATTGGAATCTTCAATTGGATGGAGTAGAGGCTCCACAGGGTGGTGCGGTGTGCTATGTTAAGGAAACGGAAGGTGTGCATAAGCTGCTATTGAAAGTTATGTCCAATAATTTGAAATTTCTAATAGTATTTCTTCGGAGGATAATTCTGATTATGACTTAAGTCTAGATGCTGATGTGGATTAGTTACTCGCAGAAGTTGATTTTCTTAAAAGTCAAAGATCTTTCATTGTTGATTCCGAATCTACAAAAGCCAAGTTTTCTGAATATTTGTAGCAGAGAAATGTGTTGCTCATTTGCTGTAATGGCTATTACTGAATTGTCAACCAAGGTTAGTACTTCTTACACATCTAATTCTAAGTGTTTTGAATGGGATAATTTAGATATAGAATTAAATAATTATTAGAACAAAAGAATAATCAAGCTTGTGACATAGCAAGTTGCCAACAGTCAACTCAAGTCCGAAGAAAGAATGAAATAGGTTTTAAAAGCACATTTGAAACCTTTAAAAAAGATGTTTATGAACTATAAAAACTCTTACAAATAAATTGCAATTAATAATTATATAAATGAGTTGGAAAATACTAAGAAACAGTTGGCAATAACTAAGTGTGAATATGAAAAGATCAACAAGAAGGTTGAGATCTATCTAATTTGCATGATGTTTCAGTTTAGAAAAGTGTTTTGGGTATCTAATCAGATCACCAAATCAAATTTGAGGAAAAACGGATCAGATCTGAGAATTTTATTGAAAAATTTCATGTTCATGAGTTTTATGGGTTTTTATGGGTTTTTGGGTAAAAATCATGATCATGGATTGTTTTTGATGATCTGATTGTTGTTTCAGTTTAGAAAAGTGTTTTGGGTATTGATTGAATCAAAATTAGGTGTTAAACAACGTTAATTTGGATCAGATCTGGATTTTTGATGAAAATTAATAAGTTTAGTGTTCTACAAGTTCTTGAGGATTTCTTTTTTTTATTATAATTAGTGTTTTTTGATTGATTTTTTGTGTTGCAAACTTGTTTGGAATCATCCCCTACCTATAACCTCACTTTCAGATCATCAAAATTCAAACTAACACTCATTTTCGATTGAATTCAGCTGTGTTTGGGTATTTGTTCTGTTTCAGCAAGTATTAGAATGTTACTACTGTTCATGCAGGTTCCCTGCTTCATACGGGTGCTGTTTTGATCTTCATACGTGTGCTGTTTTGATCTTCATACGGGTCACTGTCTGTCTTGTCCATACGGGTGATAAGTTTCACTTCATACGGCTCACTGTCTGCTTGTTACATACGGGTTAAGTGTCTGTTTCATACTAGTTGGTTCCTACGGGTCTATCTCATACAAGTTGGTTCCTACGGGTCTGTCTCATACGAGTTGGTTCCTACGGGTCTGTCTCATACACGTTCGTTCATACGGGTCTATCTCATACGCGTTGGTTCATATGGGTCTGTCTCATACGCGTTGGTTCATACGCGTCTGTCTCATACGCGTTGGTTTAAACGGGTCTGTCTCATACGCGTTGGTTCATATGGGTCTGTCTCATACGTGTTTCATTCATACGGGTCTGTCTCATACGTGTCTCATTCATACGGGTCTGTCTCATACGTGTCTCATTCATACGAGTTCCTTTGACTAATCATTCATACGCGTAGTTCTGATCTGATAAGCTTTCATTTGTGTGTTGTCATCTAAACTTTTCATACGTGTTCAGTTTTGTTCTGAAATATATTTCATACGGGTCATTCTACCAGATTTCTTATACGGGTCCAGACCAGTTTCTTCATACGTGTACCTGTCCACCTGTTAACCTTTCATACATGTGCCTGTTTACCATCTGAATCACCAACTGCTGTGTTTACCAAACAATGAACCCTCAACAGCAAATGTCCGTGTCGTCTGTTGTAAAGGACCCATTTGGATATCATGCTGCAACTCCAGCAACATCCTCTATTGCTACTTCTTTACGACATCAGACTGCATTTGTGTCGTCTGTTGTAAAGGACCCATTTGGATATTTCCCTACACATTCACCTCAACCGGCCCTGCAAGTCACACGTTCGTATGTTGTAAATGACCCATTTGGATATTTCCCTACACATTCACCTCAACAAACAGTTAACATGACAAATCCATGGGCGCTCGCTACATCTACGAATCAGTTGCAAAGCGTCCAAAGGAATCATGTGAGCGAGAAGGAAGCACAAAGCTGTAACACGGATTCGGAAAATATCGTGTTAGTCAAAGCATCAGTTGAACATGCAGATAAAGAGTGTGAAGAGTTGACACGAGTTCGGGATGATGAAGAATCCTTAGGCACTGCTCGGAGTTCAGAGGAACAAAGCAGTGGAGCAGATGAAAGCTCAAGTGAGGAAAGTCAGAGCTCCGGTTCAAGCTCAATGACTGATGAAGACGGATCGGGTGAAGAGAGAGAATCATCTTCTGATGAACGAAGTTCTGAGTCAACAAGCGGCACAGATGAAGAGTGTTCAATATCTGGAAGGGACGATTCAAAGGAAGAAAAGATAGAGGAGAGAGATGCTGACAATCCAATTCAGTCAAATGAAAATCAGACTGAGCAGCATACTCAGGTAAGTTCTAACCCGTCTAAGCTTGTCTGTGCTAAATGCTTAGAATATGATGCTAGGTTAGAGTTAATCACAGAACACAACACGAGTCTGGTGTGTGAATTAGAGGCCCCAATTGAATCGATCAAAGAACACAATACCAGTTTGGTATGTGATCTTCGATCGTGCACTGATGCAAACAATGCCTTAAAATAAAATGAAAGGGAGTTTAATGAAATGGTAATGTTGTTAAAGAAAGATGTTAGTGAAGTAAAACTTACTATTTTAAACAAGCAAGACGCTATTAACAACATCTCAATTTTACAACAAACCAAAAATGTTAGGATCTGAGTTTGTTTGTTTTGATTATGATTAACTAAATATGATAAATGTGAAATGAATATAGAATGAAAGTGCAGCGGAATAATAAACTGTTAATCAAAACAAGAGAGTAGATGTTTTCAGATCGAAAGCTTTCATTAATCCAAAAGATTACAATCGTACAAATACTCCCCCTCAGCCTGATCACACAGTGTTTGTCTGAGAGAATGTTTGTGTGTGTGATGCAATAGAACAGTACAAGCACTGTTCTATTTATAGACAGACTCAAAGCACTGATGACCTAGGCTGACGTCACCTAAGACAGTGACCTCTAACAGAATAACAAACATAAACATCTGCCTATTACAAACTACTGTTACATTGAAAGCACTGATCTTAAACAGCTGTTGAAGATAAACTCTGATGGTCTTGTATCCACTGCTGGAGCCTAAGTGTTGTTGGTTCCAGCAGTGCTTTGGTCTTCAGTACTTGTATCAGCAGTTGTTCTTCATCAGACCTTTGGTCAGCAGTTGTTCTTCATCAGTTGTTTACTCAGCAGTTCTTTGTTTCAGCAGTTGTTGAGCAGTTGTTTGGATAGAACAGTAGTTAGGGTCAGCAGTCTTTTGGGAGAAGAAAGTTGTAAAGACTGTTTATTCAAGGATCAAACTGATAGCATGTTTTGGCTTTATAATCATCTGTTCTTCTCCAGGTCAGCAGACCCAACAATCTCCCCCTAGAACAGATGATGCCAAAACTCAGCTTTATTTATTGATCTTTATTCCTCATCAGACTTTCTCTGATTTGACCTTTGAACTGCAATTCAAAGTTCAGAGCAAATAAGTCTTCTTCATCTCTTTCTAGGTTCAGATGTAGCAATGTTTGGTGATCTTCTGCACATAGGCTGTAAGCATCATCCATGCTGATCTTCTGAACCCTTCCATCTGACCTGAGCAATGTCAATTCGTGGTTGTCTTTGTTGACTTTCCACTTTAGAATTTTTGAGTCAGTGGATTTGCTGAGATGAACTTTTATTATTGATGAGTTAGGTGAAGGAGGTCTTCCAATGAGTTCTCTGAGTTTCTCTGTTGTAGGATCAGAGAAATAGTGTATTTGATTGAAGAGCCCTTCTTTGATGAATGTATCAGCAAACTTTCTTTGATCTTCCTCTGACATCTCCTTCTGCTTCTTGAACTGTCTTCTTGCAGCAGTTGTGAGATCAGAGGTTTCAAGTAAGCTGTCCAGGTTAAAGGTCTGTTGGGGTCTCTTCATCATTGGTTCATCAGTGTAAATTGGTTTCCTTGGAAGGCTGGGATCCTTCTTCCTATTTTCTTCCAGACTTTTGTAAGTTGCAACCAGCCTTAACTCTGACCATCTGGAAACTGACCTCATCTCCCCATAGTTGGCAGCTACAATCTCATGCCTCATCCTTTTGAATTTCAAGGCTCTGACTGGGTCTCTGCCTTTGCCAAAGTTAGGAGTAGAGACTTTAGCCTTGGGGTCTTTGGCCATTTCTTCAATCCTGAGTAGTTCTTCTCTCAAAGCATGAGTAGTCCAACCATTGAACTGCTTTTTGTTTGCTTTGTAAGGCTTGGTTGCCATTATCTGTTCAAGGAGAGATTCCCTTACCTCCCTTTCCAAATCTACACTGAGAGGCATGGAGGACATGGAATTACTCAGGGTCTTAGCAAAGTCTTCAATCCTTCTGAGTTTGCTAAGCTCTGCTGAATGGATGCCCTGAGCAGTCCTGTCATCCTTCCCTTTACATTTCTCCTTAATGATGGCATCCACCTGTTCACCCTTGTATTTCAGATAAGTATCAATGTTGAGGGGAACAGGGAAGTTTGGGAAAGATGGGAAGGATCTTTCTGATGGCTGTTCAGTATTGTAGAAGGATTGTAATTCCCCCTTGAGTAGATCAAGTTCAAGGGGATACTGAACAACCAATGGTGTAATGGTTGGTGGTGGTCTATGGGATCTGAACTTGGATGTGTGTGGTGAGAATGATGTGATTGGAATAGCTGTGATGGGAGGAGTGGATTGGGCAGTTGAAATGGTGGTTGGTGATGTGTGTATGTTTTCATCATGTACAACAAAGGTTGATTTTCTCTTCCTTGTGTACATGATTTTTGGTGATGGTGATTTGGTAGCAGTGATTGGATTAACATCTGTTGGCCTTTTGGTAGGTCCAGCAGATGTTTGGGATTTAGCTGGTGATGTATGTTTGGTGGTCGTATGTTTAGGTGTGTTTGTTGGTTTAGGTATGTTTGTTGGTTTGGGTGCAGTGGTTTGGGTAGCAGTGTTTTGAGTAGTTTCAGTGTTTTGGGTGGCAGTTGTTTCAGTAGCAGTGGTTTTATCAACAGAGGTGTTCAACTTAGATGGTGGTTTTCTAACATGCTTGGCAGGTCTTTTCATCCTTTTAGAGGATCCCACATCTTCAGTTTCCCTTTGTTGTTTCTTTTTTAGTTCAATTAATGACTCTGCTTTAACTTCCAAGGTGTCAGCTCTTTTCTGTTTCTCTTGAGCAGCCTTTTCAGCTTCTATGTTTGCAGAGTCATCTACTGCTTTATTCTTCTCAGTGGTTTGTTGTGGTGGTTGTTGTGGTGGTGCTGTTGTTGCTTGTTGTTGTTGTGGAGCTGATTTGGTAGACTCTGGTTTCTTGGCAGACTTGGCTTGGCCTTTTTGAGAAGGAGGACAACCAAAAGGATCTAGTTTTGGTAGCCTATCTCTGCCACTCTCCCCCTTTTTGGCATCATCAGCCGTGAAAGCATCATCATTTTCATCCCTGAGGATGGTGGTAGGGGCAGAGCCAGTAGTCTTCAGCAGGTGGTCCTTGATGGCTTTGATATCAGCATGGGTATCTTTGTACCTTGCATCTACCATATTCCTGATCTCAGCCATGTAAGTTTCATGTGTCTGATCAGCCAGTTTTCTGTGAGCTATGATGATGGGGGAAACTGATTTCCATAACTCACTGGCTATATCAGCTGTGGATGGTTGACTCTTGGAAAGATCTGCAATTGAGCTCAGTATAAGCTTGACATCAGATTTGATGTCAGCAACAGAGGTTTCAATGACAGAAACTCTGTCCGTCAATTCTTGGTATTTTGACCCATCCCCTAAATTAATAGGATCATCTGAGTCCCTACCAGTGGTAGTTCTACCTGATTCAGGCCTAATAGGTGAATCAGATGCCCCTTTGTCTTGGTACTGGGGACTTCCAACTATTTTTGGAGACACTATGGTGGCTTCAACAGTTGTTGCCTTCAAGGGAGTCTTAGCTATGTAATCACTGTCCTGATGTGAGACAGTGGTCTCTACATCAGTAGTGGCTGCTCCACTTGAAAACTCACCTAGAGTTTCATTGAACTCAGGTGGTGTAACCTCCTCTTCTGTTTGTGGGATAGCAGATTGTATATTCTCAGGACCAGTCACTTGTTGGAGTATACTCTCAGTGATAGGTGGAAGAGAGGAACTGGGATCTTCCTGAGATTTGTCAATTGCTTCAAACAGAGGTTGCATTGTTTGTGGGACATGTGATGGTGAGGGTGGAGGAGTAACAAGAGAATTAGCCCTGGGAGAGGGGCTTGTGAACATATGGTCAAGTGACTCAAATGTATCATGATGTGTGTCCCCTTGGCTTACAACATGATCCTTTTGAGAGGATTCATGAGGAGTTTGGTCAGGTGGAGGTATGTCTAACTGTTGTGAGGAAGTAACAACAGTGGTTTCAGGTTGCTTTTGTTGTGCAACAGAGGTTTCTTCTGGTACCTCAACATCCAGAAGCCTCATTTGTGGTTGAGTGGTGGTTTTTGTGGATGGATGTTTCTTTTTGGAAGTAGCTGGTGTGGGTTTCACAGCACTGGATGTAGTGCCATGATCACCAGGAGCAGTGGGCTCAACAACAGAGGTTTTGACAACAGTTGTTGCCTTTGTCCTCTTTGTTTGTGTTTTAGAAACTTTTGACACTTTAGACACTTTTTCTTGGGTGCTTCCACCCAGCATTCTTGTGAAAGTTTCATCAGTTAAGCTTTTCATTTGCATAGCCTCACCCTTTTTGAAAACTTTTTCTGGTAAGACCTTTTGTAAGATTACACTAAGAATTCTTGGGTAAATAAGAAAAGCATTGTGAGACCCAGACTTGACAGCTTTCACATTTGATACCAAGTCCATGAACAATCCCTGGGAAAGGTTGAAGTCAGAGTTTGACAACATGGCATAACCCAGATATTGCATCCTTAATGGGATTTCATTAAAGGATGTGGACTTAGCAGAGACACAAAGAAGAAGAGTATGGAAGAAAAATTTCATGACTGGAGGAAAAAACTTTTTGAAAAGAGTTGATCCAGTCATCTGACCATCATACCCTATTTCTTGGAACTCAGTGTGAAGCTCTGTTTTAGTAAAGGAATCCTTACCTGCCAGGTCATTCAGTGTGAAGGTTGTGGATATGGTTTCAGGGGTAATGACGATACTGGATTCTCCAATTTTGGAAATAATGGAAGTAGGCTTTTTGTCTTGTAGTAGAAACTCAGCATTCAACCAAAATTCTTGGAGTGTATCAAGATAAATGGGGGCGTTAGCGGTTAGGATGGGTAAGTATTTGGAGTTAAGGAAAATATCGATGGTGGAATGAAATGGAGTGTTGTCATCTGTTTTGATCAGATAGGGGAGACAATTGTGTGTAGCTTTGGCTTGAAGATCCATTTTAGTGGATTTCAAAGGTGAAGATGATTGAAAATTGATGGAGGGTTTGAGAATGAAGAAGGCGGTTTTCAGTATTTTGAATACAATGAGACAGTGTAACGTCTGTTGTGGTAAAACAGGGTTTTTATAGGCTCAATGAAACCGCTGATGTGGCCAAACCTCTGCTTATATGAGCAGACGTGGCAATCATCTGATGGATGAAACATCTGGTGGATAACAGCTGTTTTTGGCAAACAACTGATACAAACAACTGATGGGTCCAAGTTTTTTTTTTTTTTTGATATAATATATATATATATATATATATAAGCGGACAGTTGTTTTAGCTGAACAGATGTTCTGAAACAGATTTTCAACTAACAGTTGTTTTATCTGATCAGATGTTTTGAAACAGACTTTTCAACCAACAGTGGATATGAATGAAACAGTGGTTGTTTTATCTGATCAGATGTTATAAACAGATTTTTCAACCAAACAGCTATTTTAAAAATTTGATTTGCTGAAACATTTTATTAAGATTTATTGAAACTTTATATGATTAATCCATGTTTAACATACCAATTCTGGAAATCAGATTTGTAAAGGTAGATGTGTCTAAAGCCTTTGTTAACACATCTGCCAACTGATCCTCTGTTGGAACATGGTGTAAAGAAATCAAACCTTTTTCATAGCTGTCTCTGACAAAATGATGTCTTATGTCAATGTGTTTGGTAGTGGAATGAGAGACTGGATTCTTAATGATATTTTCAGCAGCTTGACTGTCCAACATGAGTGGAGTCCTAAGTGCAGTTATCCTAAAATCCAGTAGTTGATTTTGAAGCCACATGAGTTGGGCTGTACAGCTTGCAGCAGCAATGTATTCAGCTTCAGCTGTTGAAGTTGAAACAGCTGCCTGCTTTTTGCTTTGCCAAGAAACTAAGGCATTCCCTAGAAATTGGCACCCTCCTGAAGTGGATTTTCTTGTGGTGTGACAGCCAGCAAAGTCACTATCTGAATAACCTGAAAGCTCAATGTTTCCATTAGCATGATACCAGATACCAAGTGTGGGAGCACCTTTGAGGTATCTGAATATCCTTTTTACAGCAGTAAGGTTTGACTTTCTGGGTGAAGCCTGGGATCTGGCACAGACACAGGTAGCAAACATAATGTCTGGCCTAGATGCAGTTAGGTACAGTAAAGACCCAATCATACATCTATAATGTGTTTGATCAACCAGTTCATCCTTGTCATCAATAGTGAGTAGCTTGACTGTACTCATGGGTGTGCTACATGGCTTACAATCATTCATCTCAAATCTGGTTAATAAGTTCTTTACATATTTGTTTTGGTGAATGAATGTGCCATTTTGCAGTTGTTTCACTTGAAAACCAAGGAAACACTGAAGCTCACCCATGGCACTCATCTCAAACTCTGCTGTCATGAGTTTTCTGAACTCTTCACACATTTGGTTACATGTGGATCCAAAAATGATGTCATCCACATATATTTGAACAATCATTAAGTGTTTCCCTTTCCATTTAAGAAATAAAGTTTTGTCAATTTTACCTCTTGTGAAGCCAATGGATAAGAGGAATGTGGAGAGAGTTTCATACCAGGCCCTTGGTGCTTGTTTAAGTCCATACAAAGCTTTGTTGAGCTTGTAGACATAGTCAGGATGGAATGTGTCTTCAAAACCAGGTGGCTAACATACATAGACCTCCTCCTGAATTTTGCCATAAAGGAAAGCACATTTGATGTCCATCTGATACACCTTTATGTTGTGGTTGACAGCAAAGGCTAAAAAGAGTCTGATGGCTTCTAGTCTTGCTACAGGAGCAAAAGTCTCATCATAATCTATTCCTTCTTCTTGTCTGAAGCCTTGAACCACAAGCCTGGCTTTATTCTTGACAACAATACCCCTTTCATCAGTCTTGTTTTTGAAGACCCACTTTGTTCCTATAGGACAAACATCCTTAGGAAGTGGTACAAGCTCCCATACTTGTTGTCTTTTGAATTGAAGGAGTTCTTCCTGCATGGTCTCTACCCAACTGTTGTCTTTCAGTGCCTCTTGGTACTTGACAGGTTGTGTGAGGGATAAGAAACCTGCAAAAAGACAGATATTTGAGGATTGGCTTCTTGTGAGCACACCCTCTCTGATGTTGCCAATGATCTGGTCTGGTGGATGAGCTCTTAAGTAAATAAGATCTCCTTGATATGGAACTATGGCATTTTGAGGTGATGGACAGAGGTTTGGTGACTCTGTTGGTGTAACATCTGTTGGTACTTCTGTAGTGCCATCAGATGTTTGGATTGGTAATGGAGGAATGGGTCCAAGTGGTGTGAAACTTGACTAACTTTTGTCAACAGATGATTGACTTTTGTCAACAGATGATAGGTCAGTGGTTGTGAGGGGTGAGGCAGTGGTTTGAGGATAAGACTGGCCAACAGTGGTTGACACAGCTGTGGCAGAGTTTTGACAATTGTTTTGAACAGCTGCTTCCTCTGAGGCAGAATAGACTTTGTAGTGACTGGGGATCACAACATCTGTTCTGTAATCTTGTTGTGGAGACTGTGGAATACCTGCATTGTTAGCTTTAACAGTGATATCTTCAAATTTGAATTTATCTAAATCAAATAGTTCAGCAGGGTTTGCAGGGATTTTTAGAGATGAAAGTTCATTGAACTTTACATTCAGAGTTTCTTCTATTGTCTTAGTCCTTGTGTTAAACACTTTGTAGGCTTTAGCAGTAGAAGAATATCCCCGAAAATAACCACAGTCTACTTTGGCTGCAAATTTTGAAATGGAATCTTTGAGATTTAAAATGAAACATGGGCAGCCAAAGATTTTGAAAAATGAGATTAATGGTTTGATTTTGAACAAAATTTCATAAGCAGTTTTTTGATGTCTGGGGTTGATCAAAACTCTGTTTTGAACATAGCAAGCAGTGTTTACAGCTTCTGCCCAAAAGGACAGTGGCAAGCCAGAATCTGCTAGCATGGTTCTTGCAGCTTCTATAAGAGTTCTATTTTTCCTCTCAACCACCCCATTTTGTTCTGGTGTTCTTGGGATGCTGAACTGCCTCACAATCCCTTTTGACACACAGAAGTCATCCAACTCCTTATTTTTAAACTCTGTTCCATTGTCACTCCTGAAGACTTTTACTGGCAAGTCATATTGCTTTTCAACTTTGGTGACAAAGTCCTTCAATATACCAGCAGTCTCATCCTTAGAGTGTAAAAAGTAAGTCCATGTAAACCTAGAAAAATCATCAACTATGACAAGACAAAATCTCTTTCTTCTTAGACTCATGATTTTAACAGGGCCAAACAAGTCCATGTGCAACAGTTGTAGACACTGACTAGTTTTGGACTCATCAATGGATTTGTAAGAGCTTTTATGTTGTTTCCCTTTTAAGCAAGAAACACAATGCTCATCACATTTAAATTCTTTTGATGGTAAACCTCTGACAAGGCTTTGTTTAGAGAGTGTGTTGATAGTATTAAGGTTGGTGTGACCCAATCTCCTATGCCACAATTCTGTCTCCTTAGTGGAGGCAGCAGAAAACAGACAGACATTTGCCATAGGATTGTCCTTTAACATATCAACAACATACACATTGCCACTTCTATGAGCAACAAGTTGTGCTTTGCTCTCGGCAATGATGGTATCAATCTTTTTCACCACTTCTGGCCCAATAATCTTACAAGTTTTCTTTGTGAAAAATTAGCCATAACCTTTGTCACTCATTTGTGAAACACTCAGAAGATTAAACTTGAGATTATCAATAAGAATGACATTTTCAAACTTGAGTTTTCCAGCCTGTACAGTCCCTGAACCCAACACCTTACCTTTAGAATCATTACCAAAGGATATATCACCACCTCCATGAGCCAAGAAGTCCAGAAGCAGGGCTCTACATCCTGTCATGTGCCTGGAACCTCCACTATCTACATACCAAAGACTATCTAAACAAGCAGAAGCTCCCTGCACATCAGTAAATGATTAGTTTTGGTGAGTGTCCAAAGCCAAGTTGGCTTTGGATGAGTCCTCAGACCTTTCAGACTCAAGCTTTGGAAGGTGATCAGTGGTTTGGACCAATTTCTGAATTAAGGTCAACAACTGCTGCTGACCATTTGCCAGTGCTTGAATGTCAACACTTGGGGCAGCAGTTGTTTGATCACTTCCTGACAGATGATAATACCCATATGGATTTCGGTTCACCCTTGGTTTAGAGGGTCTCTTTGGCTCCTCATAAACATGTGGCAGACTGTGACATGGAGGTTGACCATAACCTCTTGGGTATTTGTTTGTGGGTGGAGCATCTGTTACTTGGACATCTCTAGAAGCAGATGTTTCAAGCCTTTTTGTAACAGATGTTTGGACAGGGGTGAGGGTCTGTTTGGGCTTTCCTTTTGGAGTACTAACCACAGGGTTTGCAAGAGTTTTAGCTTTGTATTCTTGTATTTTTACATCAAAATTTTTGAGATACAAGCACTCTTTGGTCTTGTGATTCTTTTTCCCACATATTGAGCATGTGGCTTCGGAATCACATTCACTTGTTCCTTTGTTAATATCATATGCTTTTAGAAGAAAACAGTTTTTGGTGACATGATTCTTCTTTTCACAGAAATCACAGAACAACTTGACAGTCTTTTCTTTCTTCTTCCCCTTTTCAGTCTTCTTTTCAGCAGATGTTTGAGCATCTACTGGAAGATTTTTCAGGGGAATGACTTTAGCCAATGGAATGACCTTTGCCTGAGGTGCTGTCTTTCCCTCAGGTGTTTTAAAATCAACAGGTTTGAAATTTTCAAGAGTACCACACTCATCAGACCAAGTAGGTTTAAATTCATACTTTTCAAGTTCAGCAAAAGATGAGGAACCTTCTGGTTTTTCAAGAACAATTTTCTTACCATTTGGTTCAGTGATTTTAATCTCTTGACCCTGCAGGTTTGTTGGTATTACCTCAACAGACTTTTGACTCTTTTTGTCAGTGTTTTCAAAAGCAGGAGCAGTGGTTTCAAAACCAAAGCCAAACTTCACATGACTTTTAGTTTGTTTGTTGAGTAACATTTCAAATCCTCTACATGATTCCACCCATTTCTCACATTCAACTTGGGTGGACTCTAGCTCACTCTTGCAACTTTGATATTTTGCTATCATAGTTTGGAGCTGGTCTTTGGTTATGGTTGCTTCATGTTTTAAGCTGCTAATTTCAGACTCTTTTGCAGTTAAACTTGTTTTCAAATCTTTTGTGAGTTTTTCAAATTTAACTTCATCATCCAAAATTTTCTTTCTAAGGTTTTCATTCACCTCTTTGATGTTAGCAAATGCTATTACACATTTGTCAGAACACAACTCTTTAAGAATTTGAGGAGATACCTTAGCAGCAGCCATCAATGCACAATCACACTTGCACTCACAGTCATCAGATTCACCCCAGGGATCTGTGAGATTCACAACCTCTTCTTCAGGTTTTTCACCTGTAACAACTTCACTAACAACATCATCAGTCACAACATCAGATTCAGTTACCACCTCCTCAGATTCAATCTCATCCACCATAGCCATGAAACAGAAATTTTCTGGTTCATTTTCAGCTTTGGCAACTAGTGCAAAATTCTCATCTGTTAGCTCATCAGGTAGACTGCTCCAATCAACAAAGCCTTGTGTAAAGAAGCTCTGTTGACTGGTCTCTGCAGGAGCAGAGGATGGAGCAACAGTCGTTTGCACAGGTGCTTGAGCAACAGGTGTTTGCACATAGTGGATCTGAGGAACAGTGGTTTGGACATACTGGACAGGAACAGTGTTTGAGGACTGTGCAAAATGAGCAGTGTTTTGCACATTTGGTCCAGGGGCATTATAGGAATTCTGATAAGTGTTGGTCTGTGGTCTTTGATTTGGGTAGGTTATCATAGGTGTACCATGTTGACCCCTACATTCCCTAGCAAAATGATCAAACCTATGACATTTATAACACTTGATCTTTGATTTATCCAACCCAACCTTAGATCTGCCAGTCAACCCTGGAAACCTTCTACCAGTTTTCTTGTAAAAATTATTAGTTCTTACACTGAGAAGGGCCAATTGGTGCATAATGTCCATTTCTTCCAAATCATCAGGGTCAAAGTATTTCAGGTCATCATACTCAAAGGATATATTGTCAGATGCCTGTATATCACCACCACTTGCTGTGAAAGCATAGTTTGGTGAATAAGAATCAGAGTTAAAACCTGAGTTAAAACCTGAAGTTATGTCAATAAAATGATCATAACTCTGATCCTTTGTGTTTCCAGGCACCTCATCATGACCCAAAAGTGTTGTATTCCCAAACACATAGTCATCAGACACTTTTCCAGAGTCCTGGAGCTTCTTTTTCTGGTTAAGCTCTCTCTCATAGGTCAAGAGCTTACCATGAAGCTGGGTCGGTGATAGGTCTTTAAATCCTATTGAGTTTCTCATCACAATAGCAATAGTGTCCCATTTGTCTGGTAATGATCTCAAAAACCTATGGTTCAAGGTTGAATAAGGGTAAGTAAGACCAACCAATTTTAGTTCACTAATTAAACAATTAAATCTCTCAAACTGTTGAGTTAATGACTCTCCTTTGACATGACTGAATGTTTCATATTGTTGGTTAAGTATTTCACGATTGTTTTCAATAACCTCCTCAGTCCCACCAAACTGTTCTTTCAGTGCATCCCACAACTCCTTTGCACTGTTACAGTGTAACAACCCAGCATATATATCATTTGGTAGAGCCATGGCCACAATACTGAAGGCCTTAGCATCTAGCTCAATTTTCTGAAAATCCTGGTCGGGGTAGTTTTCAAGTTTCTTTGGCTCAAACACTTTGGGATCTTCAGTACTCGGCACAGTCGGAACATGTGGTCCGAAGATAACCGACTTCCAACACCCAGTGTTTTGTTGAGCTAGAACATGGCTCATCCGACGTTGCCAGATATTGTATTCAGATCTGACAAGCATCGGTGGCTTGTTGTTCGTGCCAGTGTTATGTGGATCGTGATTGATAGAAGCCATTCTCTGATTTTTCAAAAAACAAAGTCTGTTTAAAAACGGTTGAAACGAAATTAAACTATTACTCTGTTTTCAATCTAACAGACAAACGATATCAATAATTGTGAGCTGATTATTAAATTGATTTGTTAGATCGAATTTAATTGACCAAGCTCTGATACCAATTGTTAGGATCAGAGTTTGTTTGTTTTGATTATGATTAACTAAATATGATAAATGTGAAATGAATATAGAATGAAAGTGCAGCGGAATAATAAACTGTTAATCAAAACAAGAGAGTAGATGTTTTCAGATCGAAAGCTTTCATTAATCCAAAAGATTACAATCGTACAAATACTCCCCCTCAGCCTGATCACACAGTGTTTGTCTGAGAGAATGTTTGTGTGTGTGATGCAATAGAACAGTACAAGCACTGTTCTATTTATAGACAGACTCAAAGCACTGATGACCTAGGCTAACGTCACCTAAGACAGTGACCTCTAACAGAATAACAAACATAAACATCTGCCTATTACAAACTACTGTTACATTGAAAGCACTGATCTTAAACAGCTGTTGAAGATAAACTCTGATGGTCTTGTATCTACTGCTGGAGCCTAAGTGCTGTTGGTTCCAGCAGTGCTTTGGTCTTCAGTACTTGTATCAGCAGTTGTTCTTCATCAGACCTTTGGTCAGCAGTTGTTCTTCATCAGTTGTTTACTCAGCAGTTCTTTGTATCAGCAGTTGTTGAGCAGTTGTTTGGATAGAACAGTAGTTAGGGTCAGCAGTCTTTTGGGAGAAGAAAGTTGTAAAGACTGTTTATTCAAGGATCAAACTGATAGCATGTTTTGGCTTTATAATCATATGTTCTTCTCCAGGTCAGCAGACCCAACAAAAAAGGAATTAGCATTGGCACAGTGTGATTATGAGGCCATCAAGAAAAAGCTTAACAGTTATTTGAATTCCAGGTATGTGCTTGATCACATAATTGAAAATCAAATAACTGAAAAGGGCACGAGTGGTATAGGTTACAATGCAGTTCCTCCTCCTTTGCGTGACAATTATTCCAAGTCACCAGAGGACACAGATCTCACAAAATTTGTTGTCACAACACCACTTGTTGCTGAACCATCAGAGATCAAGGAAACTAAGATTGTTAAAGATGAGAATTATGTGTTGGTCGAAACTGATTCTAAAGATTCTGATGAGGAATCTGAGAGACCAGGTTTAGGATTAAAACCAGTTATTCCATTTAAGAATCACATTGAATGTGATCCTGAACCTGAAGTCAAAAAGCAAAATGGTAAACCTCAACAGGTGAAACCGCAAGCTTTTACTCAGAAAACTCATCAAAATCAAAAGAACCAACAGAACCAGTCAAAGAATATCAACTGGGTTCCAAAGAAAAAGTCTGGGAAGAACAAGTCAGTTCCCAAGACTAAAGAAGTTAAGTTTGTCAAATCTAGAGGTATGGATCGGGTGCAACATTATGAAAACCAATCAAATTTTGAGTATTTTAAACAAAGGGATCAAAGATATGCTACACCTAGATCTCATGACCATGAAGCATCCTCAAGTACCACTAGATTTGGAAGCTATAGCCCGAGATCTTCTTAGTATAGCTCGGAATATTCACAGTATGAACCTGAATACTATGAAGAGTGGAGGTCATGCTTTGAATGCAACGAGACACTACAACAAAAATGGGTTTTTAGTACGCACAAAAGCGTTCTAAAATGTTATTTTATAGGACCTTTTATTTAATAGGACCAACGATAAAAGCGTTTCATGTAAGGGGGTCGTAATAAGTCACGAAACTTAAAAAGCGTCCTAATATCTCAAATAAGATTATGAAACCAAGTTTATGGTCGCATAATATGTCCCAAAATAAAACTCCTAATAAAACATATTAGGACACTTTTACAAGGTTTTAACATGTGCTTACCTAGTTTTAATCTTTTAATACACATACAAGAGTCCTAAAAAATTAATTTATAGGACCTTTATGATGTAACATTATACGAGCATTAGTACCAAAAAAGGGGTCCTAATATCTTAAATAAGATTATGAAACCAATTTTATGGTCACATAATATATCAATGAACAAACAATATAGCGTCCTAAGAAAAGCATATTGGAACACTTTTACAATGCTCTAACAAGTTAAATAGGACAAAATTTCAAAGTCCTAACAAGTCATATGATACAACGTTTTTTTAAACATTCACACACACAATTTTATGATATACTGTATATAACATCAACTAATGAAAGAAAAAAAACTTTATTATATTTCAAATAATCATATTCATAACAAAAACACTAAACATAAATTTATCCAACATAAACTCTTGTAACATTTAACAAAGAAATTAAAAGAATTGAAAGAAACAAGAATCATGAGTCATCATGCGCCCTCAATCCTCACGGACTACCTACAAATAAACCATCCATGTATAAGCATTAAGTTCCAGATTATTAAAATTATTCGTTTCACAAGATTAATAAATACATACCGAGATGAAAGGACAAGGCCATGCAATGGAGGCACCAATACAATCTTGAATTGTGGAAAATAACCCATATGGTCTCACCAACTTTTCATCTATTTTTATTGCTACTTGAACGTTTACCTCACACCATTCTTGTCCAATCTATGTACCACCAACTAGCTCATTTGGGTCCAAGCTCTTCACCCATCCTCTTGCTACAATCTCGGTAGAGTTTAGAATGCTTTTGAGAACAACTTCATCTCCCACCTAGATTTTAGTTTTCAACAAACATATATCAAACTCTAGTCACTGCATTTTTAGACTGCATTTAGGTTGCATTTCAGACCATTTAGGCTGCACTTTTAGACCATTTCGCTGCATGTTTAGACCATTTCGCTGCATTTTTAGACCATTTAGGCTGCATTTTTAGACCATCTGGCTGCATTCAGATTATAATTTGCATTTAGACCATTTCGCTGCATGTTTAGACCATTTCGCTGCATGTTTAGACCATTTCGCTGATCTTTTAGACCATTTAGGCTGCATTTTTAGACCATTTAGGCTGCATTTTTAGACCATTTGGCTGCATTCAGATTATAAATTGCATTTAGACCATTTCGCTGCACTTTTAGACCATTTAGGCTTCATTTTTAGACCATTTAGGCTGCATTTTTAGACCATTTGGCTGCATTCAGATTATAATTTGCATTTAGACCATTTCGCTGCATGTTTAGACCATTTCGCTGCACTTTTAGACCATTTAGGCTGCATTTTTAGACCATTTAGGCTGCATTTTTAGACCATTTGGCTGCATTCAGATTATAATTTGCATTTAGGCCATTTCGCTGCATGTTTAGACCATTTCGCTGCATGTTTAGACCATTTGGCTGCATTTTTAAACCATTTTAGGCTGCATTTTTAGATCATTAGCTGCATTCAGATTATATGCACATTCAAAAGTCAAAATACAAATGGGTTACTAAGACAATTTGAACTTCAAAAGTCAACAAGATACATTATATGCACATTCAAAAATCATAAGAAACAAATGGGTCACTAACAGTGGCGGATCCAAGAATTTTTTCAGGGGGTTCACTTTTTAATACTCTAATTCTGTATGACCGAACATAAAAAAAATTTGGGTCGGTTTGGTGGTTCGGGTCGGGTAAAGCTCATCACATAGCTCGGTTAAACAAGGTGGGTCAAAGCAAGTCAAGTCAAATTTGGTCGGGTAAAACTAATGTCCACAATAATCGCAATTCATAGTTCATACTGACCATAAATAGAAATCAGTTTAACAAAATTTCAATCATTTAGAGGGGTAAAAAATATGCACCTTGTTTACTTTACGTGAAGACGTCATAAATTCACCAATCGATCAAATTACCAACGCAAGTGCAAATTAGCAAATAGCAACTAAATCTGTATCAATAAAATATGTATTCAAATCAAGTTATCAAATATCAAGATTTCAAAGACATAACTAACTGATAACTCAAGCACAACAGTTATTAACTAACTGAACTTAATTGTATGCCAAGATGATAACTTTATTAATACCCTATTCAAATCATATCCAAAACTAATAACCCAAATGCAAAAGACACAAAATTTAATCTAAAAATTCCCAAATTGAAGACTTGAGGTCTTGAGCACAGTTCTACCATAAGTAAAACTTGAGAGGGTAAAAGATTAGGTGGAAACAACATAAAATTCATAAGAACAACAACAGATAATAATGAAGCTACTAACATATATAAAAAAGACATCCCAGAATCGAATAATTTGTTTTCTTTTCCATTTATTAATCTTGGGAATTGACTAATTGAAGACTTTTAATAGTACACTATGTGCCATAAACAATTAAACAAACATAATAAAATGAAATTAGTTGATAATTTAAAGGAATAATTGACTACCTGTGGGTTATGGTCCGTCACCGTGGATGGATGGGCAGAAGGAGAAGGTCGGCTATAGGAGGAGGAGGGCGGCCGGCGGCGAGGGCTGTAGAAGAGGAGGAGGGCGGTTGGGTTGGGTTGGGTTGGGTTGGGGCAGTGGGTATGTGAAAAGAGTCTGGTGAATGGTGGCTGTGAGTGTAATGTTTGAGTTAAGCAAAACAAAACAAAAAACCCTAAACTTTATATTAAAAAATAGAAAAAAAAATTAAAAAAAAATGGGCTGGACGGGATTTGAACTTCAGATCTGTACCTTATAAGGGAAGGGAATTACCACTAGAGCAACAATTCCAAATGGTTAAGAATTCCTTTAGAAAATATTTAGGGGTTCCTACCCAATTTTATATATATAATAACACTAAAAATTTCAAACCGAACGGGTTCCTGGGAACCCCCTCGGGCTTAAGTAGATCCGCCCCTGGTCACTAACATTACAAACATTCAACATTAAAATTCAAAATACAACTACCATCATTACAAACAGTTGACTTCAAAACAAATACCATTACTAAATTCCATTTTGCCTTTTTTATTATTATTACTCAAATATCAAGGGTCTTGTTACGGTGTATTATAATAACACCATCATGACTAAGCGTCCTATAAATGTTAAAGTTATAAGACTCAAATGTTAAGTATACTATTAAGTTATGTTATAATAAAACTCTAGTGAAAAAGCGTCCTATAAAACTGATGTTTTATGACTCAAATATCATGTGTCCTATTATGGTGTATTATAATAACATCACAATTATTAAGCGTCCTATAAAGGTTAAAGTTATAAGACCCATGTGTCAAGTGTCCTATTAAGTTATGTTCTTATATGACTTCTACTAGAAACGGTCCTATAACATCAAACATTTATGACTTAACTACAAAGTGTCGTATTAAGTTATGTTATAATAGGACCCCAGTGATCAAGTGCCCTATTACATTATCACATAATAGGACATCCACAACTAAATGTCTTATAAATTACTTTATTAGGATCTACATTTTAAGGGTCTTATTAAGTTATATGATAATAGGACCCCAAAGAATCATCCATCCTATTAAATAACTTTTTAGGACACTGGTTTAGTAGCGTATATTATAAAAGGACCCAAAAAGTTCATTCGTCCTATTAAATAGTTTTTTAGGACCCTATTTTCCAAGCGTCCCACACAAAAGGTCCTTAAAAGCCATTTTTGTTGTAGTGAGATAGGACACATTAGATCTCATTATCCCTATATGAGAAAGATGAAGGCTAGTAGTTATGGACCCCCGAGAAACAACAACAATTAGTTTGGCTCTCCAAAACAAAATTTTTATGATAATTATTATCAAAATGAGAGACCAAACCCATTTAAAAGAAAACAAAGAATTGTTGTTGAAACTCCAAAGCCAAAAACTGAGAAGGTTGTAAAGCCTAAGGTCTCGAAGCCCAAGAAAAACCTTAAGGTTAGTCCAAAGGGCAATCCAAAGGCTCAACCTAAGGCCAAACCCAAACCTGCAAAACCAAAATTTGTGAAAGATAAAATCAAGCAGGTTTGGAGACCTAAATAAGTAATTTCATCTGAGGGTTCATCATCAGGTGATCCTACTCCAACTCCTCACGGTAGGTGGATGGATCTACCAATGATTGACAAATTAGGCCGACCAATGCCTATCAATGCCTGGGTCCCCCTCCCGAACTAATCTTTGAACGAGTGTGCAGGGTGTTCCAGGAGGAACTATTAGCAGTCATTGATTGCTGAAAGTGGAGCATCTTAGCACAAGTAGGTGACATATCGCTCTGGTGACTTGATTAGAACATCTTTGGAGGATATGTATCTTAGACAATCAAAGGAGGGGATTTTTTATCAAAGAAGAAGAAGAAAGAAGAGATAAAATTTCTGATGATATTAAAGTCATGACCCAGTGTTTCAACTTAACAACGGGTGTCAGTAATGAATAAAAGTGGACTGGGTGACTGCTGAAGAACGGCTTCTTCATTATCGAAAGGGTTACTCACCGAAGGTCTATGGTACCCTAATAGCGATAAGCTGGATCCCGTTGAATTGGTGATTTTCTCAATGATGGTTAAAATGTTGAAGCTGGATCCGCAACGGGTGGATATCAGTTTATGGGAGGTCGTCACTTGTGTTTCCTACAACCTGCGAAGCCAAATCAGGTAGCTGCATGGAGCTATTGTTTCCAGGTTCTTCATTGGATCAATCAACACACATGCGTGACTACGGTTTGCGTTTTCTTGTCACCTCCATTTTCGTATTGATAGTGTAACTTCCATATGCATCTCTAAGAATCCATTGATTACTATAGTCCACACTGACTACCAAATTGCCAACAATTTTACCAAATCACTTGACAAATCTAAATTTGACTATCTTTGAAAGGTGAAAGGCCTTTTGGGAAAATCTGAGTAAACCACATTGGAAGATCTATTTTTGTTTCACCGTTTTTCTATCGGAAAATCCAAAAAGATTTCAATTTGTTTAAACTTTTTGAATTTTAGGGGGAGAAAGTTCTAGAAAAACACAAAAAAAATCAGAAAAATTCAAAATGATTTTTCCTGGAGAAAAGGAGGAGATGATAGGCTTCATGAACCTAGTAATGTGTGCCATAGTGATACAAACATAGCGAACTACTTGTTATGTGGCTGAACACCTCATGGGCATATGGTCTTAGTACCGTAATTTCATTTGATAGGGTTGCCAAAATCAGAGGTTTGGGGTCGTTATGTTGATAGTTATATAGGGTAGCCTGAGTGATCTTCTGTCGTATTGATTTACCGACCTAGATATCGTTAGGGTATTTTAAAAGAGCTGACAATGCCAAATGCAAAATCCCAAGTTACCGAATGAGGAACTAATAATGCATGACGATAATCAAAGATTATCTAATGCATCGTATCATATCTATGATGAAAATCATGATTGATATAAGTCTCACCCTGGTTGAGCACACATGTTGCTTTGTAGCATTGATTTGCTGACCTGCCACCTCTGTGCCGCGTACCTTGTAACATACGGATAACTACGACATAATCACGCGTTACGATGAAGCTTTGTGCAAATTCCTTGATACGGGAGTATGTCATGTGTGTGGGAACCATAGGCAAGTTAGTTATTAATACACCTAATCAGTATCATTTTAAAGCATTGCACAACGGTTTGCATGTAAGCTTATGTGGACCACAATATAAGCAATTGCCAAGTATCACAGTCTATAAAGTTTAAAATTGAAAGAACAACGGTGTGAATAGATTTTTCAAAAACTGATATGATTCTCTTACCGGAAAATCACAAAAAGATGAATGCTTGTATATATTTACTTACTGCATTTTCGATTGGAATCTCATATCCAAAGCCTAAACACAATAAAATAAAGTTTTCCAAAAATTCAAGGGTCATAATGCAAATTTCATAAAGGGTTTAAATTGACAATTTTGAAAGTTCAGGGTGAAAATTGAATAGATTCAAATGTTCAGGGGGAAACGCTTTGTTTCTCCAAATGGTGATCAAAATGGACAACTTTTGAATGCTTATCGAATGATACCCTTCTAGAATTTGAGTGTGTCCGGATTATTTATCGAGTCTAATGAAAGTTGTAGTTTGTGCGCAGTTTTTATTAATTTTTTCTGCAGGATCAAATACAACTAGTGTGCTCATCATGCATCAAATGACAAAGCCTGAAGTTGAACAAGACCCTAACTTGAACAACAAGATCATCCATAACAGCAAGAACCCAATATTCCATCTTCAGAGACACCAGATCGTGGTAGAGCTCCACCAACCGAAGCTGAAGAAGATGAGAATCAAGAAATGAAAGTGCAGATGTTATTGATCTCCGTCTTCGTCACAGAATTGTCAATCAACACAGCGAAGATTTCTTGATTCCTCCCAAGTCATCGAAGCTGATCGAAGACCAAGACGAGATCTCATGAAGCCCCGACCAAATCTCAAATCAGCAAGTATTCAAGTCTTCAAGGGGGAAATTGTTAGTGCACTGTGGTGTGTCTTCCCACATTGAAGATTGCCAGATGTGAAGACTTGAAGACCGAAGATAATTAGCTAGACCTTAGGGGGAGTCTATGAACATCATTCCAGACATCCTCAGCTCAGTGAATGGTTAAGTTTGCAGATCACTAGCTAGGTCTAAAGGGGAGATTGTTAGTGCACTTCGTGTATGTCCCCAGCTAGTGATAGGTCGATAACAGTCGTAGGCATGTTTGTATAATGTTTTTGATGTCATCGGGTTGCATTATAGGGTTTATATAGGCATAGGGGTATTTTGGAAAGATGCAAAGCTTCATACGCGTGCCACTCTCTTCATACGGGTATGAGGAACGTGTTTGAAAGCCTACTATATATACTCCATGCCTTAGTAACTTTTGAAAGACATTTGCGTATTTCATACAAGTGCAACCATTTGTGTGTGTTTTGTGTGTGTGCTCTCTCTCATATTATTATTATCCTACCCATAAACACCCACCTATAACAACTAACCGAATCGTTGATTCCAACCTCGATTCGATACGCATGCGATACTAATTCTTGTTAGATCGATCCTAGAGACGACAACCATCATTTCCACTTACAAACTCCCATGACACCAAGAACCTATCCATGAAATTACCAATTTTCCCATGTCGAAGCTCTTTGACTTTGACTAACTCTACAACCCATTTGGCTTTTGTTAAAATAGACCTTGAAAAAGACATTGCATTCAAAAAATGCACGTTTGAGATATTTTTAACGTTTTATTTGTTGGAATCAGAACTTTAATATGAAAAATAAGAACAAGAATATGAAGGCAAAGTTTCACTATTATTCAAACTGAAATGGTGAGATACAAAACAAGAGAACAAGCAGCCTTATATTGGCAAATAGAAACAACAAACAAGCCTACTTAACAGTTGAATAGCAGGACACTACAACAGCCATATTTTGAAATTTAAAAACTAAACGTTATGAGTGACTTTGCCTTCAACTTATTCCAAGTGCATGAACCTAACAACTCTCCACAAAGCGTGCACGTCCACAACTTAGTTTGAGTTATTTTCATTACCCTCCCTTAACTCAAACTCTTGCACTCCCAACTTTAACCTCAACACTTTAAATTTGTCTTTTGGAAGTGCTTTTGTCATCATGTCTGCAATCTGATCACGAGTACTACAATACATCACCTTCACTTCTTCTTTGTTCACCAAGTCTCTAATAAAATGAAACCTTAACTCAATATGTTTGGAACGACTATGCATAGTAGGATTCTTGGACAAGCAAATAGCAGACTGATTATCACAGTTAATGTGACAACCGGCAATTTCCGATCTGTACCGATGTGATTTTTATTATTAAAAATTAAATAATTATTTTAAATATTGTTAATTATTGAGTTTCGGAAGTTTACTGACTGTTTTTACGATCGAAACTGCGACCGGTTAAATTAACGCGATTTAAACGCGTGTTCTGAAAACACGCGTCGGGCATCGAAATATTTATATTTATACTCGGTTTTGTATTTCGAACAAAACCGACTACTTTTTATAGTTTATTATTGGGCCTAGAATAGAAACCGAGACGTTTCGCGAGATTACGGGTTCGATACGCGGTGTCTACCTACCTAACTTTAACCCTAGCTATTTAAAGCCCTTATCTTCTTCTTCTTCTTCATTTTGGCAGCCACAAGACCTTTCCCTCTCTCACTAACCCGCTTCTCTCTCTTCCTCTCTCTCTCTCTCTCACGCTAACCCCCTCTCTCTCTCTGTTACAAAAGCCGGCCGGCCACAATGAGGGTGGTGGCGGCGGCGTGGTGGCTCGGGAAGCTCACAGGGGGCCGGGTTGGGTTGCCTTGGGTCAGAATCGGGTTCGGGTCTCGAGTTTAGATGGCGGCTGTTCGGGTGACGGGGTTAGTGGTTCCGGTTGGTGGTGGTTGTTGAAGGGACAGCGGCTGAGGTGGTTGGTGGTTCAAATGGTGGATTTGCAAGGGTTTGTGGGGGCCGGCGATGGTTCACAAAGGGGCAGCAGGTCTACGGTGGTGCTGGTTTCGTGGGTAGGTGGTGCTTCGTGGTGCATCTTGGATGGGTTTTGTGCGGGTGATGGTTGGTGGTTTGGTCGGGTCCGGTTGGTGGTGGTTCAAGAGGACAGAGGCGGCGGCGGTGGTTTGTCCCGATGGGGCTGTTTGGGGTACCGGTTTGTTTTGGGTTCGACATGGTGCTCGGGTTCGGGCTCGGGGTTTTGTTCGGGTCAAGTAGCTCGGGTCAGATTCGTGTGCTCCGGGTCAGATCTGGTCGGCTCGGGTTTCGGGGTACGGAGCACGGTGCTGGTCAAGCTTCGGTCAAACTTGGTCAACGGGTCAGATCTGGTTCGGTTCGAGTTGGCTCCGGCTTACGCGCGTACGAATCGGTATACTTTAATTCGTATTTGTATATTTGTTGTGGATATTATATATGTATATAAATATATCGCTATTCTTAAAATAGTTTTGACTCGCGAACGAACCGAATAATAATAATAATAAACGGCAACTATATATTAAATCGTACGATTGATAAAAGTGACTAAAATACGTGACTTATTATATCGATATCGGACTAAAATGGTTGGACTATATATTATATATTGTTTTGTGTATAAATAAAAATAAGTATAGTTTATATATAAGCGTCGAAACGTATAAGTCTTGTTTGAATTGGAATTGCGGATAAATGAATTTTAGTCTTGTGTTTTGAAGTTGATTTTGGGAATTTTTAGACAACTTGTGTTGTCTGGTTCGCACAAAAACAGAGGAAACTCTGCCGAAATTTTATAAAATTTATAAGCGTAAACGAACGCGACATTTGTTGCATATTTCATTATAAACAACCTCCAAGTATTTTGACAAATGTAGTTTTCTACAATATCGTAAACGGTTTTCGACAAACGATTTCTTGCAACATTTAAAGATAAACGTCGAACAATATTTCCAAAACAAATACATATTATTTACTAAGCGTCAATTGTGTCGATCTTCAAAGATTTTAGTAACTAAAACATTGCCTTTTAAATGATTTTGAATTACAAAACGCTCGGCTTATTTGAGAAAGAATTATACAAAATTTATGTTCGAAACCTTTAAAGAATGGAAAAGAAGCGATATTGTTACTAATCGGTTTTAAATAACTATACTTATATTCTCATCAAAGAATATTTTCCTAAAATATAATTATAAGACGAGCTACGACTCAAGATAAGTATACGTTTCATAATATAGTCCAACGTGGTGTGCACACGAATAGTGACAAGTGCGCAACTTGGGTACTATGTCGTGTGTTAACGCATAAGTAAGATAAGTCACGATCGGTTCGTCGAGTTAAAGCATATCAGTACTCGAGTTATACACACGAGTCTAGATAGTTGGATAAACTACCTTTTAGCCGGATTATAGGCTAGGTCTATATGTGCTAGACTTTAAGGTGTCCTTTGTTGTAATAGGGCACGAGGAAGCCGGTCGAGGCTTGGACTTTATTTGCTAGCTTAGCATGGAAATTGAGGTGAGTTCATGACCCCACTTTTTACTGTTTTATAAATGTTTTCGGGGTGGAAGACATGCTTCTTTTATGCAAACCTGAGGAATTCCAAACGAACAAGTTTTTGAAAAAAAATGAAATGGGTGCGTGAGTGTCACGACCCTACTTTTACTGGTTTTACTTTCGGGGAAGAAACATGTTACATACTTACTTACTAAAGGTCATGTTATACTATGGTTACTTTACAAATACTATGCGGCTTTTATGGAAAGTCCCAGGGGGGAAACCATGAATGTGCGGGGATGCACAACGGGGGAAATGTGGATAGATCTATTGGGCCTCACAAACCCCACTCGACGGCTGGGCCGGGCGGGTGCATATTGTCTCTTATTACTGGCTCGCCGAGGCATCGGTTATAGCCAAAACAGCTGGGCAAGCTTCAACAACTTACAAACGTATAGTAATGGGTTCCCAACCGCAGTAGTAAACAAACACTTAACGTCTAGCTAACGTTCTTATAACCTAGTAGTAACGGATATGATCTTTTCAAACTTATTACAACTCTTTTATAAAACTTGTGAACTCACCAGCATTATATGTTGACTTTTTAAGTATGTCTTTCAGGTTTAAACTTTGGTAACGGCACGGTTGGAGTAGTCGGCATATTGGGATCGGGGATCCTAGAGGGTTAGCAATGGCGTTCAGGATATAAGAGTCTTAGATGCATCTTTCCGCTGCGCTGGCAAAGGCACCAAACGTCGCAACCGACGAGGGAAAAGTCGGGGTGTGACAGTTTGGTATCAGAGCCATAGGTTTTAGCGAACTAGGTGTCTGGGTAGATATCTAGGCTTTAACCTGAGTTTGTTTTGAAGTTGGGACCAAAAATTTCTAAGACATGATATTTAGTACGAACGCCTAGGAACTGGAATTCCAACCGTTGCCAAATCTGTTGCATGACTATTAGTGTATCACACTAGCTCAGCGTGCATTCCTTCGGCACAAGGAACGATTATTTTCTTATGTGAATAGGAAGTCGGTATTTTCTATAGTGGTATATAGAAAGGATAATAACACGTGGTGGTTAGGCATACCTCACTGGTGACTGGCGAGTCATCGTTTTAGACTTCAGAGCGGTTATTCACATAGAGTTAGCTGAGTCATTGTTTCTTGGTATGTGAAACAACTTACTTGTTTATATACTGTGTGTATTTACTTAAAGTATATATAGTACGTATCGCCAATGGTTGTCGACTCAAGCTTGGACGTATTGGGAACGCACACACGTGTCACGTTTGTTGGACGAGTTGGCAAAGGGATTGTTGCAGCATCTGCGGTCTCGCATCCCGTGTTTGGAGTATGCTATGTCATCAAGGTCGGTTTGGGCCGAAGGCGTCTTGATGAGGCACCTCGTTTTGCTGATGATGCTGCGAAGCGGGAATGCGGACGGGAAGAGCACTCGGAAAGGTGGCGCACACGACGAACATTATATTATGTTGTATATATATACGTGTTATGATATGAATGTGACGAGTGCTCGTGATACAACTTATGATGGAGGTTAATAGGATGATCTGGTGAGGTAAATTTTTGATAACGTAGACGTCACGTTATTGCAAATTTACAGGCACCTGATAGTTCTAAGAAATTCTATCATGAGGGTATCCTGTGTGTTGTTGTATATATATTTATATATATAAATAATGGATAAGGGTGTTTCATTCTTTTGTTGTCACGCACGTGATTGTCGATTCTCCCCTGTTCGTGTCATTTGTGACCTTGTTTTTTTTTTAAACCAGTTTAAGTTCTTGATGATCTCGTTTCTTGAACTTCAAGGGTTCATGTTGTAGAACCTAGTTATATCTTTTGAGTACGATGTACATCTCTCTTCTTTTGTATTCGTGGCCTTCAACATTCAATCATAAAGGAATTTAATTTTTGTTGATTCCTTATTCTTTTCACCAAATTAGACACATACTTTTGTACATGTGTCAACTATTGTATGTTTGGATTCTTTAAATCTGTGAAGGTCCATTGTAGGGCTTCGCATCAAACAATTGTTTCATTAATGATTTGCTTTATCATTACGTTGCTCGTAATGTTTGTCTTCTAGTCTTGCTATGTTAGGCCATTGTGGGCAATGAATCCTTTGATACTTCGTCGATGAGTTTCTTTAAAGTCGACATTTCAGTTGAATCGAATTGTTGGAATTTAATACAGCACCTTGCGGTGAATATTCAATCGACTTGGAATAACGAATGATTTTATTGACATGTCCCACCTTCATCAACTTGTTTGTTATTGCCTTAAATGCAGACACACCTTGTGGTGTTTAATGAAAAAGTTGGTGCACTAGTTGTTTCGTTTGAGGTGCGCCAATAGTGTTTGTTGACAAAGTTATTGTTTACACTTTGCATCCAGTTGGTTCTGAAACTTTATTTCGTGCCATTTGTACCGGCAAGTCCGTTGACTATTTTTGTTGTACTACCATTGGTTCTTGGATGATATCCCACCTCAAATTTTGAGGACAAAATTTCTGTAACATTGGGAGGATGTGACAACCGGCAATTTCCGATCTGTACCGATGTGATTTTTATTATTAAAAATTAAATAATTATTTTAAATATTGTTAATTATTGAGTTTCGGAAGTTTACTGACTGTTTTTACGATCGAAACTGCGACCGGTTAAATTAACGCGATTTAAACGCGTGTTCTGAAAACACGCGTCGGGCATCAAAATATTTATATTTATACTCGGTTTTGTATTTCGAACAAAACCGACTACTTTTTATAGTTTATTATTGGGCCTAGAATAGAAACCGAGACGTTTCGCGAGATTACGGGTTCGATACGCGGTGTCTACCTACCTAACTTTAACCCTAGCTATTTAAAGCCCTTATCTTCTTCTTCTTCTTCATTTTGGCAGCCACAAGACCTTTCCCTCTCTCACTAACCCGCTTCTCTCTCTTCCTCTCTCTCTCTCTCTCACGCTAACCCTCTCTCTCTCTGTTACAAAAGCCGGCCGGCCACCATGAGGGTGGTGGCGGCGGCGTGGTGGCTCGGGAAGCTCACAGGGGGCCGGGTTGGGTTGCCTTGGGTCAGAATCGGGTTCGGGTCTCGAGTTTAGATGGCGGCTGTTCGGGTGACGGGGTTAGTGGTTCCGGTTGGTGGTGGTTGTTGAAGGGACAGCGGCTGAGGTGGTTGGTGGTTCAAATGGTGGATTTGCAAGGGTTTGTGGGGGCCGGCGATGGTTCACAAAGGGGCAGCAGGTCTACGGTGGTGCTGGTTTCGTGGGTAGGTGGTGCTTCGTGGTGGATCTTGGATGGGTTTTGTGCGGGTGATGGTTGGTGGTTTGGTCGGGTCCGGTTGGTGGTGGTTCAAGAGGACAGAGGCGGCGGCGGTGGTTTGTCCCGATGGGGCTGTTTGGGGTACCGGTTTGTTTTGGGTTCGACATGGTGCTCGGGTTCGGGCTCGGGGTTTTGTTCGGGTCAAGTAGCTCGGGTCAGATTCGTGTGCTCCGGGTCAGATATGGTCGGCTCGGGTTTCGGGGTACGGAGCACGGTGCTGGTCAAGCTTCGGTCAAACTTGGTCAACGGGTCAGATCTGGTTCGGTTCGAGTTGGCTCCGGCTTACGCGCGTACGAATCGGTATACTTTAATTCGTATTTGTATATTTGTTGTGGATATTATATATGTATATAAATATATCGCTATTCTTAAAATAGTTTTGACTCGCGAACGAACCGAATAATAATAATAATAAACGGCAACTATATATTAAATCGTACGATTGATAAAAGTGACTAAAATACGTGACTTATTATATCGATATCGGACTAAAATGGTTGGACTATATATTATATATTGTTTTGTGTATAAATAAAAATAAGTATAGTTTATATATAAGCGTCGAAACGTATAAGTCTTGTTTGAATTGGAATTGCGGATAAATGAATTGTAGTCTTGTGTTTTGAAGTTGATTTTGGGAATTTTTAGACAACTTGTGTTGTCTGGTTCGCACAAAAACAGAGGAAACTCTGCCGAAATTTTATAAAATTTATAAGCGTAAACGAACGCGACATTTGTTGCATATTTCATTATAAACAACCTCCAAGTATTTTGACAAATGTAGTTTTCTACAATATCGTAAACGGTTTTCGACAAACGATTTCTTGCAACATTTAAAGATAAACGTCGAACAATATTTCCAAAACAAATACATATTATTTACTAAGCGTCAATTGTGTCGATCTTCAAAGATTTTAGTAACTAAAACATTGCCTTTTAAATGATTTTGAATTACAAAACGCTCGGCTTATTTGAGAAAGAATTATACAAAATTTATGTTCGAACCCTTTAAAGAATGGAAAAGAAGCGATATTGTTACTAATCGGTTTTAAATAACTATACTTATATTCTCATCAAAGAATATTTTCCTAAAATATAATTATAAGACGAGCTACGACTCAAGATAAGTATACGTTTCATAATATAGTCCAACGTGGTGTGCACACGAATAGTGACAAGTGCGCAACTTGGGTACTATGTCGTGTGTTAACGCATAAGTAAGATAAGTCACGATCGGTTCGTCGAGTTAAAGCATATCAGTACTCGAGTTATACACACGAGTCTAGATAGTTGGATAAACTACCTTTTAGCCGGATTATAGGCTAGGTCTATATGTGCTAGACTTTAAGGTGTCCTTTGTTGTAATAGGGCACGAGGAAGCCGGTCGAGGCTTGGACTTTATTTGCTAGCTTAGCATGGAAATTGAGGTGAGTTCATGACCCCACTTTTTACTGTTTTATAAATGTTTTCGGGGTGGAAGACATGCTTCTTTTATGCAAACCTGAGGAATTCCAAACGAACAAGTTTTTGAAAAAAAATGAAATGGGTGCGTGAGTGTCACGACCCTACTTTTACTGGTTTTACTTTCGGGGAAGAAACATGTTACATACTTACTTACTAAAGGTCATGTTATACTATGGTTACTTTACAAATACTATGCGGCTTTTATGGAAAGTCCCAGGGGGAAACCATGAATGTGCGGGGATGCACAACGGGGGAAATGTGGATAGATCTATTGGGCCTCACAAACCCCACTCGACGGCTGGGCCGGGCGGGTGCATATTGTCTCTTATTACTGGCTCGCCGAGGCATCGGTTATAGCCAAAACAGCTGGGCAAGCTTCAACAACTTACAAACGTATAGTAATGGGTTCCCAACCGCAGTAGTAAACAAACACTTAACGTCTAGCTAACGTTCTTATAACCTAGTAGTAACGGATATGATCTTTTCAAACTTATTACAACTCTTTTATAAAACTTGTGAACTCACCAGCATTATATGTTGACTTTTTAAGTATGTCTTTCAGGTTTAAACTTTGGTAACGGCACGGTTGGAGTAGTCGGCATATTGGGATCGGGGATCCTAGAGGGTTAGCAATGGCGTTCAGGATATAAGAGTCTTAGATGCATCTTTCCGCTGCGCTGGCAAAGGCACCAAACGTCGCAACCGACGAGGGAAAAGTCGGGGTGTGACAGTTAATAACAGTAGCTTCAGTTTGATTTAGCTCCAAATCTTCAAGCATTCTCCTTAGCCAAACTGCCTGACATGCAGCATCAATAGCAGCCACATACTCTGCTTCAGTGCTTGACAAAGCAACTATATGCTATTTCTTAGAGCTCCATGTAACAGCTCCACTTCCTATATTGAATGTATGTGCAGACACACACTTCCTATCATCAACAGAACTTGCCCAATCACTGTCATAGAATCCGGTAAGAACCATACCTGCCTTCTTTGTGTTTCTTTCATACATAATACCATAGCTTATAGTTCCTGCCACATATCTTAATATCCTCTTAGTAGATCCTAAATGAAGAGTAGAAGGTTGTTGCATGAACCTGGCCAACAAACTTACTGCAAATAGAATATCAGGTCTTGAGTTACATAAATATAGCAAACCTCCAATGAGACTTCTATACATAAATCCATCCACAGCCTTTAAACCATCTTCAACCAGCAGCTTCTCATTAGAATTCATTGGAGTGTCAACCGAATGGTTTCAAATCTTGCCACATGAGCAAACGTCTCCTCATAGTCTACACCCTTCTTTTGAGAGAAACCTCTTTCCACTAATCGAGCCTTATGCTTCAGAACTTCACCAGTTTGACCAACTTTAGTCTTGTAAAGCCATTTTAGATCCACAACATTCTTCCCTTCAGGCAACATCACAAGACTCCAAGTCTTATTCTTGTTAATAGCACTGATTTCTTCATCCATACTCTTGCCATGCTTTCTTAGATGCAGCTTCATCATAAGTAATTGGTTCAGCTGCTGACAGAGCAAACTGACAAGCTGCATCTTTGGAGTTGATGTTGTACTTGATTGTTGAGTACTGGGACTTGCTTCATGAACAGTTGAAACATCATTGTCAATAGTGGAATCACCTGCAACTACATCAGAGACATTAACATTAGTATTGTGAGAATTATCTCCTTCTTGAGCCTGATCATTTTCTCCATCTTCATACACCAGTTGATAGTTGATATCATGTGAGGGATGATTCCAGTTCCACTTAGCATCTTCAAAAAACTTTGGTTCCTTCCTGGAAATGATCTTCTTAGTAACTGGATTGTACAACCTGTAGTTAGTTGGACCAGAATAGCCAATCACTATGCACTTTTCACCCCTATCATCAAGCTTCCTTCTTCCCTGATTAGGAGTTATGGCATAAGCAATACAACCAAACACCCTAAGATGATGAACATATGGTTTTTCACCTGCCCATACCTCTAAAGGAGTTTGATTTATTAGAGCTTTTGTAGGAGCCACATTCAACAAATTGACTGCTGTTGCAGCAGCTTCAGCCCAGAAGTAATTGGGAAGATCTCTTGCTTTCAGCATGCTTCTAACAAGATCAAGTATGGTCCTGTTCTTTATTTCAGCTGTTCCATTCTGCTTAGGGGTGTAAGGATCAGTGAATTCCCCCTTGATTCCCTACTCTTTACAAAACACATCAAATGCTTTTGAACAAAACTCACCACCTCTATCAGTTCTAAGGGCTTTAATAAAACATTCATTTTGCTTTTCTACCATTGCTTTATACATTTTGAATGTTTGTAAAACCCCATATTTTCTTTCAAGAAAATAAATCCAGCACATCCTTGAAAAATCATCAATGAAAAGTACAAAATACCTACTACCACCAAGGCTAGGCACTTGCATTGGACCACAAACATCAGAGTGCACAAGCTCTAACTTCTTTGTGGATCTGCATGTTCTGGACTGAAAGGTGGGCCTGGTTTGCTTACACCATATGCAATCACATCTTTCATCTTGCTTGATATTTGGTAGCCCAATCACCATTTTCTTTTCCTTCAACTGTTGTAGACCTTTGTAGTGTAGGTGCCCATACCTTTCATGCCATAACAATGATTCTTTATCATGATTGCTGCTGACTGGGTTGGCCTTGGAAGCATCATGCAGAAACATATTGTTTCTGGCCAGCTCAACCTTTATCAACATGGTACCTGTTGACTTATTCACAATTTTACAAGCCTCATCCTCAAAATATAAAGCATGCCCCTTTCTCATCAATTGCCCAACACTCAATAAATTATATTCAAGCCTAGGAGCATAGTATACATCAGCAAGCAATTTAAACTAACCATTACCGGTGGGTATCTTCACTTCACCTCTTCCAGCTACTGAAATGTCCTTATCACCAAGTTTAACATTCAGTTTGAATGTCTCATCAAGAGAGATAAAACTCTCTTTACAACCTGTCATGTGATTAGAACATCCTGAATCTATAAACCAAAGAGAATTAGAGCTTTCACCATTTGAATTTGCCATAGAGCATAGATCTGGTCATCATTAATAACATGTGTGTCTTCTGAAATACAAGCAAAGAACAAGTGTTGTTCCTCACTTTGATCCTCATCATCCTGTTCAACCACATTAGCCTGCATATCTTCATTATACCAGCAATCTTTCTTGAGATGACAATACCTTTGACATTGGAAACACTGAGGACCTCTATTAGAACCACGGCCTCTGCCTCTTCCTCTGAAAGTTCCTCTACCACGACCACGACCATTGAATTGATCATTAAGGGACCTTCTTGCTTGTGGCTGCATTACTTGTAGTGCTTGCTCATCTGCCTTTTCTGGTGTCTTCAAACCAACACTCCTTCCATTCAATCTTGCCTCTTGAGACTGAAGTGACCCCATGAGTTTAACTGGTGTTAAACTAGTCAAATCATAGGCCACTTCTATTGATGGCACAATATAATCATACTTGGGAGATAAGCTTCTTAGTATCTTTTCCACTATTTTCTGATCTATCACTTCTTCACCATATGCACGTTGTTGGCTGACTATTCCCATAACACGAGAGAAATAGTCACCAACACCTTCATCTTCATTCATTGATAGATTTTCAAAGTCCCTTCTTAATCCCTGCAGTCTCACACTTTGGACCAGTGAATCACCTTGGTACTCTAACCTGAGAATATCCCAGGTTTCCTTAGAAATACTGGCACCAGCAATCCTGGAAAACAAGAGATCATGAACCCCTTGTTGGATAACTGCCATGGCTCTAGCATCTTTCTTTCTTGCTTCAGAGATCTTGGTCGGGTCATTCTCCACGCCTGTTATTCCAGCATCAACAAGATCCCACAGATCTTGTGATTTCAGAATTGTCTTCATACGAATACTCCGGTGTTCGTAACCCTCACCCTTGAACACAGGAATCACTTGATTGGTAAGAGATGATTGTTTTTCACCCATTGAATGAAACGAACAAGAGAGAAATGACAACAAATGTGGTTCACAAGAGCTAGCTCTGATACCACAATGTTGGAATCAGAACTTTAATATGCAAAATAAGAACAAGAATATGAAGGCAAAGTTTCACTATTATTCAAACTGAAATGGTGAGATACAAAACAAGAGAATAAGCAGCCTTATATAGACAAACAGAAACAACAAACAAACCTACTTAACAGCTGAATAGCAGGACACTACAACAGCCATATTTTGAAATTTAAAAACTAAACGTTATGAGTGACTTTGCCTTCAACTTATTCCACGTGCATGAACCTAACAACTCTCCACAAAGCATGCACGTCCACAACTTAGTTTGAGTTATTTTCATCATTATTTGAAAATGATTTTTCATTTTCTATGATTTGTGATAGCTCCTTTGAAATGTTGACTTTTTGTTTGTCAAAAGAATCGACGTAAAATGATTCCATTTTTATCGGTGAAGCAGAGTTGACCAAACAACATATGATAATTTTGGTGCCTTTGGAACCAGGGGCTGGACATAGGTAGCATCCAGCTGCAGTAAAAGAAGACTGCAAAAATTGTGAATATTAGTGAGTAAATAACAAACGGTATCATACGTACTTAAAAAAAGATTATTAAAGAGTATATGTTGGTTTCCATTTGCGCATAATTTAAAGTTGCCCTTAATTATATGTATAATATATAAAAATGGTGAACACCACAAGAATTAACAAAATAATTTGGAAGTATGACGAGCAAATATATAACTTTAGATGCGTAAAAATAAAATACCTTGCATGTGAATGTACGAAAGTAATCCAATAGCAATTTCTGTGCATTGCCCCGAACCGGTCTTTGCCTTTGTGATACAAACTATAATAATAAGTCAGGTATCAGAAAACCTTGAAGACGAAAAGAAGTAGAAAGATGGATTATTTTTTGTACAAATCTAAACGGGTCAGGTCAGGTTGACCTAAAATACCTTTCGTATTCAATAATATTCTCGTTACAGTATTCACATTGCATTCAATAATAATCTAATTTGTTGAATAAAAAAAATTATACTGTTTATGCATTAGCATCACAGTTTGGACAACCTTCTGTCGGTTGGCTAGATAATATAAACATCAGTGAGTCCCCGAGTTGGTTAACATTCACGAGACACCTCAAATTCTGCATGAAATAGTTCTTATTTAGAGTTTTTTCCTAAACTAGTGTAGTTAGAAAACTTATTTACCAAAATGGGTAGTTTGGTTATTAAATTCAAGGAAAGTCTAACTTTATGCATTCTCACTCCTAATCTTATTGGTTAATTTATATTCATCAACTAATTATTCATTTAATCATTTTTGGCATGAATATTATAAGTTATTTATTCTTATTTTTAATTTAGAAAAATAAATTATAATGTATAAATATTTTTTTATTTTTTTTATCTATTTCCAGTTAGTCATGCTTGTTTTTCTTTTCTTGTTTTTTTTTTTCGGTTTTGCCTTTTTTTACTAAACAACAATCTTCTATCTGTTATTTTTTTTCAATAATATTTTCTAGTATACTTAAAATTTTGGGTCACATTTTGAATAAATAGTTTTCAAGAAAAATTCTAATAAAGAGCTAGTTGCTTAATACCAAAAAAAAAAACAAAATAAAAAATAGAATAAAAAAGCTTAAAACTAAAAAATATAAAATGTATCTGTCAGTTCTTAAAAAAAATTCTTATTTAAGAAATGTTAAAACATGACACGTTTTATGTTTTTTACTTTTAAGTAGGGGTGCAAATGAGCCAAAGCGAACCCAAGCCTAACTAGGCTTGAGTTCGTTTATTTTAAAAAGCTCAAGCTCGTTTATTTTATAAATAATATTTATTATTATTCAAATAAATATACATAATTAGAAGTTATATAAATAGTGGGCTCGTTTAGGCTCGCGAGCCAGCTCGAGCTCGATAAGCGAAGCTCGGGATCGTTTACTAAACGAGCTTGTTTTTAGGCTTGGGCTCAGGCTTGAGTTTGTTATAGCTCGCGCTCAAGTTCGTTAAACCACGGGTCGTATCAAGCGTAGCTCGGCTTATAGCTTGGGAGTAGCTCGGCTTGTTTGTACCCATACTTTTAAGGTATTTTATTTAATTTTTGTTTTTTATTTTTTGTATTAAATTAGAAATCTATGAAAAAATAACTAATTTCCTATACAACGTTTTCTTATAAACCAATGTAAACAAAAATATTAAATCTAACCGAAAAAATTAAGAGCAATAAAATAAATTTAAAAAAAAAGAACAAGACGTAGATATGGAATTGAAAAAAAACGTGACTAGAATAGAAAAAAAATTATTTATGCATTATAATTTATTTTTCCAAATCAAAGTAAGAATAAAAAACTTATAATATTTATGCTAAAAATAATTAAATGAATAATTAATTGATGAATAGAAATTAACCAATGAGATTAAGAGTGAGAATGCATAAAGTTAGATTTTCCTTGAATTTAATAACAAAACTACCCATTTTGGTAAATAATTTTGAAACTACCCATTTTGGTAAATAAGTTTTCTAACTACACTAGTTTGGGAAAAAACTCTCTTATTTATGTGTGTGTATGGGTCTGTGTGTGTGGGGGGGGGGGGGGGATTACTTAATTGAATAGAGAAAACAAAGATACAAGCTTATCTCAACAAGCAGAATATAGATACAAGAATATATACAGTCACAGATCTAGTTCCCGCTCCTATATTTTACATGTGCAAGCTCCTGCTTGCCATACACATTAGTAGAGTTATGGAAGTAAACACAACTATGCAAGCTCCTGCAGCTGCATAGCTGTAGTTCCATCCAGCTCCAGCCGATGGATGATATTCACTAACCTTTTAACTTCCTTTGTAGTGCTTCAATTCTAACCTCATCCAACTCGAGGTATTGACCCGGCTGCACTTATTCTTGTTTATTTTCAACAACAAGCCCATTAACACTGCTTTCTTTTTCCCATTTTCAACAGACGCATGGGCTGATTCAGACATAACAACGTCAATAGCCATGATGTTTTCAAGATAAAATCGCTTTAGTGATCTTCATAAGTCGAAATCCTAAGGCAGAAAAAAACACAGCAGTCAGCCAAAACACACATAACTTTTTGATGTTTCAATTGTTTAAGACCAAAAAACACACATAAATTAGATCACCTAACTAAATCGCCTCATAAGACAAACATGCTTAAACAATGCAAACCATATTAAACAGTCTCAAAATCGGTTTAATAAGAAACCATATATATTCTGTTAAACTCAAGACAATAAACAAAAATCAAAACAAAGCCTAGATTAAATATTATAAAGCAACTTTACTGCAAATGCCGGAATCTGGCCGGAACGTTCGATCCACTTCAGACAGTTATCGGATCTTAACACACTCACCAACAAAACTAATAACCATATCCATTTTTTTCCACACATATCAGCATGAAAAAAAAAAAAAAAGAATTCGTAGCTTCTTAGGGTTCATAACTAATTAACAAACAAGATCAGATTCGGATAATATTCTCCGATAAGAACATATTCAAACTAATCCACAACTAAAATAAACTAATCTTCAAAACCACACTCAGATCTACTATCCACACCAATTAATAAAAGTATAAAGCCTTAACTTTGAAAAAAAAAAAAAGAAAACCCAACAAGAATTAATAAAGTAACAAACAAGTAATAACGTGCCTGGGTAAGAGAGGGCTTTGTTTATCAACGGAGTAAGAGATTAGACCATAGCCACCGAGATTAATGATGGTAGCAGAGGGATGAAGGGAGGTGAAGTGGCAAGACAAAACCAAGATTTGTGACGCATTTTCAACAAAACCTTGATGTTAGAAAAACCCTCGTCGCAAACCAATTACTACACATTTCTAACACAATTTTCAGCGCATTTCCTACAAAAACATTGTGTAGGAAATTTGTGATGCATTTCCTACGCAATTTCCTAAGATTTTGTAGATATATTGTGTCGCAAATTTGCTAAAAAAATAGATTTTTTTCGTCACAAATGAGTAGCAACTTTGTTAAAATTTGTGTCACATTTTTTCCGTAAGAAAATTTTGTAGCAAAATGCCACTTTTCTAGTAATGAAGTGTCCGTATGTATAGTTAGAAGTTAGTTCGTAATATGTTGTATAAATACATGTATTGGTGATGAATAATATTAGCTATTGATTTGAGTTATTTCTCTTATCTCTTGTGTTTATTCTCTAATTCTTTAGCTCTTCTTTTGATCACCGGTTTCAATAGGGAAATGAGGTTTTACTGATTATTCCACCGAAGGCATGACGCTGGATTAATCAGTAAAACCTCGTCTCCCGAGTGGAACCGACGCCACTCATCTAGGGTGGGGGCATTTTTTTTTTTTTTTAAGAAAAGTTATTTCGCAATTCTGTATCGAAATCTAGTCAATGTAGTGTATTCAAATTATTAAAGCAGCCAATTCATTGACTCTTATCATTCAAATTATTAAAGCCGCCAATTCATTGACTGTTTTAATATCTCCCCAACTACTTTCTTGATAATTAAAAGTATCACCGACTATGGCATTCAAACAATATCATCATTCATCAATGGTGCGATTTTCAATGTTTTTGTTTTCTCTATACATTTTTTCTTTCCATACACTAGCAGCAGACATAATGTTTGTGAATCAAACAATCACAGATGGCCAAACCATTGTTTCACCCAAACAAAGCTTTGAACTTGGGTTTTTTAGCCCAGGCAATGCCACAAAAAATCGATACCTAGGCATATGGTTCAAGCGACTAGCAACAGGCACAATCGTGTGGGTTGCCAACAGAGAAACACCTATTAAAACCAAGTCTGGTGAGCTAAGACTCTATCCTGATGGAGTTCTTATGCTCCGTGACTCGGCCACCAATCAAGTCTTTTGGTCATCGAATACGAGCCGAAATGCTCATATTAATCCAGTGGCCCGACTGTTGGATACGGGGAACTTTATGGTCACTGAAACCGAAACCGAAACCGAAACTGAAAACTATATTTGGCAAAGTTTTGATTATATTGGAGATACCCAACTTCCAGGAATGAAGTTTGGTAGGAATTTGAAAAGGAATATCATAAGAAACATGACATCATGGAAGAGTGATGATGACCCTTCTAAAGGAGAGTATATGGGTTACTGGGATTTTAATGGGCTGCCACAAATATTCCAAAAGAAAGGAGATGAGATCCAATATAGGCTTGGATCATGGAATGGTCTTGCATTTACTGGTAGGCCTAGAGTCAGGTTTAAATCAGTTTATACACTAGAATATGTTGAAAATGAGAATGAGATTTACACTAAATTTGAGTTGGTTGATAGTTTTGTTCTTAGTAAGCTGACGTTAAGCCCGGAAGGGAATACGGAGCGGTTTAATTGGTTTAACAGAACACAAGGATGGTTTTTGTTTTCGTCGCCCACTTCAGATAGTTGTGTTAGGTACGCGTTGTGTGGGCCGTATGGAAGCTGTGATATTGAGCAGTCACCGCCTTGTGGGTGTTTGAAAGGTTTTGCGCCTAAAACGCCGGATCAATGGGATTTGGGAGATTGGACTAGTGGATGCAAGAGAGAAATACCGTTGGATTGTGGTGTCAGGGAGGGGTTTCGGAAGTATTCGTTTGTGAAGTTGCCAGACACCAGGCGATCGTGGTTTGACAGGAATATGACATTTGAACAATGTGAGGTTAAGTGTAAAAGTGAGTGTAATTGTACAGCTTATGCAACCTTGAACATCAAATTTGGTACCGGATGTTTGATATGGTACCATGAATTGGTCGATATTAGAACATTTCCTGATGACGGCCAAGACATATACATACGAATGGCTGCAGCCGAGTTAGGTAAAATTAATCTCGTCGCACTTACATAGTAGTCAATTGTGCAACAGTTTTTTGAAGATTTAGAACATATATCCATTTAACATTTCTTTTCGTTACAGATGAAGAAAAAAAGGTGTCTGAAAGCATGTTAAAACTGATGATTATTGTCATCCTTGTTAGTCTTGTATCAGCCATTCTATTAGGAACATTATTCTTGATCATCAGGAAGAGAAAGTGTAAGGAACAAAAAAACTTTCTGGACCTACCATTGTTCAGTATGTCCACATTGCTTAGCGCAACCAACAACTTCTCAGACGAAAACATGATTGGTCAGGGTGGCTATGGACCCGTCTATAAGGTACTATGCAAACATGAAACTTATTTAGTTGAGTAGGAACATGTAAATGTATAGTGATGGTGGGTATGTGTCATATGGGATAAGAGCTTAAAGGAACCATTTACTACAGTAAAAATCTATTTCTTTGAATAACAATGATTTTTGAGATTTTATGCGTTTAAAAATATATTTTGACCGCCTTTCAGCCCGGTTGAGGGGTTCCCCTGTTGCTATTTGTTTATATTGGTTTAACTAAATCTACCCATTTGAGAGTAACACTACCAAAATGAACTTATAAGAGAAAGAGGCTGAAATTGTCAACTGTGAAAATATAAGAATGAAACAATACTTGTATGAATATAAACTTGTCAAATGCATACTTGTGAATGTCTAGGGATATCTTGAAGATGGGCGAGAGGTAGCAGTGAAACGGCTCTCTCAGTGTTCCACACAAGGAGTTGAAGAGTTCAAGAATGAAGTTATATTCATTTCCAAGCTTCAACATAGAAATCTTGTCAAGATTTTAGGATGCTGCATCGAACAGCAGGAAAAGCTATTGATTTACGAGTACATGCCCAATAATAGCCTTGACATGTATATATATGGTAAGTTAAAATTCAGAAAATATATGATGACAAACATAGTCCAAACATGCATCAAGAAAATGATTAACAATGATTCCTCCATTTCTTAGCAGATGAAGGACAAAGCAAAAAGCTAGATTGGTCACAGAAATACCAAATTCTCAATGGGATAGCTCGAGGCCTACTTTATCTTCATGAAGATTCTCGACTACGTATTATCCATAGAGACTTAAAAGCTGCCAACATTTTGCTTGACGTGGACATGAACCCAAAGATATCCGATTTTGGTACTGCAAGACACTTCATAGAAGATGAGACTGAATCAAATACCAAACGAGTTGTTGGAACATAGTAAGAGCCTATAATAACAATACTTTATGTGTAACTATTTCTTTCGATAGCATACATAGTAAGACAGTAGAATGAAGATCGTCTAATATGCTAACCCGCATCACACTTTTATGCAGTGGCTACATGTCCCCAGAATATGCAGGAAATGGGATCATCTCAGTAAAATCAGATGTATTTAGTTTTGGCGTTATAGTGTTGGAGATTGTTAGTGGAAAGAAAAACAGAGGATTTTCTCATGAAGCCCACAGTCACAACCTTCTTGGACATGTAAGATGAGAAAAGTCCATATTTGACTTGCAAGTATCCAATTAGTTTACTCTTAATTATCCATGAAAATTGGCTAACATGTTTTAACTAATTATTCTATCCTAAGGCATGGAAGCTCTATAAAGAGGGAAAGACATTGGAATTGTTTGATGCTTCTTCTTTCAGGTCAGAACACATATCAGAAGTGTTAATGTCAATCCAAGTTGGTTTACTGTGCGTTCAGCACCACCCGGACGATAGACCAAACATGTCTGAGGTAGTTACAATGTTGAGTGGCAAAGGTAGATTACCAGAACCAAATCCACCTGGTTTTTATACAGGAGACAGTTCTGGGAGTTCAACTACAATGGACACACAATGCACAAACAACCATGTCACACTTACACTTTTGGATGGTAGGTAAATAAAGATTTATTCTTGTCAAGTAGTAGTCTTCTTCAACTCTCATAAACTCCTGACTGTTGAGATCACTATATTCTTATGTTATGGATGGTTGGTGTAGAATTACTTAATAAAAAAACTGATAATACTTTTCTATAAATCTAATAATCAGAAAAGGATTCTTCAGATAGATATTTAAAACTCCTAGCTTTAGTTATTTCACATGGGTCTGAGCCTATGAGGTGTGGTTGAGGGTAGTCTTTCCATGCCTACCTGTCACGCCAACCTACCCACCACATTAGCATAAAACGCCCCCCCTTTATATTTAGACATTATGAGGACTACCCAAAGGTGTAGGGGTGGTCTTCCTTAGGTAGTCCTCCGCTCCTATTGGTCCAAGTTTAGTTTTTTATTTGTATAAAATTAAAAAATATATATTAAAAAAAACACACAACACCTTCTTCATCAGTTCATCTTCAACACCTTCACAGTTCATCATATCTTCATCAGTTCAACACCCCAAAACCTGCGCCCCTCCCTCCGCCTTCCGCCACACCTTCACCACCACCGTCAACCCCTTCTTCCTCTTTAAACCCTAAAAACTCAGATTTTTTAGCAGTAGCGGCGACTGTGACGTGAGTATACCCCAATTGGTTTTTGATGACGTGGCATATTTAGTGAGGTGGCCTGTTATTGTGGCACCCTTTAGTGACATGGCATATGTCACGTTAGTAAAAAAAAAAAAACTAAATGCGTTAGGGTTTAGTTAGTTTGAGAGTCATAGGGGAAAAAAGTTGTTAGTTGAGAATGGTGATGGTCAAGTGGTTAGTTAAGAGTGAGAGCAACTTTTTTTTTTTTTTTTTTGAACGGCAAGAGTGAGAGCAACTAACAGTCTAACATGTAATAGTTAGGGATAAAAATAATTAAACATATGACAAAAGAACCAAGATAGTCACAGCCTCCCATTACATGTATTCCCAGCACAAGCTAGTTCTTAACAACCCAAATGAGTATTAGACATGAAATAAGATGATGTTAAGACACCATGGCTTAGATAAACGACTGTAGGACTGTAAACGAACCGAACGAATACGAACACAGGCGTGTTCATGTTTTTTCATTTAACTTTAACCGAACACGAACACATAATCGAACACATTTTTGTGTTCGTGTTCGTTTATTAAGAAATTTGTCGTGTTCGTGTTCGTTTATGTTCATTCATTTTCATTCATTTAAAACCTAAACAAACAGTTCACGAACATAAACGAACACAAATGAACATAAACAAACATAAACGAACACAAATAAAAACATGTTAATAATGATTCATCACAATTCAACAAAGTTTAATACATCACAATGCAACCAAAACCAAATGACGGGGATAAGAAATATGGCGGCGCTATGGCCTGTGGAGACGGAGATTAGGGAGACGACGACACTATGGAGGCTGGAGGCTGAAGAGTGGAGACGGGGTTGTGGACGGCTGGAGACGGGGTTGTGGATGGCTGGAGGGGGGGGCTGTGGAGGTGGTCGGTCGGAAGAAGAAGAAGAAGAAGAAGAAGAAGAAGAAGAAGAAGAAGAAGAAGAAGAAGAAGAAGAAGAAGAAGAAGAAGAAGAAGAAGGTAGGGTTGTGGAGTGTGGAGAAGAAGGGAGGTGGGGCTGTGAAGTGTGTATAGTGTCTGATAAGTGATACAGTTAGAATGTTAGGGTTATGGTTATGTTTTTAGAACATATGAATTAAGATACTTAACAAAAGAAAATAAATACTAAAAATAAAGTTAAGTTTAATTAAACGAACAAAAATAAATGAACGAACATAAACGAATGTTCATGAACATAAATGAACGAACAAAACATGTGTTCATGTTCGTTCGTTTAATTAAACGAACTTCACACCGAACAGTTCACGAACAGTTCATAAACGTTTGGTTCGTTTACAGGCCTAAACGACTGTGTAGGATAGTGGTATTATGTATGACTACATGCATGCAAGTGAGAAATCTTCACACTTGCAAGAATGCTATATAGCAAGGCTCCAATATCCTGGCAAGAATGCGTTAATTTGTTCCATGTCTTCTCTACAAAATTGATTTCACTGAAAGCTTGAAAGACAAGCAAAAATTGGTCACATCCAGAGGCAGAACCACAGGAGGGTTAACTAACCCTCCGGCGACCGAGCTTTAAGTTGACTTGTACATGTGACGAAGATACATTTTTATATTTTGACCCTTCAAGATTTATCTAGTATAGTCAATACGAAGAAAAAAGAGTAAAAATAATTAGCATGCTCAAGAGGCTTCGGAGGCCGACTGGGAACTATTTAGCTTTGCTGTTGAAGAAGGAGATATAGAGAAGAAGAAGAACAACAAAAGGAAAGGAAGAAGGATAAGAGCATTCACAACCCGCCACCAAATTACCTGAGGGGTTTCCTCAAATTATATGGGGTGGGTGTGAGTGGTTGTGAGTGAATGAGAGAGAAAATTTATGGTGAAAGCACTGTTCACCCCTATATTTGAAAATCTACTATTCATCCATATATATATATATATATATTTTAATATTTTTGTAAGTGGTTGTGAGTGAGGAGAGAGAAAATATAAAGATAAAAGTAAAATATTATTATTTTAATTAGGAGAGAGAAGATTTAGAGGTGTAGTGTGATTTTTAGTGTAAATTGATGGATGAGATTTGATGGACAGGCTGTGAATGCTTAAAGGAGTGATGACCGACTGTCGTCAAGGGTCATACAAAACCTAAATAACCTAGATAGCCAGGGTAAGTAGGGAATATCGAATCCACGAGGAGCATGCGGTTAGCGTCACAATGGTTGTTTATTTGTTTATGCTAGTTACCAAAATAAATATACAAAATACAATTATGAAGTTTGTTATTATTATGAAGCTTGCTAGTTTTATCTTTTTGTTTGTTTTATAGAAATGTTGGAATGATAACAAAATAATCTAAATCTAAGTAAATAATAAAGATAAATGTAACTTCCGCCCAGGACCCTATTCGTATAATCTTGCAACCTATTCAATTTAGCCATATGAACACCACATAGACATAGCCTTGAGATTATTGGTTTGTAACTTTAACTAAAGATGATTTTCAAAAGTAACCAAACAACCTATTAACTAGGGATGATTTTCAAGAGTAACCGAATAACCTAATTATCCTGTCAGGATAACTAAGGACGATTTTCAAGCGTAACCAAACAATCTAGTTAAGCTATTACAACTCACTAATTTAGTTATCCTATCTTGTCACCATAACTATTTAGATTGAAATAATAACTAAGGACATGTTTTCAACGTAAACCGTACGCCTAGTTATCCATATACAAATACCAATCACCCTCCTAGTGATACTAGTCAGGTCAACCGAAGAATTGATATCAATATGAGTACACGTTTATTCAATCCAACACAATTAGTAAAAATAGTAGTTCATACATAATCAAAACGAGTTCAGAATACAAAATCAATATAAAGATTCACCCAGAGAAAAGCTACAATGAAGGATTTAGATACTAATCTTCAAAATCCAAGCTTCAATCCATGGTGTTATTCTGTCGTCAGGCAGCCAAAAGCTACGCTTTTCTGTTCCCTTCGTCCCCTTATGCCCAGCCAACAAAAAAGAATATTTCCACCTCAATAAATGTCGTTATCCAACCCTTTATTTCTTTATGATGAGCTGCTCATGCAATTTGGTACCTAGCCCAATTAATTTCATTAAATTAGCCCATATATATATATATATATATATATATATATATATATATATAGGGGGTGGATATATAGGAAACCTCATCTTCATGAAAAACCTTAGAAACTCTATTGTGACCATTGATCAAGTTTGATCAATGGTCCATGATTAATTTCTATTTAATAATCAAAAGTAAGTGGGCCACTATAATATAAAATTGGATAAAGGGCAATATGGTAATCTTACTAAAGCAAGTGGGCCACTTTAATTTTCTGAATCCTAGGTTTAAAAAGGTTGATTTGACACTTGTCAAGTCACCTCTCTCCTACTTTATGGCACTTTCTCCAGCACAAAAAATTACATACGTTAGTGTTGTGATGCAAAATTCTGACCTCGTGTGAGACATCGCTAACATGTGTTACCAGGCATATACTAAAAGAACATAATAAAAGATCACATAAATTGTGTATTTATTTAATAAATGATAAAAACGATCATTACATTCAATACTAAAAATGTATCAAAAAAGTTTTCATACATACATAATTATTTGTGAATGATAAAAAACTATTATAACAACATAAAAAAAATCTAGCTATGCTTCGTTCTTGATACCCATCTTCATCTTTAACACAAAACATCTCTTCACCTACAAAAAAAAAAGATAACACGTGTTAGTTGGGCTCTCCGAAACATATAATGAGACATCACTAACATGTGTAATGTACTCTAAAACATATGTTTTACTGAAATAACGTATGTCATATGAACCCTAACACACGTTAGTTATGCATATACTACGTATGTCATATGAACCCTAACACCTGTTAGTTAGGTATATACATGTGTTAGCATCACTAACATGTGTATAAACAAATACCAAATCTGCAAATTTCATGTGTATCGTACTCAATTTGAAGTGCCAAGTGTATAATACTCAAACATGTGTATGAACAACACTAAACGCGATTTTTACAACTATGTTAATTCTAAAACATATGTTTTACTGAATTAACATATGTCATATGAACCCTAACACACGTTAGTTGGGCATATACTACGTATGTCATATAAACCCTAACACCTGTTAGTTAGATATATACATGTGTTAGCATCACTAACATGTGTATAAAACAAATACCAAATCTGCAAATTTCATGTGTATCGTACTCAATTTGAAGTGCCAAGTGTATAATACTCAAACATGTGTATGAACAACACTAAACGCGATTTTTACAACTATGTTAATTCTAAAACATATGTTTTACTGAATTAACATATGTCATATGAACCCTAGCACACGTTAGTTGGGCATATACTACGTATGTCATATGAACCCTAACATCTGTTAGTTAGGTATATACTAGCATGTGTTAGCATCACTAACATGTGTATAAAACACACCAAATATGCAGTGCCAAAGTATATCATACTCAATTTTACAACTATGTTAATACAACTACTCAAATACGATTAATAGCATGTGTTAGCATATTCTAAAATCAAAACACTAGCACACGAAATATATAATATAATAAAAAGACATCAGTAGCATGTGTTAGCATATTCTAAAATACATGTCTTACTAAAAAATAACGTATGTCATATGGGTCCTAGCACCTGTTAGTAGGGCATATACTAGCATGTGTTAGCATCACTAACGTATGTGAGCATACAAGACTCGGATCGCAAAAAATAGACATGTCCTCAATCTAATAAAAATCTAACATAAACAAAATAATAATAATAAAAAAATAAAAAAAATAAAAAAAAACGTTAACATAAGTTTTTTTTTTCCATTCAAGCATTTGATCGAACACTTGGTATGCGAACAAAAACTATCCCCAAAACTACTATTATTATTATTCTAACAAAACCCAAACCTAACTACAAACAAATATTTCAAAACTCACCAAGATTCAAGTTTGATTAACACCAAAAAATCCAGATCCAGATCTACAAGATATAACTCACTTTCGAAGCGCAGATTAAATCTTTGAAAGCCAAGGATACAATATCTCGATCGTTGGATTAACTGACTAAGCCTAATCTTAAATTTGTATTTCAATTATTTGAAGATAACTTTAACTTCAGGTTGTAATATTATGTGGACAAAATTCAAAATAACATTTCGTCATTTTTTTTGAACAGAAGATTAATAATATTTCATTTAGTTATATAATTACCTGTGAAAATGTCGGAAACCACCACTCAAACCACCCCCGAAACCACCCTCAGCCATACTCATCATCGAGCCTGTTTCAGAACCATCGAGCCCTGTTTCAGAACCCCTGATTCAGAACCTCTGTTCTTCAACCAAACAGATCTGTTTTCTGAAAAAACTCATCATCGAGCAATTGTTGAAAGCCATCATCGTCGTCGTCTTCTTTGTTGAAAGCCATCATCGTCGTCGTCTTCAACCAAACAGATCTGTTTTCTGAAAAAACTCATCATCGTCGTCTTCTTTGTTTGAACAGATGTTGAGAAGATGTTGTGGTGGCTATGGTGGCGGTTGTGGTGGCTATGGTGGCGGTTGTGGTGGTGGTATTTCTAGAAAGAGACAGAGAGAGAGGATAGAGAGAGGAGGGTATAATCAGATTTGAATTTGAATGAAAATGAAGAGAGAGAGAGGGGGAAAACAATATATATAGGTAGAGAGAGAAGGGGGATAGTGGAATTGTCTATATTGCCCTTTCAATATTATATTATGATGGGTGATGTGGCTTAATATGGACCAAGCATTGGGTTTTTGGAGTTTTTCATCTAAAGAGGGTTTCTTACATATACTTCCCCTATATATATATATATTAGAATTTGTCTTGTTCCTTTGTAGCACAAGTGACGTCAATTTAGGCCCAATTTAGAACAATTAATCCATCCCATTAGCTTGATGACATCCATGTAAATGCATTATGTCAAAGTGTCAAATTCAAAGTAACCAAGTATTATATGTACCTTTTCTTTGAATAAATATAAGAGTATTTAAAAAGGAAGCATGATTCTTAAGGATTTATTTAGATTGACAAAATGTATAAACATGATATGCAATTTTGCTCGTGAACCACTATCTCTTTTTTTTCTCAACTTTAATAAAAGGGAAAATGGATTTTAATACCCCCAACTATCGTCTATTGGCGGATAATACTCCCAACTATCACTTTAGCCAATAACACTCCTAACTTTCAACTTATTTTCTTCCATCACTCCCAAACTAACGGAGATCTAACCCGGCTAGTCTTTGTGGTCAAAATGTAAAAACCAAAACTTTTGTGTGGCCAAAATGTAAAAAACAAAACATAATGAGCATTTTTAAAACTTTTTATTATTATTATTTTTTTAATTATATAAATCCTTCTTCCAACACAACGTATTGTTTCTCGACTGTTACGTCTGCATAATTATACTATCTATTAAAACAAAGACACATCTTTGTCTAATATACACTGCCACCAACTTTGACCCAACTTTATTTTTTTAATTTAACCGCTACATTTTTTTTGAATGGAAAGAAATAGAAACCCCAAGTTCAGATTCAAACCCCGAACCATTCACCCACAATTTGACCACTCCATGGTACCTCTTTTTTTTTTTCCCAATTGGCCATTTTTTTTTTTTTATAATTTGACCACTAAAACTTGCGTACCTAATATTTTTTCAACTTGGCACTTTAATTTTTTACAATTTGGCCACTAAACTATATAATCTACACACATAAGAACCAAAGTTTGACCACCAAACTTTTAGCTTTTAGACACGAGTAATTTTTTTAGCCCATGCGAGAATAACAGTCACTTAATATTATCTTTTATGTCCACGAAACCCTCCACGCAACAGGAGCTCCCACAGCGACGCGTGATCTTTACCGTCCACCAAACCCTCAATGGTCTATTTTACTTCAATTGGAATATTATTATTTTTCTTTTACTTAATAAATTTACCTTTTCAACCCTAAATTTTAATACTTATCATAAAACCTCTAGAATTTAATAGATTTATCATACGTACGTTTAATAATATTCTTTTCTATAAACGATTTACGTTTCCTTCACCCCCAAACTTTTTAGAGTTATCACACGGCCCTTGAAGTATAATAAAGTTATTTTTTTCCGTTTAACACATATTAGTGCTTTTATACTTTTTTGTAAGTTAAATTATTTTTTAGTTTACTTATTATAATTAAAGCTAACTTTTAACTTTATACATGTTTACTTAATCGTGTTGTTTACTTGTTTTATACCGACATGTAGATTAGGCTATATGGTCTATTTTAATTTTTCAATATAGTAACAAATTTAAAGATTTTTATTTACCATATCATAGTAAAAGCTAACGTTTAACTCCATGCATGTTTACTTTTCTTATTTTTACCGCCGTTTGGATTATAGCTTGCATGGCCTATAGCCCGTCGATATATCTTTAACAACTACATTCTCATCAGCACCCTCCTATAAACCCGCCGCGAAGCGCAGACTCCAACACTAGTTCACTAACATAAACAAATACCCAAACAGAAATTCATAAACTTTCTATGGCCATTTTACAATCTTTTATCTTTAATCTATATACTCTATTAAAATATATACCTTTTAATATCTTGTCTTAGAAGGCCTTTTAACCTCCCATCAGGTCTTACCAAGAACACAGTGAGTGTGATATGGGTATCCGTTAAAAGTTTAATTTTTGAAGATCCAAATCCGGAACACACAACAGACGACAGATCAGACCACCCATGTAACTTACTCATTCTAGCACTTTAAACAGCCAGATGAAGCTCTTTCAGATTAGGCCATTCGACGAAATGCCTCAAATTTGTTTAAAAAAAACCCAGATGAAGCTCTTTCTAGAGAAATTACTCATTCTAGAGAACGTACGGAATGTACAATAGAGGTCCCAGGTTACGGGTTTGGGGATCCTCTGTTCTATACCAAGGTCCCAGGTTACGGATTTGGGGATCCTTCGCAGCTGTTTTTGGTGCATCTGGAGCAAGATTAGTAGTACCAAGGTGGTTTCCCTCAATCGGGCTACTTGTATTAGGGCAGAAAGTATGATGTTGGTTCAGAATTGAGGTAGGCGGCTGGGATGTAACTAGGGTTTTCAAGGTTGGGGACGATAAGGATCACTAATTTGCCTCTGCATACTGATTTTGGAGGGAAATGGAGTATCGATCAGAAGGAATGGGCGGATTTGGCTGAGAAAATTGTGAGATTTCTCCCACAAAGGAAGATTTTTCGGTGGTGGTGAGTGGTGGCAGATGGTAGTGGTGACGGTGGTACCTGAAGGGGGAGGGGGCAGAGTGTAATGAAGAAGAAGAAGAAGAGAGGGGGGGGGGGGGAGTTGGGATTTATACAATTTAAAATAATAATAATAATAATAATAATAATAATAATAATAATAATAATAATAATAAAATGTTTCAAAAATGCCCCATAAGTTTTGGTTTTTACATATTGGCCACAAAGACTAACCAGGTTAGAACTCCGTTAGTTTGGGGTGATGGAAGAAAATAAGTTGCAAGTTGGGAGTGCTAATGGCCAAATTGATAGTTGGGAGTATTATCCGCCAACAGGCGATAGTTGGGAGTATTAAAATCCATTTTCCCTTAATAAAACTTTGTCATATTAGTAAGTTTTATCTTTGAAATCACCAAACCTAAAAAATAATGAAACTAATGTATTTTATAACACTAAAGATGCATTTATATTTTAAATAATATACAACAAACTAAACCTAAAATACACATACCAAACACTAAAATATATACAAAACTATCATATTAACAAGGTATTTTTCACAAAACATCAAGGAGACGTTTGGAAACTTCTGAATGGGTAAGTGCTGACCTAGTAAGAGATCTGAATGGTTAAAGGGTATCGAATGGTTAAATATTGAATCATTAGGTGATGTTTGGTTAGACATCTGAATGGTTAATAAAAAAATCAAACACTTGATTACACTCACCCCCCCCCCCCCCCCTTTCTCTTTAACCCAGACACCCCCCTCTGCTCTCTCCCCTGTTGTTTTACTTTCTTTTTCTTTAACCCACACAAACACATACATATACCTCTGCTCTCTCTCCATGTTTCCTTTTCTTTCTTTTTCTTAAACACACATAAACACGTTTGGGTGGCGGCGGTTGTCGAAGCAGAAGGAGAGGAGGAGGGTGACGAGGGTTGAGGAGGGTGGGTGGGGTGGAGGAGAGGAGGAGCGGGGTTGTTCACGTCTGAATCCAATCAGACTGGCCTACAACGCTGACCCGTTAAGAGCTTCAGTCATACTATTTTGCGTTCAAAGCCGACCCAACCAAACAACCTCTCTTCTCCTCCTCTGACCGAATCAGACGATCTGTGTGTTTGACTGAGGACATTCAGACCCAATCAAAGAGCCTCTCATTAATTAAGTGGTCTTTGGGTCAATCAATAAAAAAAAAAAAAAAAAAAACTAGTAATTAACTATATATGTTCTGACTATAATAGTACAGTGACCTATTCCTACCCCTCTTCAACATTATTTCATTTATATTTCTTCTATAATTGTATACTATTAAGTAAGTAGTTTCTTTCTTTCTTTAGTAAACTATCATTTAGGTTGCTTTATAGTTTCTCTTAATATAACTTTTGTAAAAAATGTGTCACACTTTTGTTTAATAAATAGTCAATTAGTAGTGTATTTTTAACATGTATTGTTGGGATATCATTTTAGTTAGACAGTGAGTTTAAAAAAACGTTTAAGAAAAGATACAAACCTAAAACCAAACACAATGGGTCACTAAAGCCGTTAAATAACACTAACACTTTAAAATAAGAGTTCAATAATAATTTATCAATACTCTAGCGAATGTAAAAAAAAAAAAAATCATTGTACGACCCTCCCAGTTAAAATGAAAATGTTCGGGTTCCACCACTAGTCACAACTTTTAGGCATCATTCCAAATATATTCAAAGCCAACCATGAAATTAACATGTGAAGGTTTACCCACTTTGTGGGGTTCCTGCCCTGGGAGGTCACAGGTTCGAATCTCACTTAGGGTAGGGTTATTCTGAAATGAGGGGCTGGACCTTAGGGGGGGCTTGGGGACCGGACCTAAAGGGTGCGGGGCTTCGTTATGGGTGGTACCGTTGGCCGTTCAAAAAAAAAAATGTACAAGGAAAAGATGCAACCATACCAAGCGAAGGGTACAACTTTTGACATATCATTTATTTCTTCTTGTTTAGGAATTTTAAAGTTTATATATTACACATACTCGGTCTAAAACTTTTTATATGTAAATGACTACGAGAGGCTGAATATAAAATATATGCGTTGATTAGTTCCCTGGCCATCAGATTACATTCCCAAAAAAATCAATCGATCTCAACTGTTAAGTTAATGGAGGAACGAAGAGCAACAAAGACCCATATGATCTTTGGCCTCTTTGTACTTTACACATCAATACCTTGTACCCATGCCACAGACACCTTACCCGCCAACCAAATCCTTAGATATGACGAAACCATTATTTCGCCACAAGAAACCTTTGAACTTGGCTTCTTTAGCCCTGGTAACTCCACGAACCATTACGTCGGAATTTGGTACAAGAAAATATCCACTGGAACCGTTGTATGGGTAGCTAATAAGAACGCACCACTCACCGATACCTCAGGCGAGCTAACTCTCACACCTCAAGGAGTTTTAATTCTCCGAAACGCCACCACTGACGTTGTCATATGGTCGTCATCAGTGAACTCATCAACCACGTCAGTGAGGAATCCGATTGGTCAACTTCTAGATACAGGCAACTTTATAATTTACGAGGAAGATGATGTTACCAATATTCAAGAAAATCCCATATGGCAAAGTTTCGACTTTGTGACAGACACTTTACTTCCTGGAATGAAGCAGGGCTGGAATTTGGTTACGAAGACTGAAAGACGCATAACATCATGGAGATCGAGCGATGATCCTGCTTCGGGTGAGTTTTCTTATATAGTAGATATCCGAGGATACCCTCAAGTGATGCTCATGGACGGTAAGGAAATAAAGTTTCGGGCAGGTCCCTGGAATGGACTCGGGTATAGCGGATCTCCTGCGTTGAGGCCAAACCTGATTTACAATTTCACGTTTGTTCTTAATCCGCAAGAGATTTACTACCAATATAATCTTTTAAACGCTTCGGTTTTTACAAGGTTAGTGTTACATCCAAGTGGTCGTATAGAGCGTTTGTTATGGATTGATAGCAAACAAAAGTGGATCCTTTATGTGTCTCCAGAAACCGATCAATGTGATCAGTATGCGTTGTGCGGTCCATCTGGGAGATGCAACATAGACAAGTCACCAGTTTGTGAATGTTTGAAAGGGTTTGAGCCCGCGTCGCCTGATCAGTGGAGGGTTGGAGATTGGTCTCAAGGGTGTCGACTTACTAGTCCTTTGGACTGTAACCCTGAAGAGGGGTTCAACAAATACACGAATTTGAAGTTACCAGACACTCAGAGGTCTTGGTATAACCAGACCATGACACTTGTAGAATGTGAGAAGATGTGTAAACGTAATTGTTCGTGTACTGCTTACACAAACTCGAATATCTCAGGGAGTGGGAGTGGTTGCTTGCTATGGTTTGGGGACTTGATTGATATTAGAACGTTAACTGGAAATGTGGAGAGGCTTTATATACGATTATCACCTTCAGAGTTAGGTAAACCAACATACAATATTAATAATGTTTTAATTATTTCATTACTATTCTTTATAATTGTCTAATGAATATTTTGATTTCACAGTCAAAAGTAGAAGCTCTAGTGCTGGGAAAAGCGTCCGGGTTGTTACGCCCATTGCATTTGTGGTTCTGGTCATACTAATTTCATCATGCTTGTTTTATCATTGTAATAGGAGGAAGATACAGCAACAAGGTACAAGATTTGAAAATCATGTATTTCGCTATTACTTTTTTTTAACATAGAAATTCTGTTCTTCCTTATATAACATGACCGAAAAATTAAATCAAGATAGCGGGAAGGCGGACAACAAGCTGCGCCGCCACCTCTTTCTAAATTGGGTGGCGGCGTAGCTAGAAAAAAAAATGAAACTAAAAAAATTCTAAATGTTAAAAGAGTCACAAAATGCATTTGCATTTGTTATCTAATATTTTAAGACCGGAACGGATAACATTATAACTAGTTTGTAATAATATAAGATACAAAAAAAAAATCCACATGTTTTGAAAAAAAAAATAAAAGAAAGAAAGAACTAGTCATGATTATATAGAAACAAGTTTAAAAGCAATAATAATCTAATTCATCATCATTTAACATAAACTAGCGTGTTCCATGAATTATGAAGTTTTATAATTATTTGTGTGTTAAATGGAATTTAGTGTAAACATATAGACAAGTTCTTTATTAGGAGTTGTCGAGTTGATATGTTCAAGTCTCTTTCCAAGCCAAATGTTTATTTTTAATATCCACTTTCCTATTGTCTTCTATTTCAAACAAAAGGCGACTTGTATGAAAAAATGTACGTGCCTTTTGAATCGTTATGATTTTCTATTTGGAACATTTCACAAAATAGTAACCAGCCATGATCTCCAGCCCAGCTGGTTTGAGGTGTGAGAGTTTACCTTTTTAGAGGGTTTCTATAGAGTAATAAGTAATAGAGTAAATTGGATCGAATATATCATTCTCATTATTCACAGAAGATTATACAATGGTTACAACATTAATACAATGACTTGATTCTAGGAGAACTATTGACTAAGAATATTGACTATGACTAAATAATTACAAAGACATAAAGGTAGCTCTTTGACTGTTGACTATGACTATTGACTATTGACTATGACTATTGACTATTGACTATTGATTGGTATTAATACGCCCCCGCAAGATGGAGGATCCATTGGATATGCCAATCTTGGAGCGAAAGGAAATAAATGGTGATCGTGGAAGTGGGTTGGTGAGGACATCAGCTAGTTGATCCTTTGAGCTAATGTGAAAGACCTTTAAATGACTGGCATTGACTTGTTCACGAACAAAGTGGTAGTCGAGGGCAACATGTTTCATGCGGGAATGGTACACCGGGTTGGCACAAAGGTAGGTGGCACCGGTGTGGTCACAGAAAAGAGATGGTGTACGTGCCGTGCGAAGACCGGTTCTTAGAGAAGATTTTTAACCCATGAGATTTCAGCTGCGGTGTTTGCTAGTGCTTTGTATTCTGCTTCAGTGGATGAGCGTGAGACTGTTTTTTGTCTTGATGAACGCCAGGAGATGATGTTGGATTCAAGATATAATATATAACCTGTAGTAGATCTTCCTCCGTCATGTATGCCTCCCCAATCAGAATCTGAAAAAGCATTTAAATCAAGTGAGGTCTGTTTATTTAACAATAACCATCGTGCAATGTTCCTTTCAAATAGCGGAGAATTCGTTTGAGAGCTTTCCAGTGTGACTGTTTTGGGTGGTGCATAAACTGTGAGAGTTTGTTGACAGCGAAAGAGATATCAGGGCGGGTGAAGGCAAGGTATTGAAGTGTGCCAACAAGTTTGCGATAAGGAGTTGGGTCAACGGGTGGAGAGGCATCCGAAGGGATAAGCGGTTCAAAGATGCTTAGAGGGGTGAGGACCTCTTTGGTACCATCCATTTTGAAAGTGGTTAAGATGTCCTGAATGTGTCTGTGTTGGGAAAGTAATAGACCATGAGGAGTTGGAATGACTTCAATTCCTAGGAAGTGATGTAGAGGACCTAAGTCTTTGATTGAAATTTTTTTGCTTAGGGCTTGAACAAAGATGTCCATGAATGGATTATTGTTTCCAGTGACGACAATGTCGTCAACGTAGACTAGTAGGTAGCAAGTGTTACCATTTGTCTTGTAGACAAAAAGAGACGCATCAGATAGACATTTTTGAAAACCGAAGCTAATGAGGAAGGCTGTTAATTCATTGTACCAAGCCCGCGGGGCTTGTTTAAGGCCGTAGAGAGATTTCTTGAGTTTGCAAATGTGATTAGGAAACGCCAAATTTGCAAATCCGGGTGGTTGAATCGTGTACACATTCTCATGTAAGGTGCCATGAAAAAATGCATTATTTACGTCTAGTTGGCGTAACGACCACCCTCGAGAGAGTGCGATGGAAAAAACAGTACGAATGGTGACAGGTTTCGTTACCGGACTAAAGGTATCAAAATAGTCCTTACTGTACTGTTGATGAAACCCTTTTGCGACTAGACGCGCTTTAAATTTATCAATAGTTCCATCGGGTTTTCGTTTGGTTCGGAATACCCATTTGCATCCGATTGGATTTTGGGTAGTATGAGGGACAAGCTCCCACGTATGGTTTTGAAGAAGAGCGTTGTATTCAAGATCCATTGCTTGTCGCAATTGTGGATGTTTCATCGCTTGGATGTGAGTAGAGGGCTCAATGGATGTAGGAAGGGGGTGAAGTGTGGTGGAGTTAATGAAGTTGGAATTGTAATATTTTGGGTTAGGATTGGGAGACCGTTGTGGGCGAGTAGAGGTGGTAGGAAAGGGGTTAGTTGAAGGAGTTTGAGATGAGGAGGTGGTAGAGTCATTGGAAGGCTGTGTAGGTGAATTAGGCTGTGTAGGAGTGGAGGATTGTGTAGGAGATAAGGACTGTGTATGGACAGTGGAGGACTGTGTAGGGATAGCGGAGGACTGTGTAGAGGACAAGAGTTGTGTAGGGTTAGGGGAATGTTGTGTAGGTTTAGTAGAAGGTTGTGTAGGGTCAGATGAGTGCTGTGTAGTATGAGGCAACTGCTATGTAGGTGCAGCAGAAGATTGTGTAGGTGCAACAGAAGGTTGTGTAGGGTCAGGAGAGGGGTGTGTAGGAGGTATGGGTTCGGGTGTGGGATCAATGGGAGGTTGTGTAGGGTGTGAAGGCTTTGGAGGATTTGGTATGTTGTGAAGAAATGATTCATAAGTGACAGTGGGAGATGCGGAGTTATTGGTGTGGGATGGAAAGATGTGTGGTATGAATTCAACATGGCGAGAGTGATATAGCTTGTTGGTGGCTGGATCAAAGCATTTGTATGCTGATCTAGAAGAGGAGTATCCAATAAAGATACATGATGCGGAGCGAGATTGTAACTTGGAGGTGTTGTATGGGCGGAGCCAAGGATAGCAAAGACATCCAAACGTTTTTAGTTTGGAGTAGGTGGGAGCAACATTGAATAACATGTCATAAGGTGATTTGTTGTTCAAGATGGTGGTGGGTAAACGGTTGATGAGATAAGTGGCGGCTTGAAAGGCATGTGACCAAAATTTTGATGGGAGTTGAGCATAGTGGAGGAGGGCAAGGCCCGTTTCAACAACGTGTCGATGACGACGTTCGGCCACCCCGTTTTGTTCGGGTGTATGAGGGGGTGTGCTGTAGTGAGAAATTCCATGAGTTGTGAGAAATGGTTTAAGACCAATGTATTCACCACCATTGTCGGTAAATAGAGAGATAAGAGTTGTTTGAAAAAAAATTTCCACTAGAGATTTGAATTGTGGAAAAGGATGGAGACGTCGGATTTTCTTTTTATCGGATATAACCAAATGTATTTAGAAAAATAATCGACAAATATGACATAGTACTTGAAGCCGCCAATGGATGTTTGGACTGGACCCCATACATCTGAGTAAACGAGTTGCAACGGTTTATTTGCAACAAATGAGTTTTTACCAAAAGAAATTTTATGGCTTTTATTTAACGAACAAGATTTGCAATGAAAAGACTCGGGTGACACTTTATTACCATTAAGTCCTAATTTAGAAATTAAGGACTTAAAGACTTGAAACGAAGGATGTCCAACGATATAGTGCCACGCAAGTAGAGATCTTGTTGTTGTTGCATTGATTTGAGGAGAGAGTGTGGTTGGTCCATAGTAAACGTCATTGACGTTCACGCCCCGCATGAGACGTGCCCCCGTGCGTAGATCCTTAACCAAGAAATGATACAGAAAAAATTCAACAGAAACTTGATTAGTACGACTAAGTTTTGCAACAGAAATAAGATTATTACGAAGAGATGGGATGATTAAGACATCGTTTAAGAAAAGCGGTCATGAGTTGGTGTGAAGGGTTGTTTGACCAATGTGTGTGATAGGAAGGGTTTTACCGTCACCTAAAACAATCTCATCCGGGCCACCATATTCGGAAAGAACATGCTTTGGTTGTTGTTGTTGTTGTTAGTGTGATTGGAAGCGCCTGTATCCCACATCCATGGAGTGTTTGGAACCGCAGTGTGATAAGATGTATTGTTCACAACCGGGTATGAGTAGGAATCATGAGTAGAGACTTGATGATCACGTAGAAAGTGATTAAGTTTGCGACAATCTTTTGTTACATGACCGGGTATGTTGCAAAAATAACAAAAAACGTTAGTTTGGCTGTTGTGGGTCGGGTTGTTTTGAGTTTGGGTTGCGGATTTGTCTGACCACGAGGAGGGTCGGTTTTGTAATGAGGGGTTTGAGGCTGAGGAACAAGGGTTCCAATTGTAGTTTTGGTTTGATTGATGAACAAAAAAGGGAGCCATTGAGGCTGCGAATCAGAAAAAAGATGAAAAGGTTGTGTGGGATGCGGACATAAGGCTGTCGAAAGCTGTGATGGATCGGTTGGTTCAAGGGAGCTTTAGGCTCTTGATACCATATAGAGTAATAAGTAATAGAGTGAATTGGATCGAATGTGTTATTCTCATTATTCACAAAAGATTATATAATGGTTACAACATTAATACTATGGCTTGATTTTAGGAGGACTATTGACTAAGAATATTGACTATGACTAAATAATTACAAAGGCATAAAGATAGCTCTTTGACTGTTGACTATGACTATTGACTATTGACTATTGACTATTGATTGGTGTTAATATTTCCACTTGGGGTTGGTCACAAGTTCGATTCTCGTCTATCGAAAAATCATACCTATTAAAGTTGAAAGGGCCCGGCGTGTGGGAGGACTCGAACTTGGGACCCGAAGGTTGTTAGGACTAGGATTTCACCCTTGAACTACGCCTTTCAAAAAAAAAATATTAACCAAGTTTTAAATTCACAAAAATATCTGTTCTGGTTAAGTTATTAAAGTTTATTTTAGGGAAATTGGATTTTAACACCCTGGACTATTGACAATTGGCCGCTGACGCACTGAACTACAAAATTGAACAACACCGCACTGTACTTTCAACTTATTGGCCTGTATCACCCTCAGACTAACCATGGTTAATTTTTTTCTGGCGTGGCGTGGTGACGTGTCCATTTTTGCTGACGTGGCATGGGGAATTGAATTTTAACACCCTAAACTATTGATTATTGGCCGCTGACGCACTAAACTACAAAATTGATAGATTTGAGCTTGGTTTAAGAGTTTCAAGTTTGATTGTGTTTGATTTGATTTGTGGTGAATCATTTTGTTAACATACACATATAAATGGTTAACAAGTTTGATTTATTACCCATTTATACTTTGTGGTAAATCATTTTGTTAACATACACATATAAATGGTTAACAAATCAAACACAAACGAAATATCTTCAAGTGTGATTATTGTCCAAAATGATTCACCACAAAGATGGATCTTGGTCCAATGATACCAAGAACCTATTGACCGAACGATACAAATATTCGAACTACAGAAGACAGAGATGATGACTTGAAACTCTTGAACCAAGCTCAAATCCATCAATTTTGTAGTTTAGTGTGTCAGCGACCAATAATCATTAATTCAGGGTGTTAAAATCCAATTACTCGTGCCACGTAGCAAAAATGGACACGTCACCATGCCACGTCAGCAAAATGGACACGTTAGCAAAAAAATTAACCATGGTTAGTCTGAGGGTGATACAGGCCAAAAAGTTGAAAGCACAGTGCGGTGTTGTTTAATTTTGTAGTTCAGTACGTCAACGGCCAATTGTCAATAGTTCAGGGTGTTAAAATCCAATTTCCCTTTATTTTATGTTGTAATCATATATAGTTTCCCTATAATGTAATCATATAAGTTATTAAAATAAAGTTGACTAATCTAATTTCAAACAATAACAAATTGTTTACTAAAAATTGTGAATATTTTAAATATTTTTAGAAATTGTGAAAAAATTATAATTGTTTATAAGTTTTTAAAAAATTTTATATTTATTTAAAATATATAAATTTTTAAATTAGAAAAAAATTAAATAAATCTAATTGCCATTTTTTTAAAAAACTTTGTATTTTAATATTTTTTTTACATCTCTTTATAAATTTTTTCACAATTTTAAAAATATATTTTGCAACTTTTTAATCCATGTTGTTATTGTAGATAAATTATCTGCAATTAGAACATCAAAGTAATTTTAGTAGCCTAATTGAAAAACAAAAGTTTTTAATGAGTAAATTGATCGAGACATTTCTAAAACTAGGTTAATATTTAACAAAGTTATCCCATTTTATATTTTACACATCTGCAATCTAATACCTAGTTTTACCAAATTCTGAGCTGAGAACCCAGATGTTTTTATGTAAATCGGTTAATTTGGATTAAATGGACCGGTCACACTTCTTGTTTCGGGTTTAAAAACAATATGATAGTTGTGTAAAACCTATTGCATGCATCTATTTATATATATAAGTATTGTGATTTTGACAATAGAGTTCCTTTAAAACAATACCAACATGAAGATGTTACTAGTTATCTAATCTAAAAGAAGATGTGTTTATGCCTTTTTCACAGCCATAGGAACACTCGTAAACGAGTCTGGAGATGATCTTCAAAATAGAATTGATGATAATGAAGATATAGAGCTACCACTATTTAGATTGTCTACGTTACTTAAAGCTACAAACAACTTCTCGGTAAACAAAAAACTTGGAGAGGGTGGCTTTGGACCAGTTTACAAGGTATTTTATCACTTCATAAAAATGGTCATTTGTTGCTATATCATCTTATCATATCCAATAAACCCAAAGCAAATAACCATTAAGAATGCGTGAAGTTTGAAATTCAAATTAAGACAACAAACAAAATAGAAGGCTTTCGGTTCACCATAACTATCTTAAAACGCTATGTGTCAGGGGGTACTTGAAGATGGGCAAGAAGTAGCAGTGAAGCGGCTAGCAAAAACATCCACTCAAGGACTTCATGAGTTCAAGAATGAAGTTATCTCAATATCTAAACTACAACATCGCAATCTTGTCAAACTCTTAGGTTGCTGCATAGAAGGATCCGAAAAGATGTTGATTTATGAATACATGCCAAACAAAAGCCTCGATTCCATCATATTTGGTAAACGAAATAATAATGAGAAAAGGATGAAAATTGACATGGTTGTAAACTAAAATTCTAACTTTTCGCAGATAAAACTCAAAGCGGACTCCTTGATTGGCCTTCACGTTACCACATTATTAATGGAATTGCTCGTGGACTTCTTTATCTTCACCAAGATTCTCGGCTAAGAATCATACATAGAGATCTAAAAGTTAGTAATATCTTGCTAGATGCAGACATGAACCCAAAAATATCAGATTTTGGCATGGCTAGAACTTTTGGAGGAGATCAATTAGAAGCAAACACAAATAGAGTGGTTGGAACATAGTGAGATTTATCTACCTAGCCTCATTCCAACTTATTTAGTGAATGAGTGAATTACTAACATGAACTTGGTTCCTCACAGTGGTTACATGGCGCCAGAGTATGCAGGAGATGGTATCTTTTCAATAAAATCAGACGTATATAGCTTTGGCGTATTAGTTCTGGAAGTGGTGTTTGGGGAGAGAAATCGAGGATTCGTTCACAAAGAACGTTGCAACAGCTTAATTGGATATGTAAGCTTCTTCATAGACAAGCACAAACAAAGTTAGTTATATAAAAAGAAACTAGAACAAAGTTGCTTACATTTTACTTTATTTTTGCCTTTTGAAACGAAACCTAATACTCACCTGTGTTCATTGTTCTTGACAGGCATGGCGACTACATATTGAAGACAAATCCTTGCAATTAGTTGACAAATGCCTAGGTGAATCAATCAACGTGTCTCAGGTTATGCGATCAATCCAAGTTGGTTTGTTGTGTGTTCAGCGTGACCCACAAGATAGACCCACTATGACGTCTGTGCTCATGATGTTGGGGAGTGAGGGTCCATTGCCTGCACCTAAAGAACCTGGATTTTATGTTGAAAAAACCATGCAAGATATTACTCAATATTCAAGCTCATATGGAACAGGTTCTAATAATGAACTAAGCATTACAATGTTGATTGGTAGATAAAATGAAAGTTGCATGTACCAAAAGAAGCAACTCCCAGCCATAAGCTATTTAAGCGTTTCCAATTCATCAACATAACTCCAAGTACGGTGTAAAAAATGTAAATTTCATTTTATTCTGGTTATTGCTAGGACAAGGATATAAAATAAATATATATTGTTTTACTAATCACCTCTTTGTATTGACTACGTTTACAATGATTGTGTGCATCATCTTGTAAATAGTTAAGTTCACACTTGTAGTCATGGGAAAGTCTCATTAGACCCACCTAACTATATGCGAGATTATAAATCAGTAAATAAGAATTGAAATACAAAACCTACTTAAAGAATTTGATATCAGCCAAAGTTAATTCTTCATTGATCAAATATAATGTTTAAATAGAGATTACAATCATAAGATTATTAGGAAACGTAAGCTAACAATCGAATAGATAACTGTAATATAAAAACTAATGGATAATGATAATGTTTACATAATATAAATCCATTACTCACCCTCAAGCTGGAGCGTGAAGCGTGCATGCCCAGCTTGCCGAGCATAAACTTCAGCTGTTGAGCCCCTAACGGCTTGGTAAAAAGATCAGCAACTTGATGTTTGGTGTTGATATTCAACGGCAAAATTTCCTGAATTCAACCCTTTTACGAACAAAATAACAATTCATTTCTACATGTTTAGTTCATTCGTGAAATATTGGATTATTAGCAATATGACGAGTTGCAATGTTATCACAGAAAAGAGGTGTGGCACCAAAAATTCGAACTTGAAAATCTTGTAGAAGCCATCTCATCTAAAGAATTTCACTTACAGTACTAGCCATTGCACGAATCCACCTTAGCAGATGACCATGAAACCACATACTGCTTCTTAGTTTTCCACAAAACGGGAGATCCCCTAAACAAAAGAAGATAACCAGTTCGTGATCGTCTCGTCAATTGACACCCTAATCAATCAGCATCACAATACGCCACAAGATTGAAACCTCCATGCTTTGGAATAAAACAAGAATATTTTGTAACCACCTTTAACCCATTTTAATTTGTTCCAATAATTACGTGGTGTATATTAATGGTTTAACACGTTTAAAGTTTAAATTTATGTTGGCATTCTGTAAAACCGAAATTATATCTTTTAAAAAAACACATTAACAACAAAAAAAACCCATAAACAAATAACTTTGACCCACAAAGTTTGGAGCCAAAAACAATGAGAGGATGACTCACAACATGCCATGAGATCGTCATGTGTACAAAATGAGGAGGAAAAACATTGAGTGTTAAATGATAGAGTGACATGTGTTACCGATTGGTTTCTTTTGTTAGTTGTTATAGATATACACAGATGTTTCAGACTGGTGGGTGTGAAGGAGGCCCATCATCCATGATGGTCCTCCACCTCATATGCCACATCAGCGTGGGGTAGGTCTATCCTCTCCATGATGATCCAAGGGTGTGGAGTGATGGACATCCCTCCATTAAAAAAATCACCAATCAAAAGGCACGGCTTGACCAGCAATAGGTTGCCATCAATGATGATGATGGACCAAGGGGGTAGTGTTGCCTCCCCTCCCTTAAACATGATGCCCCTATACCATTCCCCACACCCAATAGCCTCATGTTGTATTGTTGTTTATTCCTTGATTTGGTACTTTCCTTTTATGCAGAGTTAATGTTGTAAATATCTAAATAGAGTGGGTTATCTTCAATTTAGAAGGTTGTCCTTGATACTTTAAGCCTTATAGTTGCTCAAGTCTTTTGTATATTGCAAATAAGGGCGTAGCTTCATAGGGGTGGGAGGGGGCGCCTAACAGGGCCGTCTTCGAAAATGTTAAAAAAAAAATTATGCCCTCAGCAACATAAAAAAAAACAGGCCCTACCCATATAAGCTCCTCAGTCTTATATATATAAAAGGAGGAAAAAGTTCATAATACGACGATAATTGTTATAAAATAAATAAAACAAAAGTAATATAGCGAAATGATAGAACCTACTTACATAAGCGAATAGTGTGGCTCTCCTAGCGTTTTTCGAAGTAAAGGTCTCGATCAACTCTTTATAGTCCATACCTTCTAATATTTCACTTTCAATAGCTATCATCGCCAATCCGTTAAGCATTTCTTCAGACATTTAAATCAAATAACATTCAAAGTTTCAAACTAATATCAGTCTTCACTCTTCAAAACAAACAATAATCAATTAAAAAATAACAACAAATCAGCAGTCATCGATGCAGTTTCAGAAGAAACTAAAGTAATACACAAACATGAAAAAGTGAATAAACAAACAAGTGAAGAGACCATTGCGGCGCTGCAGCTGCTTTAGTGAAGTCCCTGGATGTTGTAGTGCTGTTGTGGTTCATGAAGATGGAAACCCTAGGGCCTGGGCGCTCGCTGCTTTTGGTTTTGGCGCTCAATATCCAGAGTTCCAGACATATTCCCCAAAATAATAACATAATCAATGGGCTGGGCCTAAGGGATTTGAAATATCACTGGCCCTTAAACAATTCTGGCCCTCAGCAACAGCCCACTCTGCCCTTGCTTTGGGCCGGGCCGCCTGACCCCTTAAATTTTTGCTCAGAAATTTCGATTATATAGTATTCATAAAGTAATTTTTTGGTATATAAGGTTTCGACTCCCCGTAACTGATGACTTCCGACCCCCTAAAATTTTCGCTTAAATTTCGCCAGTGATTGCAAATTGACCTTTTCCAGTTAGCACAAAAAAACACAATTTAAAAATGGCTTGGCAACGCACGCATGAAGAATACCTAGTTCTAATAGCTTCTTTTTATTCAATCAAGTATAATTAACATATATTTATATATTAAGTTATAACATAAATGAATAAAATTACATAACACGTTAAGCTATGATAACAATCACCTTAGACCCACCGTAGTGGGCATAAAAGTGGGCACTATTTTTAAAAATAAAGCCCCCCACACCGTTACCGAGGGGGGGGGGGTATATTTGAAAAAGAGGTTTTGGCGTGATAAAAATAACGCCAGAAACAAAATTCCCCTCACCAATCATGGGTTGCCACCTCATCCTCTCTATATTTTTATTATTATTTTTTTAATTTAAAAGATAAAATAAAATATTTGAAAAAGAGGTTTTGGCGTGATAAAAATAACGCCAGAAACAAAATTCCCCCCACCAATCATGGGTTGCCACCTCATTCTCTCTATCTTTTTATTATTTTTTTAATTTAAAAGATAAAATAAAATATTAATAGGGGCTTTATAAATAAAGCCCCTACAACTACACCTATTTTTCACTTTCTCTCTCCATGCTGACTCAGCTGTTACGTGAACAATCCAAAAAGAGGGCTTTATAAATAAAGCTCCCCACTACACATGGTCTTATGTGACGTTGTTGGTAGCACGGACAAGTGTGTTTTCTAGATACTATTAATTAGTCGCGTAATGGTGTGAAACAACAACGAAAAAGTTTGTATTGATAAGATCTATCAAAAAATATTGGCGTCAATGACACTGCATAGACCACCTTCCACCAATCAAACCCCACAAAAATGGATAATGATTTACCCGGTCAATCAAATTGGACTTTTGTTAATTTGTAGTCTTCAAAACTGAACGAAAATGTTTTTATTTTTCATAATAAGCCAAAGGATGATCAGAACCAAGTTGATCATTTGCTTTCTTGTACTTCATGCATCTATAACTTGTACATTTGCTTCAGACACCGTGTCCGCAAACCAAACCGTTAGACATAACGAAACCATCGTTTCGCCGAAAGAAACCTTCGAACTTGGTTTCTTTCGCCCCGGTAACTCCATAAACCATTATGTCGGAATACACCACTCAGACATACCTCCGGGGAGCTAACTCTCACGTCTCAGGGAGTTTTAGTTCTCCGCGATGCCACCATGGGCAACGTAATATGGTCCTCAGTAAACTCATCAACCATGTCAGTAAAAAAAGTGAAAAATCCGATTGGTAAGCTTCTAGACACAGGCAACTTTATAATTTACAATGAAGGTGAAGGCATCAATCAAGAAGATCCCATATGGCAAAGTTTCGACTTTATGACAGACACTTTACTTCCTGGAATGAAGCATGGCAAGAATTTGGTTACCGGGATTGAAAGAGACCTCACGTCATGGAAATCTGACGACGATCCTGCTTTGGGTGAGTTTACTGATCGGATTGATACAAGAGGTTACCCTCAGCTGATCATAACGCAAGGCGGGGAAATAAACTTCCGGGGAGGTCCATGGAACGGTCTCAGGTTTACTGGAACTCCTAATTTGAAACCGAACCGATTTTTCACCTTCACCTTTGTTGTTAACCATAAAGAAATTTACTTCCAATATAATCTTATAGATACTTCAGTTTTGATGAGGCTGGTATTACAACGAAGCGGTCGTTCAGAGGGGTTGTTATGGATTGAGAGCAAACAAGAATGGAACATTTTTACAGCTCCACAAAAAGATAGTTGTGATCAATACGCAGTGTGCGGGCCATTCGGGAGCTGCAACATTGATAACTCCCCTGTTTGTTCGTGCTTGAGGGGATTTGAACCCACAGCTCCTAATCTGTGGAATAATACAGACTGGTCACACGGTTGTCGGCATACTATCCCTTTGGATTGCAACCCTGGGGAAGGGTTCAACAAATATCCAAATCTAAAGTTACCGGACACTCGGGGGTCATGGTATAACCAGACCATGACCCTTGTAGAGTGTGAGAAGACGTGTAAAAGCAACTGTTCATGTACGGCTTACACTACTTTAGATATCTCAGGGAGCGGGAGTGGTTGCTTGCTATGGTTTGGTGACTTAATTGATATCAGAACGATGGCTGAAAATGGGGGCACTCTTTATATACGAGTGTCGGCTTCTGAATTAGGTAATATTAAAAGAATGTTCATTATTATCTGTCTATAACACATAACTAAGACGCTATGGTTTGATCCACAGACTCGATAAAAAACAGTGGAAGCTCAAAAGCAGGGGGAAGAGTATGGGTTATTTTCCCCATAGCATCTGTAGTTTTGGCCATACTAGTTACATCATGCTTATTTTACTGTTTTTATAGGAAGAAACAACCACATCAAGGTATTTCTCTACTTATTAATGGGTCAACTCACATTATATATTATTTGATGTTTAAAAGGTATGCAAACATATTTTGAATCAGTGAAAACCTGCTGAATAATCATAAAAATACATCACTAAATAAGTAAATAATCATATTTGTGACATTAATTTATTATTATAAACAATTTTGATGTTTCGAAGAAAATATTTCTAATCAACCAACCCAACATTGTCCGCTGCACTTCACAGGGACACCGGGAAATGAATCCGTACATGATCCTGAAAATATAAGTGGTGATGAAGATCTAGAATTACCACTATTTGGCTTGTCTACATTATTTACAGCTACAAACAACTTTTCAATGGACAACAAACTTGGAGAGGGCGGTTTTGGACCTGTTTACAAGGTATTCCCTTCTATGTCATACATATGGTGTTCTGTGACACACATTTGTTTCCTCAAGAACAAGTCACAAGATAATCATGGACTAGATGGATCACATTCATTGATTGAATCGCACACATACTTTGTTGTTTACTTAGTCATTTTCTTGTGATTTTGAGTGATTCGTGAACAAAGTGGGTACCGCCGTACCGAACAACAAAAAAAAAGGCAAAATGAATAAGACTAGAAGGGTTTAATTGCGACACTCACCTTAAAAGGTTATGTATCAGGGCGTACTTGCAGATGGGCAGGAAGTAGCAGTGAAGCGCCTAGCAAAAACATCCACTCAAGGACTTCACGAGTTTAAGAATGAAGTCATCTCCATATCTAAGCTACAACATCGCAATCTTGTTAAGCTCTTGGGCTGCTGCCTAGAGAGAACAGAAAAGATGCTGATATATGAATACATGTCAAACAAAGGCCTAGATTCATTCATATTTGGTAAATAAAACATGAACCAAAATTCTTAGCAAAGGCATAAAAGAAAATAGGTTAAGCTAAAGTTAATTCAAACTATACACAGATAAAACTCAAAGCAAACTCCTTGATTGGACTACACGTTATCACATTATCAATGGGATTGCTCGTGGACTTCTCTATCTTCATGAGGATTCTCGGCTTAGAATTATACATAGAGATCTCAAAGTCAGCAATATTTTGCTTGACCAAGATATGAACCCGAAGATATCAGATTTTGGCATGGCTAGAAGTTTTGGAGGAAAACAGATGGAGGCAAACACAAACAGAGTAGTTGGAACATAGTAAGACTCATCTACCCTTACCACATTCAAATATATTTAGTCAACCACTTACATTAACTTTGATTTTTCGCAGTGGTTACATGGCACCAGAGTATGCAGGAGATGGTATATTTTCTGTAAAATCAGACGTATATAGCTTTGGCGTATTAGTTCTGGAAATTGTCTGTGGAGAAAAAAACAGAGGGTTCGTCCACAAAGAACATGGCAACAACCTTATTGGGCATGTAAGTTTGGTTTTGGGTCAAATTGTCAAATCACATGTTCTAATTTTGTCATCGCTATGACGCTACCTATTCTTCTCCTTAGGGCAATCACAAGGGAGCCATTGAAATCAATTCATTATATGCATGTTTAGTATTTGAGGGTTAAAAAACTCATTTTCCTTTTAGTCGTATCTACTGTGATAAGAAGGCGTTGTTAGCTTAGTTCGGTAGAATTTGGCCATGTGGGTCTCCAAAGCCTAATTTCGTAAGTTAAAATCCTACAAAGCGTTATCTGTTCTTGTTAAGGGCTAATCAGAAACTGTTTTGGATAACTTTCTTTGTTTACAGCAATCAAAACATAAGAAACTGTTAAATTTTGATTAACAACCTGTCAGAATGACGAGTGCAAGCTGTGGCAACTTTAAACACGTTATAGGCATTTTCATCAGACAGTGAACTTCAAAGATTACCCTGACTCATGTTCATGTTGTTGACAGGCATGGAGACTCCAAAATGAAGGCAAATCCTTACAGTTAGTTGCAAAGTGTCTAGGGGAATCAACCAATTTATCGCAGGCTCTACGATCAATCCATATTGGTTTGTTGTGTGTTCAGCGTCACCCTGAAGACAGACCCACTATGACTTCTGTGATCCAGATGTTGGGGAGTGAGGGTCCGTTGCCCTCACCCAAAGAACCAGGATTTTACATTGGAAAATGTATGCAAGATGCTAATCAATCTTCAAGTTCATATGGAGCAAGTTCTAACAACGAGCTAAGCATTACAATGCTGAGTGGTAGATAAGATGAAAGTTGCATGTATTAAAAGAAAACAACTTCTACCTATAAGCTTATTAAGCATTTCGGATTCATTAATGTAACATATATTACTGTGTAAATAATGTTAACTTATGTTTATCTTGCTAGTTGCCAGAACAGGGATCTATAACAAACACGTATACTCTATATCAATAAAGGTGTTCAACATTCAGGGCCGTCGTGGAATTGTTAGATGAAAATCTAATCTTGAGTTTTGTGAGGAGTCGGTTATGAAAAGCATGCAGATTAAAACAAATTTTGTACATTGTTTTCAAAATAACAAGAATGCTTTTTACCCAATCATTTCTCCTATTAGATTTTCCATGTGAATAGTTATAAATCAAGTAAAGGTTACTAAAAAGCACAGATATAATTCACTCACTAATCACATACTCCCTTCATTGATGAGCACTCTAATTAGACCAACAACTTGTAGATAGTAGTTTCTATCTTTACAACAATTTTTTAGGGCTAAATACACTTCCAGTGTTGTAAAAATCGGGATTAATTAAATTTCATCACGTTGGACCTAAAGCTGGTAAGTTTTTTTCTCTCTATGGGTAGTCACCGGTTCCCTATACCGGAAAAGTTTCAAGGCCGTATTACGAAGTTTTTTGTGACAAATCTACCGGATAAATGCAGCGGGAAGGATTTAGCAGAACACACAAGGCACTTGGGGGGTATTTTTGAACTGTATATTGCTAGGAAGAGGGACAAATTTGGGAATCGGTTCGGTTTCATCTCCTTGCTGGACGTAAAAGATGCTGATGAGATGACGAGGCTTTTGTCTGGGGTGAAGATAGGTGATTATGGAATAAAAGCTAATGTTGCAAGGTTTACGTTTGAAGAAGGAGAGATTGGGCCGCCACCGAGGGTGAATGTTAAACCGGTTAATAAATCGGCTGATGAGGAGGGGAAGGCGGAAGGCCAGAAAAAAGGAGACAGGTTTTATTCTCAAGGAGGTAGATCGTTTCAGGGGACCTAAAGCTGGTCAAAATTGGTCAAAATCTTTGAAGTGTTTAAAAATATATGCTTATTGATCCAACCAGAATAATAAGTTCAAAAAATTAAAAATAACATTTCAATCCGATTAATCCTTAGTTGGTACCTCGCCCGAATAGCAACTAGCGATTTTTACAACCATGAGCACTTCCCCTTTATCCGGGCATGGAACGAACAATTAATAATTTCAATCTGGGAAGAAAAATAATACTAGCAAGTAGCAATAAACACAGCATTCTAAATTACCAAATAACACATCTTTTAGCAATTGAGCAAAAATTCATAAACAACAACTAATAAATGAGCAAGTGGATATAAGTCTATAACAATTGAGCAAAAACCACAAACAAAAGTACTAACACAGTAGTAGCAATTAACAAAGTATTTATTTAACTACTGATGAACTATCAGCAATTAATACAATATTAGAAAATTAGGGCGGAATAGGTTATAATTAGAACTGAAGTAAGGAATCATCGATGAAGTAGTACCTTCAATTCAAGTCTTCCAATTAGGGCATCTCGATGAATGTAGGAGTTTTGATTGTTTACTTTAGTTCGAAAAATCGTTCTTGTGTTATGATTACTTAGCCACAAGCCCAATTTAGGATTAATGAAAAATATCTTTATTTTCTTTCAAAATGTGTCCCTACAAAAACAGAGGTGGACAAATCGGGTTGTTTTTTAATTGCCAAACCATTTCGTGTTATAAACCCTAAGTGGTGGGCCAGATCAAAATTTGTTAAAATTGATTTGTATAATAAGAAGTGGTTTGGGTTATAAATGGGTTTTAGGTGGAATATAAATATATAGGGAAAAGATTCGGTATAAATAGCTTTTTTGGTAAGAACTGTGAGAATCAAAGGAGGGTATTTTTTTTTATTTTTTTTTTCAAAATTTTTTTTTCCAATATTGTTAAACATGTATTATAGTATTGAAAACTAAAAAAAAAATAAAAAATAAAAAATTTGGTGTAGAGTAATTACGTGTAGAGTAATTACATAATTACTCTAGTGTAAACTAATGTATTTACCTTAATGACCTAATTACACTAATTTTTTTTTTTTAATTTTTTTTGTATTATTCATTTAGAAAGAATGTTTAAGCACATGGGAAAAAAAAAATTCTAAAAAAATAAATAAATTTTTTTTACCCCCTTTGATTCTCACAGTTCTTACAAAAAAACTATATGTATTTGATCTTTACTCTAAATATATAATGACTAGTTTATTCATTTGGTGTTCTTGCGTAGACAAATTCAATATGAAATGATAAAATGTACTTCTTGTAAAAGAAATAGGTAGTTTATTCAACGAAATTTTTTTTAAAGGATCAACAATCGATAATTTATAAAATCTACTTCTGATTCTATGTATGCACATCATGCTCGAGTAAAGTCTCTATATAATTTTGTGACTTCCTCAAGAGATTCTAAAGCTGTAATTTAAACCTGAAAAAAAAAATTAGTATCAAATGATATGTCATGATGGTAATTGATTTAAGAAGCGTGCATGGTGGGTTGATTAATTATCACTTGTTAGCTAGAAATTTACCTGGTGTCTAAGAATCATAGACTACATCTAACCGGCTTAGCAATGTTTATAATCAATGTTCCTAACAACACAAATTAAAATAGATAAAAATAAAAAAAAAACTAGATTCTTACCAAATTGACTACGTCTGCGAATATATATGTAGTTAGCGAATTCTTATATGTAAAATAGTAGGTTCAAAAGCATATATTATCATAACATGATTAATGAATTACCTAAACACATTGTGTTTTTTTTTATCCATGAACAAAAACCCATTAAAAAGTCATTTTTTTTTGTTTTTTTCTAAAGCACAGCGGTGTTCGTTATAAAGATAATAAAACGCTCGTTAATTTGGTGTATTTTTTTAAATGTCGTATATAAAGGTTATTATCGTTTAAAAATTGTGTGTGTGGGGGGGGGGGGGGTGCATGTGCCATGCACATGAGAGATATATATATATATTTTTTTGTGAAAGGAAATCAAAGGATGTAAAGGGCTCTAACCTAATGCCATGGGCATACCCGTTTTCATTTATTAATATATAGATTGAATCTATTCAAACTATATGTGCATAAACCGGGTTTTTTGAATACTCGGTTCCGGTTATAGAACTAGTTTCAGATGTGATCAGGTTCCACTTCTACCGGGTATTGAAATAACCGATTTCCGTTCCTAACATAAAAACCATATTCGGTACTACGATTCTGGGTCGAGTATGAAGCGGTTCTTAAAAATGGGTATTAAAAAACCGAATATACCAGGTATTGGAAAAAAAACTAGTTCGTGTATTGAAAAAAATCGTTTCTGTAACGTCCCGTTACTTTCTAGAATATTAAAAAGATATTAATATTAATAATAATAAAAATAAAATATATAATTCGCACAACGATCTTAATCTATTAACAATAATATCTCGTCAACATGAGATATGTTTCTATTCGTTAATGAGTTAAATCATTTAAATAGGCTAATATAGTGTCGAAAATAATAATAACGCGTTTCAAGTAATGACGTGGTAAATGACCGACGCTTAGCAAACCTATAAATTAGACGCAATTATAAATATATAACAAATATATGGTCCAAATACTAGTTCTACGACGGTTTATATAAATAAATTACATAATTATTCTATTGATTAAACGAGTTTAATTCATAAACAAGACCCGAGTCGGTAACGAGTTCACATACACGGTATTCATCTACCCACCTAACAAACCCTACCTATTTAAACAACCCTTCTCATCTTTATCATTTCTAACCCTAGCCACCATCACTTCCAAGCCTCCTTCTTCACCTCCTTTCCTTTCCTTCCTTTCACTCTTTTTTTTTTCATGCGCATACACATTCAGTGGAAGAGCCATAAGATAATATTGCACATCAAACCTTCTACCTCTTCATACCCTACCCACCTGATCATTCTTCATCACCTTCTTTTGAAACCTAAGCCATTCTCATTCAACCTTCAAACCCATACATTTCTCTTTGCCACGACCTAACCGCCAACCATGGTGGCTCACGGCGACACCACGACGGCAGCTCAACACGGTCAACAGGCAGCAGTGGCGGGTTGACTCTGGGTCAGTATTAGCGACGGTGGGCTATGTTATGGTCGATCATTGAGTTCGTCTGAGTGTTGATCTTGTTCAAGGCTCGGGCCGGGTTAAGTGGTTTTCAGTCGAAGGTGGTACCGGGTGGGTGAAACACGAAACAAGCATGGTCGTCAGTCAACCGGTCAGACCCTGTCGATGCGGTCAGATCTGTCGACGCTCAGCTCGAGGCGCGCGTACGTGTCGGTTCGTCGGCTTTCCGCAGGAAAGTATAACGCTTATCGTTGAGGTAAGGTTTAACCACCCTCTTGATTATCGTAGGATTTAAGTTTTGGTCCGATTTATTCCGGCGACTAAGAACCGTACTAGCTTAAACTGTTTTGAAACCTTCATTACTTCTATTGTTTTACTTTTGCTCGAACCACACAAACCAGTTTTGAAAATTGAACTAGAGATGCTATTCAAAGGGGTTTATAAATTAAGTTCATAATAATAATAATATTTGCCTACTACATAATAATACGTGACATGAAGAAAGCTATATATAAATGGGGCATATGTTTTTTTTTGGAGTTTCATGAATCTAATTTTTGAACATAGTTAATTTAAATATATATATACATATATAATAAGTTAAATACTGTTATTCATAAAGGAAATCTATAAATCATAGTATGTGTTTTTATTGTATTTATAGGACTAATAAATTGAATGGTAAAGCTAAACTTCATTCGATCTTATGTTGAAAATTAGTGGCGTTAGTTTCATGTCACCTACCAATTAACCACATACATGAAGTATACCTTCGTACGTAATCTTGTATATACTAAACTCAAGACACATTGTTTCATCAATAGAATAAAATAAAATATAGTTAGACACCTACGTACATAAGAACTCGATCATGTCTAGAATTAAAGGGTGGTATACTTATTATGTATATATAATTGTCATTTCCCTAAATAAACACATACTTTCTTTATGATGAAGACCTCTTTAAGCCTATTATAATAAAAGGTCTCTATCTCGCCGGATAATCGACAAGTCAAAGAATCATATAGTCGAACTATTTCTCATAAATTTTAATAATGAAAACATAGGTTGACCAAGCTTATTTATCTCTGATTGAATTCTTGCAAGTCCGTCATCACGTACAAATCACTGTGAGTTCATACTTGTCCCCTTTTTTATTCTTTATTCTTTGGGGCTCAACATGTATCACTATCAAAACTTAAACGTTTTCATACTCTTAAACTATTATGCTCAATCTAAATGCTATTATGCTATGCCATGCTAGAATTCAAAGTCTTACATACAAATGTACGATTAGTTAACAACCCACCTTACATGTATAGCGCTATAGGTTGACACGCCGCCCCCTTTATGGGTCATGATAAGATGAAGTCTTTTGTGTTATCGAGTGTTGTTGCCGTTTGTATGGTTCTACGTGCATATGCCTATAACATGATGATTTGAGTAAAACTTTCTTATACTATGTACGTAGGTCAAAACTAGTATGCTCACCAATACTTTATGTGTTGACGGATATTTTATACATGTTGCAGGAAAAGCTTGATGAGACGATACAAGAAACATCACTTAGGATTTGGCCTTAGAAACAAACGAAACAATCTTTATTTTATTTATGTTTAAGTTAATGTATTTTTCTCATGAACAGATTGTATACTTGTTGAATCTTAGATACGAATGAAATCTATTTTAATCTATTGTCACAATCTAGTGTTATGAAGTCTTTGAACAATCTATCACAAGTCTCACCTCGATGTTTCCGCCATCGGTTGGGGTGTGACAGATTGGTATCAGAGCCATAACTATAGGGAATTAGGAAAATTGCCATGATTGACCTAGTCTATAGTTAGGAACCTTTATTTGACTACTTCTTTTACATGCTTGAAATACTTGATTTTCCTACTTGCTTCTTATCAATTTCATATCAATTTCATAAACCTTAAAGATACATGCCTTTCCTAAGGCAACGTATACTCCAATACAAAGACACTCGTATTTCGCAAAAGAAAGAAACTCACTAAAATAGGCGTGAAACCCTTACTTTGGTGACAACTTTCAATCCGTTTTATTCTTTTAAATTTTTGAAATTTCACCATCGAGATAGGGTTGATTTCCTTACCTTAATGACAATTCCACTCACCTCATTCCAGTGAAACCTTACCAAAGGGTTAGGATTAACTTCCTTTACTCTATGGATAAGTACCAATCCACGAATCGAAGACGACATCACCAAGTTAGGAATGATATCCACATCTTGATGACTAGTTTCATATTCCCTCATTTTGTGGAAGCTCTACTATCAAGTTAAAATTGAATTCCTTTATCTTGGTAGCGCTTCATTCCTATACATTATCATAGCAACTTTATCACCAAGCTAGGAGTGATTCCTTTTACCTTTTTGTGTTTTGAAACTACACCAAAATAGGCGTGATTTCCTTACCTTGGTGGAAATTTCACAAATTCTCATTCTAGTGGAAACTTACAATTGAATGTTGGAATTAATTTTCCTACCTCGTTGGACAAGTGCAAAACCCACACTCGAGAAACGACACCGCTAAGATAGGAGTGAAATCCGCAACTTGGCGACTATCCTCGATTTTTTTTCAATCTCTCCAAAGTCCTAAACTTTTGATTGAGAATGGACATGCAGTAACTGGAAGGGTGAATACCGTTAACCGAAAGTTTCGGCGAGAGTATTTCCACCTATTAGGCCAAAGCATGATTCCAAAACTCAAAAGAATTGTCGACCACTTTGGTTAGTCGTAGTTCCGTTCCGGAACAGTCCAAACCTTGTGAATCCCTTTTACGCTCTACAACCAATATCAAGTTCATTTTATTGGATGCGTTAATTCAATTTCTCTCACTTCTGCCTAATCCTAGTTTTGAATTTCTCAAAAGTATTAATAAACAACATTATTTCTGAAAAACATTTAATTTTTAATATCTTCAAATATTTAATCAAATATTTTATAATAAATCTGGTTCCATATTAAAGCATTTTGTTATCAAGTATTTTCAATTATGCACTTTACAAAGTTTTCTCCAACCTTATACATCGATTGGAAATTGATTCTATAAAACGTTATATTTTGAACAAACCGAATTTTTCACATTTATGACATTTTGTTCAAATGAAATGTCAAATAAATATTCTCAAGTATTATAAATTATTATAATAAACATTCCAAAAATATTTATACATCCAAAACCTTAACCGTATGTAATTTTCCACTGATATTATCATATTTCTCATTCTATTCTTATCTATTTACATTATACCAAATTAATTTTTAATATCAATTAATAATTTAATGATTATTTTATACCTTCTAACATTCGTTAACGTCTAAATTACAGAAACGCATGATACCAATTATTATTTTATATTATTCTACTTATGACATATTCTATCCAAATCAAATGATTCTTCTCACAGTATACTCAAAAGTTTTAACAAACAATTACATATACTTTGCGATTTCATTATCTTTCGTATTTTTGGTTACCGTTCCAAATCTTCCTTGTATTTTCAAAAAAACAAACTGATTCAAAATAGGTACACATTTATTTTCGTTATGCGTGATTTAGTAATGCAAAAAAAAAATTTGCGAATATGAATTTTTCTTTCATGAAACATGAAGTCCTTTTATTTAACTAGTTCACACCTGGTTTACAATTGAAAACTTTCGAGAACATATGAAACTTGACCTTCTTATATATGGGTTATAATAAGAATCATAAGCTCTTTCGCATGCAAACGTTTATAAATTATTAATTCTTATTTTTGTAAAACCAATCGTTTTCATAAACTTGATTTCATGTCAACTAGCCTATACCCACATATCTACAAATTTGCAAGCTTAACGAGCTAAATTATTTACCAGCAACATTTTCATTTTCCATAACCAAGGTTTAAATTTCAACTGTATTCCATATACATCATCCCCTACGAAATTGGATTATTTATCGACCAAAAACTTCATTTTTCCAATATCAAAATTTCCTTTTCATCCATCATCCACTTACAATATGTGTCTTCAATTTCTACAATCATTGACTTACATATTGTTAATATTCTCCAACACATTCTATACCTCCATCTCCTACAAAATATAATTACTCATTAATTACCCTTGCCAAGGGAATGACTGTTTCATTTTTCAATAAACTCAAACATTACTTTCCAACCTGATTTTTCCATGAACATTTATCTTTGTATGATACAATCACAACTACCTCTACATGTACATTTACACTCGCATCTAAACACTTGTACAAATACAATTCCAATTCTAATACGTTTATCTACCCAACAAGTAGTAGAGGTCTATGTGCCCTTTCGACAGTTGGATACATTTCCAGATACACATTCTAAGATATAATTATGCTTATAATACATTACTTGATATGTTTTGATACACATACATCCTCTCATAAACTATGAAAGATACTTGAAATTCGATGCATATTCTATACTACTTGAAAACTTGATCATCCATGAAACCTAAGACTTAATTACGCGTAGACTAGATTTTTTTTCAAGATATTGAAAAATGAATATTCTTTAATACTTGTAATATTCTATAAACTTAATTTTTCATTTAATGCATATGAATCGCCATAAAAACATTCTATCCACAAATTTGAACCGCTTATACCTAAAGGCTAAAACTCAAAACATCCAAGTACTCATATTGAATCTCCTCTAAACTTGGAGAGGTAAACAATCCCTTTCTATTTCAATAGATGCATAAACATTACATTCTGGATTACACTTACATCAATTATAGGAATACATCTTGTTGGGATGTAGCCTGCCAGGCAACCAGTTTTGGTTGTAGCCCATACCTAAATTCATACGTGCTTATATTCATATACATGCTCTGTTTCGTTAATACTTTCTTGCCTACCTGCATACATCATCATTACGTTATTAAGTCGTCGCTTATCACGTGTTTGTTTCACAAATATAATGGCTGGATCGTAGAGTTAGGACACATTTACGTCTTATCCATCGTTTTATGTCGAGTTAGTGTCATAGAAAGACATAACACCCTATTGTAAGGTAAATTGACGATTGCGGTCCGGAACGTAATCATGAATTTACAGGTACGATGAGGTGGTGTGGAATTCTATTTAGGATTGTTGGTAGACGCTCAGTACAAATTCGAAATACCAAAGGTGTGGTGGGTTAGCTGCGGTACACCCTATATATAAACACTAATGGCATATCGAAGATGTGACTGAGGGTCGGACCAAGGACCAACTCTAGTCAGTCTGACCAAATCACAATAAGCCTTATCCAAAGTCTAAGCATAATAATTAGAATAGTAATTAAAGCACATTTAAACCATTCTCCATTCTGCACAAAAGCTTGTCACTCACATAAATCCAACAAAGCAAACTACAACCTTTACGCTCCCATTCTTCATGGTGTTCGAAAACTCGCCAAAAAGTCTGTTCTAAATAAATTTCGAGACGAAATTTCCTAAAGTAGGGGAGACTGTAACGTCCCGTTACTTTCTAGAATATTAAAAAGATATTAATATTAATAATAATAAAAATAAAATATATAATTCGCACAACGATCTTAATCTATTAACAATAATATCTCGTCAACAAGAGATATGTTTCTATTCGTTAATGAGTTAAATCATTTAAATAGGCTAATATAGTGTCGAAAATAATAATAAAGCGTTTCAAGTAATGACGTGGTAAATGACCGACGCTTAGCAAACCTATAAATTAGACGCAATTATAAATATATAACAAATATATGGTCCAAATACTAGTTCTACGACGGTTTATATAAATAAATTACATAATTATTCTATTGATTAAACGAGTTTAATTCATAAACAAGACCCGAGTCGGTAACGAGTTCACATACACGGTATTTGACGTGTGCGTAACTATACATATTTTACAATGGATTTTAACACACGTTTTGCTTTAATATTTATAAAAATGGTTTAGACCTTAATATTAAAACACACACAATAGGGCAAGTGTACCCTGTCATATATGTAGTAACGTACAGATAAGAACCAGATATCGATCCATGGACGCGCGCGGAGCAATTGTACTAAAACTATTTCCCCGATTTACCAGTAGGAAAAGATAAGTTTGAGTTTTGTTTAAGACTAAATTAATTCTAAAACATGTAAATAACTTAACTACGACTCCAAAATAGAAAATATAACTATATAAGCTGTAATACGCCAATCCTAGCATGTCATCTATATAAGAAATAAAGGCGTGATCAACATTCCCATTTTCCGACAGTTAGTGTCCCTTTCGGGCATCCTAACATGACAACTATATGGAAAGCTAACGCGAATACACACGTTAGCCACCTCAAGTCGTTTATTAGCGCGCAGCTGATATGATCTCATGAGAATCTTTAAAGAAGGGTTAGTATCACCTTTCGGGAGTCCTCAACCGCACTAGCAAAGGAAAGCAATATCGAATACACAATACGACCACCGAGACTAGCATAAAGTAGAGCATTTCACAACCTATTCCATTTTACTAACTTTGAACACAAATCTACTAAGATCGCTATTTCTACCAAAATAACTAGCAAAGATCATTAACCGCGTCAAAGATTAGTAACAACACCATTAAGCTTTTTAAACTCTTTTACGTGCCGGTAAACATTAACCGTGTCAAAGGTTAATAACAACACCATTAAGCTTTTTAAACTCTTTTACGTGCCGGTAAACATTTATAATCACTATCCGAGTGACTTTAACCAAACCAATACCCGGTTACAGTTTCATGGTGTAAACTTTATTAACAAGTTAACTAGTTTACTACCGGACGATTAAACGGACGGTTTTCAAAACAAGTAATCCGCCTAACACATTCGATAATCATCAAAGTCATCCGAACACAACTACAAATCTATCAACAACGAAACAAGGTTGCATTATGATCATCAAGATTCAAACATGAAAAACGCCAAATTTATACAAAACTTGATTTCACGCAAATGATTGTTTTAACTACTAACTACTACTAATGTTCTTGCCCGTAGGCGTACGATTAACTAAAATAACATCAATGTAGCAAACAAAATCAGATTTGGATCTAAGAAAGCTTAAAGGATCAAACCATAAGATTGCTAAAGAGATGGATTGGATGATGAAGGATGGAACGGATGGATTCCCGAGCTTGTTCCACGCCTATGCAGCACTTCGTTAGCCCTGAAAATCGCCAGAAATCGCCCCCCAAAGATCCAATATTTGATCAGTGGGTTCTGCTCTGTTTTTATAGAAAGTTTGATTTTTGGCACGGCCGTGCGCATAAAGTGCACGGCCGTGCACTCGATCAACTTGATTTGACGTGCAAGTGGGCAAGTGGGCAAGTGGCTGTTCCTGGAAATATCTAGATATTCCGCACGGCCGTGCACCTAAGGTGCACGGGCGTGCGGGTCTGGTTGTGGCCGAGTGCTGATGGTGCACTGCCTGGTGCACTGGCAGTGCACCCGGGAACTTGAGTCGCACGGGCACCCGCACGGCAGTGCTGATCAGGGTGCCCGAGAACCACAGCTGCACGCCAGGTTGCACTGGCAGTGCAGCTCCTCTGTGTCCGGGTAAACTGAGTCCGCACGGGCGTGCACCTGGGGTGCACGGCCGTGCACTATTTCCAGACTTGGCTGATTTTGCAGCAACTTTCCGTCTTGTCCGTTTTTCGCCCGGTTTCTTCGACTTTGTTCGTGGGACGTCGTTTAAGACCTGAAATAAAATATGAAGCGGTTAAGTACCGAATTCGTGCATTTATGGTCGAAAACGCGTAATTTGGGAGTTTAATCGGGGATTTAAATATGTATATTTTAACGTATATCAAACCTCCCCACACTTGAACTTTGCTTGTCCTCAAGCAAACACTTAAACAGAAATAAACGAAAAACTCGCCAAGTGGCAACAAAGACAAAATATAGCCTGTACAGACGATAATAGACAAGCCCGACAAAGGTATATAAACAGGTGATAAGATAACTAAACAGCAACAACTCACTTCCGATCTACAAACACGCAAACCCGTACATGACTCACAATGTTCACACACACTCGGTTTTATTTATGATACATACGTGTAATGTGTATGTGTAAATCGCTCCATTGCCAAGACAATGAATCGTGCAATATCATAAGCTTGTCAAAAGATCTAGTCTTCACCAACTAACGTGTGAAAAGGCACAAATCAAGAGGTCTTGTAAGGGTTGTAATGTTAGGCAAAGGTAGGGGTGTGAAATGGACATTTAAAGTGACAAATCGGCTAAAACCCGGCGGTTATGTCTAACTAATAGCAACAACTACAACTGTACAATAAGAATTCTACTATAGGCGAATTTTCTTTTGAGACGGGCTAAACACAACTTTTAACTTTAAAGCTCTAAAAACTGCTCGAATCACTGCTAATTCACCCTATTTTAGGGTGTTCAGTTTTTTACTTTTTTTTTTCTTTTTCATTCTCATTCATAATTTATTTATTTATTTATTTTTTTTTATATATATATACATATCTATGATATATATATACTAAACAGAAACTGAAATATAATCAACAAACGGGTTCTAAATATATATACCCGAAATGAACTATTTACAACGTAAAAACTAGTCAAACAATAACCTAAACCGAGCTTTAACACAAAAAAGGTTTAAAAGAAAAAGGCTATTTGGTTTAGTGGTGAAATGGTGTGGTAAATAAGAAAAAACACGGGAATAGGTTCAACATGGTTAACTAGTGGATAATATATAGGTGTGGGAAATAGACAAAACGAAAAGAAAAGGCTAAATCAAAAGGGTATCCTAAATGCCTCAATCATGTTCGTACAATCTCACACGTATCTGGTCTAAACAAGTATACTAGTGACAAGTTCTAAACTGCACAAAACATCCGGCACACTCGCAAGGATGTCAAAGAAATGTTATCTATTCTAAGGCTCGAACGCTCACGTAACCGGAAGGAAATGGGTGCAAGTGTACGAATATGACACGCTCGTATCTCATCTGTTTGTCGCGCCTCGAGTTATCTTTGTCAAAATTTAGTTAGGCTTGATGTTTATATGAGAATATATACATATATGTCCTTTTAAAGTTTTTTTTTTTTTTTTTTTTTTTTTTTTTACATATATATATATATATATATATATATATATATATATATATACAAGAGGACAAACATGATTATAATCCCTCCCCACACGTGAACTTCACATTGTCCCCAATGTGACAATAGAAAGCGTTTATGAATTAGCTATCTATAGTGGGAAAAAGGAGAATAATACTCCCCTTTAGTCGATAACTCGAAAAGTACGGTGATCGCATTGAGCATCCATTCCGGTGCTCGCCGTTTCCCGCACTATCACCATTCTTGACAAAACCAAAAGACATCAAACACATCCGTACATCATCACAATTATTCAAACAAAGCAAATATACTGAAAATTAAAGTGCAGAAAAGTAAATAGTTCAAATGCAAAAACTAAAAAGTCATGGGTACGCAGACCCGAATACGAACTGCAAAAATGAATAAAAAGTACTAACACATGCATGCAATAGATTGCCGTGGCTACTGGTCGTCGTCGTGGTGCTGACCGGAGCTTCCTGGCTGGTCGCCAGGAGCACCATAAGGGAATGAGGGAGGGTTACTGAAATACCCCGGATGCACCTGCTCTAACCCAGCGAAAAGGTACTCGAAACTGTGCCTCACATCCTGCTGTACACGATCCATAGTGGACCGCATGTACTGCTGGTCCTGCCTGATCTCCACCTGGTTTGCACCGATGTTGTGCATATTCAGCTCCATCGCCTGGAACCGCTGGTAGAACTCAGGGTATGTCGGGATGTCTGGAGGCCACTGCTGGTCCTGGGGCTGGAAGTGCTGAGGAGAGTGGTGTGGAATGTCGTGTGGCTGGTCACCACCGCCTCCTGCATGCTGCTCCTGCATCTCCTCATCCTCGTCGGCCTGTGGTGGCACGGGGTCCCATATAATATCCTGACTAATAAGTCGTGGACCCCCGTCCGTGTCAGCTAGCAGGTTCTGAGACCTGAGTGATCTAAAGTCCAGCATAACCCCATTAGTTACCCATGTCAGCGTGGCCCTGACCTCGTCGGTCAGAACTCCCAGTGCCATCGCAATCTGGGTGACGTACTCCCCGCCATGGATCTCACTCCCGTCCTTGGTGCCCCCAGCAGTGAGAAAGAACTCGGCCATTCGTGCGGCCAAGTTAAGCGGGGCACCCTCATAGAAATGATACATATAGAGAAGATCGGGAGTGGGACAGTTCCCCGAACTGTCCTTTCGGCCACAGATCGTGTGGCTGAACACATGGTGCAAGAGGCGGAGTAGCGGGTCCTTAATCCGAGTGGCCTTGGCAGACCTCGGATTATAAGGTCCACCAGTGGCAATAGATGCCCAAAATGCGGCCCGCTCGTCATTATCCACGAAGCTGTGGATCCCGCAAAAATCCTCAGAGTCAGTCTCTAAATGCTCATATATCCCCAGCTTCCTTCCCAGTCTCGCAACCGACCAATGATACCATTTTTTACAAAGCCTAAACCGAATGTCTTTCGAATGGAAGTCCTTATACACCCCCTCCTTTGGTTTTTTGTAGGAGAAGGATGATAAGAACTCGATCGTGATCTCTCTGTAAACAGGCTGGTTTATACTAAGCAGTTTCGCCATCTGGGGCGAGACAAATCCATCATATCGTTCACGCTGATTCAGCGCGGTGAGTAGGTCTAAGTTAAGCCGAATAGGAACACCGAATGAGTTCCTCCTACCCCAGAGCTTCATGAACTTTTCAATACATGGCGCCTCCTTTTTGTCACGGTTGTCAAAGCCGAGGAAATCATGAGCCATCTTAGTTGATTTGGAAGGAAAAGATTGAAGATTTAGGCCTAAAGAGATGATTAATCGGGTTGTTTGGCTGCTTGGAACGCGGGTGCAGATTGGGAGTGCAAGTCTTTAGGGTTTTGAAGTTAAAGATGCTTAAATAGCCACGAATTTGGGCCGGGCTTTTGGGCCCGCACGGTCGTGCGCCTGAGTCGCACGGCCGTGCAGTGGCCTTGCACTCCCCCTTGCACACCTGTGCTGATCAGACTTGCTGGTCAGCCAGGCCCGCACGGCCGTGCATATTTTTGGCACGGCCGTGCACAGTCTGCAGACTTGCAGAAATGCAGCCTGCAGCTGCGCAGCCACCCTGTTTTGTCCGAGAACATCATTTTAAACCATTTAAACCTGTTTGTCAACTGTTCACGCTCCATTGCTCCTTCCCGCTTTGTTCAAAACCGGTACGAACCTGCACATTACTAGAAACAACGTTAAACTAAGAATTAAAATAAATCAAGATATATATACACTAATTACATATTTACCCTTTGGCACGCCCATACACGCCGTGCTATATTTATTAACGAGTCGCTAGCTAGACTCACTTCCCCACACTTTATGAGGCGTGTGGGGCGTAGATATCGATTTCATCTACGGTTTGGTCAATCGGTCCTTCAACATAGACTTTTAGGCGATGACCGTTGACTTTGAAAGTCAAACCCACAGAATCTGCGATTGCGACAGCACCGTATGGATATATTTCCTTAACAGTGTACGGTCCTGTCCAGCGGGATTTCAACTTTCCAGGAAAGAGGCGCAGGCGAGAATTATAAAGCAAAACTAAATCGCCCACCTGAAAATCTTTCTGGCTTTTCAGGCGACTGTCGTGCAGTCTCTTTGTGCGCTCTTTATATAATATCGAGCTCTCATAGGCCTGCTGCCTAAGCTCCTCCAGCTCATGAATCTGTAAGAAACGGGTCTCACCGCCGGTCTTAAGATCCAAATTTGCCGTTTTAAGAGCCCATAATGCCCTATGCTCCAGCTCGACTGGGAGATGACACGCTTTGCCATAGACCAGCCGAAAGGGAGTCGTCCCAATAGGCGTCTTGTAGGCAGTTCGAAAGGCCCACAGCGCGTCATCAAGCTTGTCAGCCCAATCCTTGCGGTTTTGATTAACCGACCGCTCAAGGATTCGCTTTAATCCACGGTTCGTGACCTCCACCTGTCCACTTGTCTGTGGATGATACGGGGTGGATAACCTGTGCTGGACGCCATAACGTGCTAATGCGCGATCAAGCTGCGCATTGCAGAAATGCGTGCCACGGTCACTTATCAGTGCCTTTGGGGCACCAAATCGCGAGAACAAGCCTCTAACAAACCTCACTACTACTCGGGCATCATTTGTGGGTAAGGCTTGCGCCTCCACCCACTTTGACACATAGTCAACCGCCACAAGTATATATTTATTACCCCGTGAGGAGGGGAATGGTCCCATGAAGTCTATGCCCCAAATGTCAAAGACCTCACAAACTTGGATGGGATTTTGCGGCATTTGGTCGCGTGCCGATATATTCGTCGCCCTCTGGCACGAATCACATGCACCGACCAGTGTCTGAGCGTCACGGAAAAGTGTGGGCCAATAAAACCCGGAGTCTAACACTTTTTTGGCAGTGTAATTCGCTCCGTGGTGACCTCCGGTAGGCCCCTCGTGACAGTCGCGCAAGATCTGCGCCGCCTCAACCCCGAACACGCAACGGCGAATCAGCTGATCCGCCCCGACCCGGAACAAAAATGGGTCATCCCAGAAGTAATGCTTTAGGTCCGCGAAGAACTTCCTCTTTTGCTGGTGCGACAATCCTTTGATGAGGATCCCGCATGCGAGGTAGTTCGCAAAATCCGCGAACCATGGTGATACATCTTCCACCGACTCGACGTTCATCAAGAACTCGTGGGGAAAGTTGTCATTAATGGTATCCCACGCGCAGTTCTTGGCATCATCATGCTCGAGTCTGGACAGATGATCAGCAGCAACATTCAGGGCACCCTTCTTGTCCTGAATCTCTATATCGAACTCTTGCAACAGCAAGATCCACCTAATCAGGCGCGGTTTCGCGTCCTGTTTGCTGAATAGGTATCGGATCGCTGCATGGTCCGTATAGACAATGGTCTTCGACAGCACCAAATATGATCTAAACTTGTCGAATGCAAATACTACAGCAAGAAGCTCTTTTTCAGTCGTGGTGTAATGCTCCTGAGCATCATGCAGAGTCTTACTCGCGTAGTAGATCGGGTGGAAGTGCTTGTCCTTCCGCTGTCCCAAGACCGCCCCTATCGCGAAGTCACTTGCGTCGCACATAATCTCGAATGGCAGCCCCCAGTCGGGTGCCACCAATATAGGGGCCTCAACAAGCAACCGCTTCAGAAGGCCAAATGCCTTCACACACTCTGCACCAAACACAAACGGTGCATCCTTTTCCAACAAACGGGTCATCGGTCGGGCGATCTTTGAAAAGTCTTTGATAAATCGCCTGTAAAATCCCGCATGACCCAAAAAGCTGCGGATCGCTCTGACAGAGGAGGGTGGAGGGAGCCTAGAAATGATATCTACTTTAGCAGGATCAACCTCCAACCCACTTTGGGAGACTTTATGCCCCAGGACTATTCCTTCCTTCACCATGAAGTGGCATTTTTCCCAGTTTAGCACAAGACTGGTCTCCTCACACCTCTGAAGCATCCGCTCCAGGTTCCCCAGACATTGATCGAACGAACTCCCAAAAACGGAAAAATCATCCATGAACACTTCCATGGAGTCCTCGATCATGTCATGAAAAATGGCAACCATGCAGCGCTGGAAGGTCGCCGGCGCATTGCACAGCCCAAATGGCATACGCCTGTAGGCGAATGTGCCAAAAGGGCATGTGAAGGTCGTCTTATCCTGGTCCACAGGATCGATAGGGATCTGAAAGTATCCAGAGAAACCATCAAGGAAACAGTAATACAACTTCCCCGACAGTCGTTCCAACATCTGATCGATGAATGGAAGCGGGAAGTGATCCTTGCGGGTGGCGTCATTGAGCTTGCGATAGTCAATGCAAACTCTCCACCCCGTGACGGTCCTCGTAGGAATTAACTCATTCCTATCATTTGTGACCACCGTCATGCCACCCTTCTTGGGCACGACGTGCACAGGACTAACCCAAACAGAATTCGAGATGGGATATATCAATCCAGCATCAAGCAGTTTAATCACCTCGGATTTAACAACATCTTGCATGTGCGGGTTCAGACGCCTCTGGTGCTGCGCACAAGGCTTGTAGACATCCTCCATCAAGATTTTATGAGTACAGAAAGAGGGATTAATCCCCTTGATGTCTACGATCTTCCAGGCAATTGCCCGTTTATGAAGTTTTAGTACTCTCAACAACTCGCTCTTTTCTTCCACAGTCAATGAAGACGATATGATCACCGGTAGACGCCCCTCCTCATCCAGAAATGCATACTCGAGATGCGGCGGGAGCTCCTTCAGCTCTAGAGACGGTGGATCCTCAACAGACGGCTTCGCCTTCTCCTCTTCCTCTCGCTCAATTTCCACAAAACGCTCCGGACTTTGGGAACCATCATCACCGATCTGATAGACCGGCTGCTCATCTATATGGCCCTCCTGCATAATGCCATCTAGGTTCCCACACAACAGATGTGTGTCCGAAACATCTCTCTCCCAAGCACCTCTGACATGAGAGCTAACACACTGGTCTACTATATCGAGATAGTATAGTGTATCGTCTTGGCTCTCAGGATGGCGCATCGACCTCTGAATATCAAAAGTCACGTGCTCATCATTGACTCGGAGTGTGATCTGGCCCGCAGCCACGTCAACAATCGTCCTTGCCGTGTTAAGGAAAGGACGTCCGAGAATCAAAGGGACTTTAGAGTCCTCATCCATGTCTAGGATAACAAAGTCCACAGGGAAAACGAATTTGTCAATCTTGACAAGCATATTTTCTACAAACCCCCGTGGATACTTGATCGAACGATCAGCGAGGCGAATACTCATCCTGGTGGGTGAAGGTTCACCCAGATCCAACTTCTCGAAAACCTTATAAGGCATAAGGTTTATGCTGGCCCCCAAGTCTGCGAGTGCATTACTGACAGTCATATCACCTATCAGACAAGGGATGGTAAAGCTACCAGGATCGCCCATTTTCATGGGCAGTCTATTCTGCAGAATTGCAGAGCAGTTCTCGTTCAACAGAACGCAGGACAGGTCCTCAAGTTTTTGTTTATTTGTGAGGATGTCCTTCAAGAATTTGGCATACTTAGGCATCTGTGCTAAGGCCTCAACAAACGGGATGTTTATATGTAGCTGCTTGAACAGCTCGAGAAATTTCCCGTATTGCGCCTCGTCTTTCTGCTTCCTAAGTCTACCAGGATATGGAACAGGAGGAGTGTAGTCAGTGACTGGCTTCGGTAGCTGTGCTGTACTTGCTGGGACTCGCCTAGCGTGCACCTCGTCCGAAGACTCAGTCTGGACCGTCTCAGTGATCGGTGGTGAGCCCGATGTGTCAGGTCCCGTGGTTTTACCACTCCTCGTCATAATGGCATTAACATGCCCTCTTGGGTTCGGCTCAGTGTTGCTTGGAAGACCACCCTGCTGTCTCTCAGACATCATTTTCGCCATCTGGCCAACCTGGTTCTCTATGGCCTGCATCGACGCCTTTTGGCCCCTCATTTCTCCCTCATAATTAGTGAAGCGCTCCTCATGCTGCTGGTAGCGCTGCTCAGCGATCTGATTGGAATTAGAGGTGTTGGTAAGGAGCTGAGACATCATCTCCTCCAGCTTAGACATACCATGAGGGGCGTGCTGCTGGGAGCTGCTCCCGGCGCCCTGGTTCTGGTATTGGTTCGGTCTTTGCTGGGACGATTGACCACGACCCAGGTATGGCTGTTGGTTGGACTGGTAAGGTTGTTGGGATTGGTAGGACTGTTGTGGTGCGGCGGCTCTCTGCTGGAATCCGAGAGGGTTCTGATTGGAAGTACCAGATCTCCACCCGAAGTTCGGGTGATTTCTCCAACCCGGATTATAAGTGTTGCTGTAAGGGTTATTCTGGGGTCTCGTTTGATTACCCATGTAGTTCACTTCCTCGTGGCCTGTATACATTACCCCCTGAGCACACGAGCCAGGCTCGTGAGATACCCCGCACTCCACACACAAACAATCGGACTGCGCTACGTGTTGCTGAGAGTTATCGAATCTCGTAGCCAGAGCCGCTATCTGTGCCGAAATCGCCGTATAGTTATCCACGGCATGCACACCAGCTTTGGCAGATGAAGACCTAGATCTATCATTCTGCCGGGATTTAGATTTTAGGGACGCCTTCTCAATAATGCTCCACGCTTCCCTAGGAGACTTTGTTCCGATGTCTCCCCCTGCGTATACATCAAGGCGTTCCTGAGACGCATACCCGAGTCCCTGATAAAAAGTTTGCACCAAATGCCTTTTCGAAAGCTCATGGTGCGGGCAACTCAAGAGTAGGTCTTTAAACCTTTCCCAGGCTGTGTATAATGATTCATCGTCATCTTGACGAAATGTCATGATGCGATTCCTCAGTTTTTGTGTCTTTTCAGGAGGAAAATACTGCTGCATGAATTGTTGTGACAACTCTGCCCAAGTCGTGATCGACCCTGCGGGTTGTGACAGAAGCCAAGTCCGGGCTTTGTCCCGCAGTGAGAATGGGAAGAGTCTGAGACGGATAGCATCATCGGAGATGCCCGTCATCTTAAAGGTGGCTAAAACCTCTAAGAATGCAGCAATATGTCGGCCTGGATCCTCGTGCTCCAGTCCACCGAATTGCACCGAATTTTGTATCATATTCACGATACTAGATTTGATCTCGAAATGGTCCGCCAAAATAGCCGGACGGACAATACTCGGCGCGAGTCCATCTCCTCCTGGACGACCACTATCATTCAGCGGAATGTCGTCATCCGCCATGATAATGTCGCTGTGGGCGTCCGACTCGTTGTCGTCGGCCAGATCGTGCCTCGCCTCCTCAATTGGGACCTCAACAATAGGAGCAGCAATAAGAATATCAGAAACAAGACGCAATTTATGAAGTCTAATCCGCTCGCTTCTCCTCAGGCGCCTTAGCTCCTCGTCACAAAGATCACCAGAAGACCCAGGGTTTGTGGACATCAACCTGCATGTAAGAATGATATAGTTGCAACAGGCGAATATATGACAAACCCAAAAAGGCGATAAAAGACAGAACAATAAATAAATGAAATAAAGAATCAATAAATTCATGCGATAATAACGGAAAGCAAATATATTCAAGAAAATCAAATATAAACAAATAGAATCAATAAAATGAACAGAAATAAGCAGACTAAGCCTAAAACTATACAAAGAATGAAATTAATAATTAGTCCGAATACGAACAAATAAATCTAATTAATCAAATAACGAACAAATCAAATTCATAGACAAACCAATTAATCCAATATTCAAATAAATTAAATCTATCAACTTCCTAATGAACGAAAAATCAAATCAAACAATCCTATAAGCAGATAAATGAACGAATCTATATGCAACCTATAAACCAATCTAAAATTAATCCAATATATCAACAGACAGATAAATCTAATAAAAATTCAAATAATCATATACGCAAATAAATCAATGAAATAACGAATCAAAGAAGTATAAACAAGTATTCACAAGCATGTACACTGGTAAAAAGTTGACTCGGTTCGTTCCTAAAGCTCGTCGCGTCCCCGGCAACGGCGCCAAAAACTTGACGTGTGCGTAACTATACATATTTTACAATGGATTTTAACACACGTTTTGCTTTAATATTTATAAAAATGGTTTAGACCTTAATATTAAAACACACACAATAGGGCAAGTGTACCCTGTCATATATGTAGTAACGTACAGATAAGAACCAGATATCGATCCATGGACGCGCGCGGAGCAATTGTACTAAAACTATTTCCCCGATTTACCAGTAGGAAAAGATAAGTTTGAGTTTTGTTTAAGACTAAATTAATTCTAAAACATGTAAATAACTTAACTACGACTCCAAAATAGAAAATATAACTATATAAGCTGTAATACGCCAATCCTAGCATGTCATCTATATAAGAAATAAAGGCGTGATCAACATTCCCATTTTCCGACAGTTAGTGTCCCTTTCGGGCATCCTAACATGACAACTATATGGAAAGCTAACGCGAATACACACGTTAGCCACCTCAAGTCGTTTATTAGCGCGCAGCTGATATGATCTCATGAGAATCTTTAAAGAAGGGTTAGTATCACCTTTCGGGAGTCCTCAACCGCACTAGCAAAGGAAAGCAATATCGAATACACAATACGACCACCGAGACTAGCATAAAGTAGAGCATTTCACAACCTATTCCATTTTACTAACTTTGAACACAAATCTACTAAGATCGCTATTTCTACCAAAATAACTAGCAAAGATCATTAACCGCGTCAAAGATTAGTAACAACACCATTAAGCTTTTTAAACTCTTTTACGTGCCGGTAAACATTAACCGTGTCAAAGGTTAATAACAACACCATTAAGCTTTTTAAACTCTTTTACGTGCCGGTAAACATTTATAATCACTATCCGAGTGACTTTAACCAAACCAATACCCGGTTACAGTTTCATGGTGTAAACTTTATTAACAAGTTAACTAGTTTACTACCGGACGATTAAACGGACGGTTTTCAAAACAAGTAATCCGCCTAACACATTCGATAATCATCAAAGTCATCCGAACACAACTACAAATCTATCAACAACGAAACAAGGTTGCATTATGATCATCAAGATTCAAACATGAAAAACGCCAAATTTATACAAAACTTGATTTCACGCAAATGATTGTTTTAACTACTAACTACTACTAATGTTCTTGCCCGTAGGCGTACGATTAACTAAAATAACATCAATGTAGCAAACAAAATCAGATTTGGATCTAAGAAAGCTTAAAGGATCAAACCATAAGATTGCTAAAGAGATGGATTGGATGATGAAGGATGGAACGGATGGATTCCCGAGCTTGTTCCACGCCTATGCAGCACTTCGTTAGCCCTGAAAATCGCCAGAAATCGCCCCCCAAAGATCCAATATTTGATCAGTGGGTTCTGCTCTGTTTTTATAGAAAGTTTGATTTTTGGCACGGCCGTGCGCATAAAGTGCACGGCCGTGCACTCGATCAACTTGATTTGACGTGCAAGTGGGCAAGTGGGCAAGTGGCTGTTCCTGGAAATATCTAGATATTCCGCACGGCCGTGCACCTAAGGTGCACGGGCGTGCGGGTCTGGTTGTGGCCGAGTGCTGATGGTGCACTGCCTGGTGCACTGGCAGTGCACCCGGGAACTTAAGTCGCACGGGCACCCGCACGGCAGTGCTGATCAGGGTGCCCGAGAACCACAGCTGCACGCCAGGTTGCACTGGCAGTGCAGCTCCTCTGTGTCCGGGTAAACTGAGTCCGCACGGGCGTGCACCTGGGGTGCACGGCCGTGCACTATTTCGAGACTTGGCTGATTTTGCAGCAACTTTCCGTCTTGTCCGTTTTTCGCCCGGTTTCTTCGACTTTGTTCGTGGGACGTCGTTTAAGACCTGAAATAAAATATGAAGCGGTTAAGTACCGAATTCGTGCATTTATGGTCGAAAACGCGTAATTTGGGAGTTTAATCGGGGATTTAAATATGTATATTTTAACGTATATCAGTATTCATCTACCCACCTAACAAACCCTACCTATTTAAACAACCCTTCTCATCTTTATCATTTCTAACCCTAGCCACCATCACTTCCAAGCCTCCTTCTTCACCTCCTTTCCTTTCCTTCCTTTCACTCTTTTTTTTTCATGCGCATACACATTCAGTGGAAGAGCCATAAGATAATATTGCACATCAAACCTTCTACCTCTTCATACCCTACCCACCTGATCATTCTTCATCACCTTCTTTTGAAACCTAAGCCATTCTCATTCAACCTTCAAACCCATACATTTCTCTTTGCCACGACCTAACCGCCAACCATGGTGGCTCACGGCGACACCACGACGGCAGCTCAACACGGTCAACAGGCAGCAGTGGCGGGTTGACTCTGGGTCAGTATTAGCGACGGTGGGCTATGTTATGGTCGATCATTGAGTTCGTCTGAGTGTTGATCTTGTTCGAGGCTCGGGCCGGGTTAAGTGGTTTTCAGTCGAAGGTGGTACCGGGTGGGTGAAACACGAAACAAGCATGGTCGTCAGTCAACCGGTCAGACCCTGTCGATGCGGTCAGATCTGTCGACGCTCAGCTCGAGGCGCGCGTACGTGTCGGTTCGTCGGCTTTCCGCAGGAAAGTATAACGCTTATCGTTGAGGTAAGGTTTAACCACCCTCTTGATTATCGTAGGATTTAAGTTTTGGTCCGATTTATTCCGGCGACTAAGAACCGTACTAGCTTAAACTGTTTTGAAACCTTCATTACTTCTATTGTTTTACTTTTGCTCGAACCACACAAACCAGTTTTGAAAATTGAACTAGAGATGCTATTCAAAGGGGTTTATAAATTAAGTTCATAATAATAATAATATTTGCCTACTACATAATAATACGTGACATGAAGAAAGCTATATATAAATGGGGCATATGTTTTTTTTTGGAGTTTCATGAATCTAATTTTTGAACATAGTTAATTTAAATATATATATACATATATAATAAGTTAAATACTGTTATTCATAAAGGAAATCTATAAATCATAGTATGTGTTTTTATTGTATTTATAGGACTAATAAATTGAATGGTAAAGCTAAACTTCATTCGATCTTATGTTGAAAATTAGTGGCGTTAGTTTCATGTCACCTACCAATTAACCACATACATGAAGTATACCTTCGTACGTAATCTTGTATATACTAAACTCAAGACACATTGTTTCATCAATAGAATAAAATAAAATATAGTTAGACACCTACGTACATAAGAACTCGATCATGTCTAGAATTAAAGGGTGGTATACTTATTATGTATATATAATTGTCATTTCCCTAAATAAACACATACTTTCTTTATGATGAAGACCTCTTTAAGCCTATTATAATAAAAGGTCTCTATCTCGCCGGATAATCGACAAGTCAAAGAATCATATAGTCGAACTATTTCTCATAAATTTTAATAATGAAAACATAGGTTGACCAAGCTTATTTATCTCTGATTGAATTCTTGCAAGTCCGTCATCACGTACAAATCACTGTGAGTTCATACTTGTCCCCTTTTTTATTCTTTATTCTTTGGGGCTCAACATGTATCACTATCAAAACTTAAACGTTTTCATACTCTTAAACTATTATGCTCAATCTAAATGCTATTATGCTATGCCATGCTAGAATTCAAAGTCTTACATACAAATGTACGATTAGTTAACAACCCACCTTACATGTATAGCGCTATAGGTTGACACGCCGCCCCCTTTATGGGTCATGATAAGATGAAGTCTTTTGTGTTCGAGTGTTGTTGCCGTTTGTATGGTTCTACGTGCATATGCCTATAACATGATGATTTGAGTAAAACTTTCTTATACTATGTACGTAGGTCAAAACTAGTATGCTCACCAATACTTTATGTGTTGACGGATATTTTATACATGTTGCAGGAAAAGCTTGATGAGACGATACAAGAAACATCACTTAGGATTTGGCCTTAGAAACAAACGAAACAATCTTTATTTTATTTATGTTTAAGTTAATGTATTTTTCTCATGAACAGATTGTATACTTGTTGAATCTTAGATACGAATGAAATCTATTTTAATCTATTGTCACAATCTAGTGTTATGAAGTCTTTGAACAATCTATCACAAGTCTCACCTCGATGTTTCCGCCATCGGTTGGGGTGTGACAGTTTCAGGGCTGTTATGTTTTTAATGATTTTAACTCTTTTTTTTTTTTTTTTTTTGCAAAAAACAAAAACCCATAAATATCAATATGTAACATTTATATAAATTTAGCGTGATGACGAAACTACCACTGATTTCTCGTTAGTTTTTAACTTGGTTTGCTAAAATACCCAACGTGTTACAATAATGAAATCATAGAACTCAATGTTGCAACAAAAAAATGTTAGTACCTAATGTTGTTATTTTGACAAAATCACATAGACTAGTGACCAAGGTTTTGGAGACCGGATTGGACTGACCGGTCCGACCGGTCGAACCGGGGATCGGAAAGCATAACGATCCGGTCACAGAAGTTCGTTAGATGACAAAAAACCAGATGGTTCGATTCTTTTTCTAGTTCGATGGCTCATCGAGTCGGCCGGTTGAACCAGTAACTTAGCTTTTTCTCTTTTTCTTTTCCCTTCTAAGTCACCATTTAACCCCTAAAACACTCTCTATTATGATATCTATTACCCATTCGGACAGGAAAATGAAATTGATCTAAAGTATTTTTTCATCAGCAAGAATGTGTAGGTGAAGAAGAAGCCCAATGTGTTGAAGAAGAAGAAGGAACATGTGAATGTCGGCTGCACTATAAATTCTTTATATTAGGGTTAGTTTAAGTTGCAATATATCCCCTTTAGAAATACAACTTTATCATATTTAATTCATTGGCATTAATTGTTTCCATATTTGACCTATAAAGTTGAACTCTAATTTAAAATTGGAACAATTCATACACTATTATTATTTTCAAGATATTAATATTATTTTTTTTGTTCACCGGTTCTTAAATCCGGTCCGACCGGTCCAGTGAACCAGTCAGGCGTCCGGTTTGATGTCCGGTCCGGTTATAAAAACATTGCTAATGACGTAATTAACTCTATAAGTAACATAAAAGTGCAATTATATTAGAAACTTGAAAAACTAATAACATATAACATTTAAAAGCAATAAAACATGGCAATATTCTAGGTACTAAGAAAACCTGGTACTAAGTATTAAAAAATCGGGTAAGGTTTGGTTCCAAAATCGATTCCGGGTCTAAATGGGTACAAATTGGGTTCACTTTCAGGTACGGTTTTTGGCATAGAACTCTATATCCTATGCGTACCCGATGGTTAAGTCTGGTGGTCTGGTAGGGATCCGGTTCCCAGATAACCGGTTATAACTTTACCTAGTTTCGGGTTTTTTTTTTTCCGATTCCGGTTCTTTTGTGCACCTCTAATGCAAACCGGTTTGGTTCATAAACCAATACCAAAAACCGGTATTTGGAAAAGAGTTTTATTGGGTTTAAACCGGTTTTGGTGACGAGAGTGGGAACCATTATACATACTAGTGGGTTGGGCCGTGCTAAAACTAATTAGGTAGTGAAAATTTTGGTCTGGTTACAAGCTAGTTTGGAATTCCAAAGCAGTTTTTTCCCATCTCTAGTGTCATTTCTATTTGTTCCTTTTTGTATTAACATGTAACTTTTGTTTACGGTTTCTAGCTCTCGTCGTCTTGCCATTGTTGGAGCTGGTGAACAGCTAGTTCAGATATGCTACTTAATGTAGTTGTTAATACACAACATAAACTATGTAATTTAGTCATCATCTTTCTGCAAATTACGACATACATCTTTATCTCCAAGGATTTTATGCTTAGTATTTGACCTAGGTTTGCAAACGATAAATATGGTGGATGAGTTGTGGAAGGTTTTTTTTTTAATTAGAGATAAATTTTAAAAAGTATGATTTTTAGTTAAATTATAAGGTACAAAATGGTGAAAGGGATGTCAGATGTGAATGCTCTAGGAGTGTTGTATATCAACTTTTTGATCCATTGTTTAATGGCCCAATCAAAATTTTAAATGGTTTGGATAAAATTAGTCCAACACTGTAAGCTGGGCCTGCGACTTTTGAAAGCCCAACCAATACTATTTTTGAACATTTTGTCACTTGCTGATAGAAGTGTAAAAAAACACGGGTTAAGCCCGGAGAACTAGAAACCGACCTGGTAAAAAACCGGTTTCGGTCCAAGCCAACCCAGCGGTTTCGTACAAGTTTGGGATTTTTGTGATGAGAATCGGTTCCAATCAGCACCTGTTTGAATCGCCTAAATAATTTGATAAAAAGCCGGTTTAACGCTAAAACCAGTTTTGACCCCAACCCAAATCGGTTTGGGAGGTTGGGGTATTCAATCCTAAACCAGTTCTTAAGCCGGACCAATTTGGGCAAAACCGGTTTCACATCAAACTAAAAAAACGGGCCGGTTTATAAACCGAATCGGTTTGGGCCAAAACCCATGTCCATCCCTCTACTTGCTAGCGGGTTAAGCACTTAAGCTATCCTTTTTATCTCTATACGTTATATCCATGCCCATCCGTTCATGCCCACTAATATTGACAAAATGAATTGTCATCTTTACATATTTTTTGCTCAGTAAACGGAAATTATTTATATTCAAAAGTTGGACAATGCATGCATATATGTTTACATGATAAATCTCAAATTATAATTAGGGATATGGGAGAGCTAGGTATCCGAAGAAGCGGAGGCAATTCGCCTAAACAATCATATTGTTGCATGTTTACGCTTGGTCATCTGTTATAAGTGTTGGATATATAGTATGTCCGATGTAATTAAAAGTCGAGATCAACGTAACCCAACCCGGTACGATCCGAAGAGTTACACGTTGGTACACGAATCAGACAAGTTCACATGTAGGTGGATTATTATTTATGAAATAATAATTGTTTTAGACTTGAGGGACTTAATATTAATAAGATTAATATGAAGGAGTATTATGATAGTTAACAAGGGGGCTTAATGTAAGTTATTGTTTTATAAAAGGAGGGTTAAGGAGTAAACCCTAATGCACACTTTTGATAAAACAACAAACCCTTGCCTCCTCTTCTTGGCTTCTTGCGGCCGCCACCAAGGAAAAGAAGGGTGCCGCCTTTTGTTTTGGTTCGGCCGGCCAAGAACCACCATCAACCGCCGCCTTCCTCTTGCAAGTGTTGTTTCCCGGTTGGTTCGTGCTCGGTGTGAAATTCCTACTAGCGAGGATTCGTTGTAACCCGCGTGTTACAATTCCGGTGTAGTCGTCAAAGGTTGATTACTAAACCCCCTATGGTTGTTTTATTATTTATTTGTATATACGCGTTTAACTGAGATCCTGATTGGGAATATTTTATTAATTGGATTAATAAAATTAACTAACAATTTATATATATTAATCGGCTAATATATGTATAGTATATATAATCAGTTTTCGTTAAATATATAAACCGCTTCCGCTGTGTATACGATATCATGATTCCCAACAGTGGTATCAGAGCCACGGTTACGCGCGTATAGATGGTAAAGTTATAATTTTGATCTATGTTTTATTTGTCAAAAATTTATTTTTTTGACAAAAGATCAAAAGCTTTTTGTTGTTCATGGATTGTGATGTGAATCGAGCCCTAGGTATTTTGACCCTTGTCATGGTTGTGTTTGTGATGTTTTAGTTTTATTGATTTGTATTTTTTATTACGGATATTGGATCTGGTGTAATAAATAGGATTAGAATAGATTTGTTTTATTTGTATTTCAAATTTATTTGTAATCCTACAAGTACAAGATCAAGACGAAGATAAAAAGGCGAACAGGTTCCATGAAGATAGAGATCTCGGGTCAAGTGGGAGCTATATCAAAACTGTTTTGAAACCCTTTTGACTAGTTCGTTTCGTTTCTGGCAAAAACGAAACGGGCGACCTATTAGGGGCTCGATTCGTTTAATTTTATTGTTATGTTTTGTGGTTGTGGTTTATTTATTGTAAATAATTTAGATAACCCAAAATAAATAAAATTTTCACAATCATGGCAACGGTTTTATTAAAACAAGTTTTATAAAAACCGAAAAGCATATTTAATAAAAGGAGTTTTATTAATATTAAAACAAGTCCATTCGCGATAATACGACCAACGTAGTTTAAATAGAGTATTTAAAACTATACCTTGTCTAGTGTTGAAAGGAGTTTCAATTATCACGAACAATATAAAATTGGATTTTATAAACTATTGTGTGACTCACATCATGCTAACGAGTCATTCAATATATTTATGGTAAATATTAAAATTAAATCCCAATTTTAAATTGATGTTTTATGCCACCTTTAACGAGTTAACATTTCATTCTATATCGAACCCAAATGTTAGTGCTGACCCTGCATCTGGGCGTTGATCATGAGTGAAGGTAATCATCGCGTTTCCTGTGTAACATAGGCTGGTGTTACAGTTAACAGTAAAGGACCAAACATCGCTTGTTTGACAAGTGGGCATAGTTGGGGTTAAACATACATCGCTCTTAGCGATAACCCCAAATGGAGAGTTGTGTAGTGGACACAATTAACAATCGTTGTTTACCTACCTAATCGTACCAGTGGACAGTGCTAAGCCAGTTCATTGTGTATTGATGAATCGGGATCTCATCCTAACTAATTTTGTTGTTTGGGTCATAAGATAAATTAGAATATTTAAAACATAAAATACTAATAAATTAGATTTTGAACTTTGTAGATGTCAACTGAAAACAATTCCGCCTCCCAATTCTCTCTCAAGTCCATCTTAGAGAAGGACAAACTTAACCACTCCAACTTCATGGACTGGCACCGCAACTTGAAAATTGTTCTCAAGGCGGAGAACAAGTTGTATGTTCTAGAAACGCCAGTTAGCACTCGTGTGCTAAAAATGAAGGCATATGTTGATCACTTGGCTCGTCTGGAATCCCCCTTGAGCGATGAGTTAGCTGGGGATATTATCCTAAACTCATTGCCCAAGTCATATGACCAGTTCATTATGAACTACAATATGAACGGGATGGATTAGACACTTGCAGAACAGCATTAGATGCTCAAAACTGCTGAGGTGAACATACTTAGCAAGACTGCACCAGTGCTAGTGATCAAGGAGGGTCAAGTTAAGAAACCTAACACCAAGAAAATGGGCAATCAGGGCAAAGGGAAGGGCAAAGGCAAATTTGTTGCCAATAAGAAACCTCAGAAAGATGCCAAGTGTTTTCATTGTGATGAAACTGGGCACTGGAAGAGGAACTGTGCTAAGTATTTAGCTGAGCTGAAGCAAGCTAAGGCTTCAGGAGGAGAGTCCTCAAGTATATATGTTATTGAAATATTTGCTTTTCCTAGCAAAACATGGGTGTTTGACACAGGATGTGGTTTCCACATTTGTAATGTTTTGCAAGGACTAAAAAAGATTAGAAAGCTGAAACAAGGCGACCTGGAGGTCCATGTTGGCAATGGACAAAGAGTTGCTGTGAAGGCTATAGGAGAATGTGTTCTCTTACTTCCTTCTGGTTTAGAACTTGTTTTGAACAATGTTTATTACATTCCTAGTGTGACTAGAGATATTGTTTTAGTTTCGGCTTTGCGTAGACAAGGTTTTAATTATCGTTTCAATGGTGAATTTATTTCTGCTTATTTTAACGATGTGTTTTACTTTGAAGTAAAACCCAACAATGGGATCTATGAGATAGAAGTCCAAAACGATAACAAATTATGCAACATCTCCCATAAACGTAATAAGTTGGACTTTAATGATACGTATATGTGGCATTGTACACTTGGTCACATTAGCGAGAATCGTGTTAAACAACTCAAGACCGCAGGAATCCTGGATTCCAAGGGTTCAGAGTCATTTGGAAAATGCGAATCATGCTTAAGTGGAAAGTTAACATAAGCACCTTTTTTCAAATGTTGGAGAAAGAGCTAATGATCTGTTAGGACTTGTACATACCGATGTATATGGTCCATTCAGAACAATGTCAAGACATGGGGAAAGATACTTTGTTACATTCATTGATGATTTCAGTAGATATGGTTATGTTTATCTTATGAAACATAAATATGAGACTCTTGAAAAGTTCAAGGAGTATCAAAACGAAGTAGAAAATCAGCTAAATAGAACTATTAAAATGCTTCGATCAGATCGAGGCGGTGAATATCTTAGTCAGGAATTCATCGACCATCTAAAGGATTGTGGAATAGTTTCACAACTCAGTCCACCTAGAACACCGCAACATAATGGTGTGTCTGAGCGGAGAAATCGAACTCTATTAGATATGATTCGATCAATGATGTGTCGAACAAACCTTCCAAAATCCTTTTGGAGTTATGCTTTGGAAACTGCCGCAAGACTTGTGAATATAGCTCCAACGAAAAAGGTTGATAAAACGCCTTATGAGATATGGCATGGAAAGAAACCTCATGTATCCTACCTTAAATTCTGGGGATGTAATGCTTATGTCACTCTAGAATCTTCGGATAAACTAGATCCCAGAGGCGGAAAAGTGGTTTTCGTTGGATACGGTAAGAAGATCGGCTACCTATTCTACCACCCCACTGAAAATAGGATTTTCTGTCACACCCTCAAAATCCACTTGCGGAGTTTTACCGCGAGGCGCATGAAAAACCAGGATCCAAACCAACGATCACAATAAACAAGTCTAAAATGAACATAATGCAATTTCAAAACAATGTTTAAAATTCCCGTTTACAGCGGAAGCTTATTCAAAACAATATTCAATAGTAAACCAATGTTCAACGTTTGTAAAACCATGCAACCCTAACTAGACGCCGTGCAGACGCGTGCGCCCTAGTCCAGTCGTGCTACCTTAGCGACCTGAGAAAACATGTAAAAGTTTACGTCAGCACAAAAATGCTGGTGAGTTTACAGGTTTTGTAATCCAAGTACCAAGTCAACCTGTCCATACTATAACAAATCGAAAACCAGTGTACGCTAGCTAGGCGTATGTTTTGTTACTACCACGATTGGAAAACCATTACTAACTCGCAAACCAAATGTGTGCCCGATGTAGTAAACCTGTTGTTCCTGTTGTTCCTGTTTGAGACAATATGCACCCGCCGACCCTCCAAGTCGACGAGCGGGGTTGGTCACTCCCAATAGCGCTATTCACATTTCCCCGTTGTGCAAACCCGCACATTCATGGTTCCCCCCGGGACTTCCAAAGATCGTGTAGTACACAATAGAAACCCATAGTATGACAGTAGTTACCAAATAAGCGTTTTAACACATGTTTTCTCCCCCGAAAATGTGAAACCAGTTTAAAAAGAGGGGCCGTAAACTCACCTTAAGTTGCGTTACTTCGTAATACGAATAACTCAGCAGCTATGCTAGTCCCGTAAAGCGGCGACCTAACATATGACAGTTACAAGCACTTAGACTAATAACCCGCAGGTTAGTTAGTCCCTAGATGTCCAGACCATAACCAAGTTCGTTTGAAAACACCGTGACTGTTTAACTGACCCAAAGTACAAGACTCGACATCCCATTGGTGACCCGAGACTCCCCGTGTTATGTTTACGCTCTCAAACATACAATCATGCAATCACACTTAACATACGTTAACGCACAACAAGTTATAGCACATAGCTCACGTATCACATAATTACATCCAAACATATGTTACCAAGTTATTAGATATGTTACGGGGTTCCTAGCATGTTCCTACAAGTCAAATCGGGTCTCGGAATGCTAATTTACACTTACAGCAGCAGTACACGCGATTAGGAAAAGTCAACTAGCATTTAGGTTGGTCAACAGGCATTTAGGAATGCTAATCGCCTCTATTATAGGCGATTAGGGCTATACCACATGTAATTACTAGCAATTAGGGCTATACCACATGTAATTATGGGACGGGTTATGGGACGACTAGGGTTTGTATTATGAAGTTTAGGAGGTCAAGCATTGTATTTATAGTCGTTTTTAGTCGTCCAGCCCGTAACACGCGATTGTGCAGCATTACACGCGATTGGGGATCCTAATCGCATGAAACTTCATGCATTTGGGGCCTAATCGCCACTTATGGCATGCATTTAGCCCCCAATCGCCCATAAGCCTGCCCAATCGCCCTCCCTATAGGCGATTAGCCACCCCTAATCGCCTATAGGGGCTGGTTCCTTGTATTTTGCGCGTTAAACCCCGTTTTAACATATGTTAACACATATTCACATACCGACAAGTCACATAATGATTGTAAACACATAACACTTGTAAATACACATACTCACACTCGTTCACCAATTCCCGGGACTCGAGACTTGTATGTTCCGTATGACCTGACGATCCTACAAATCGTCACCATTTGTACACTTGGTTAAGGACTGACATCTAACGAACCTCTAGACCAACATCCAATGATCTTCTAGACTAAACCGATAGTTCCCGAACCATAACCCGACTTAACTAACCCAGTTAAGTGCAATATACGCGTGACTTGCTAAGGTAGACTTTCATCTAGACAACGTTGTTAACCAGAATTTGCCGGGTGTCACATTTTCACTAAACGCAGAGGCACTTTCTTAGAGGAAGAGCTTCTGGTGCGAGGGATTGGAGATAACCATGTGGATCTTGAAGAAATTCGAGAATCACAAGTGACTGAACCAGTTGTTCAGACAGAAACAGAAGTAACTGATCCAGTTGTTGAAGTTGAGCCTGAGAGGACTTAAGAAACAACAGAAACACCAAGTGTTCAGAAAAGTATTAGGGATCGTCGTGCACCTGTAAGGTATGACGATATCTTCATGATTGATGAAGCTGAGCCTGCTACTTACAAAGCTGCAATCCTGGCTTCAGAATCCAAGAAATGGCAAGAAGCCATGAATGCAGAGATGCAATCCATGTATGATAACCAAGTCTGGGATTTGGTTGATCTTCCTGCCGAATGTTGGACCGTGGGAAACAAATGGATCTTCAAGAAGAAGACTGACATGGATGGGAATGTGCAAACCTACAAAGTAAGGCTTGTAGCGAAAGGTTTTACTCAGACTCAAGGAGTTGATTATGAGGAAACTTTCTCGCCAGTAGCCATGCTTAAGTCTATTAGAATTCTACTTGCCATTGCTTCATATTATGACTATGAGATATGGCAGATGGATGTCAAAACCGCGTTCCTTAATGGACACTTACTGGAAGATGTCTATATGGTTCAACCTAAAGGTTTTGTCGATCCAAAGAATCCTAATAAGGTATGCAAGCTGAATAAATCCATCTATGGATTAAAGCAAGCATCTCGCAGTTGGAATCTCCGTTTTGATTATAAAATCAAAGAGTTTGGTTTTATCAAGAACGAATATGAACCGTGTGTTTACAAGAAATCTAGTGGGAGCTATATCACTTTTCTTATACTGTATGTAGATGACATACTAATCATTGGAAACAATATCCCTATGCTTAAAGATGTTAAGACCTGGTTAGGTAAATGTTTCGCAATGAAAGATCTTGGTGAAGCCGCTTATATTCTGGGAATAAAGATTTATAGAGATAGATCAAAGCGGTTATTGGGTTTGAGTCAAAGTACATATATTGATAAGGTCTTACGACGCTTCTAAATGCAAGACTCAAAAAGGGGGCTCTTGCCCATGGCACATGGAACCATTCTTAATAACAAGCAGTATGCAAACACTGAAGAGGAAAATAAGAAAATGGAAGGTGTTCCATACGCTTCTGCGATTGGTTCTATCATGTATGCCATGTTATGTACTAGACCTGATGTCTCGTATGCTCTTAGCATGACGAGTAGATATCAACAGAACCTAGGAGAGAGTCACTGGGCTGCAGTGAAGAACATTCTTAAGTACTTGAGAAGGACTAAAGACATGTTCTTAATATATGGAGGACTGGACGAGGAGCTGTCAGTTAAGTGTTATACTGATGCAAGCTTCCAGACTGATCGTGATGATTCAAGGTCACAGACGGGATATGTTTTCATTCTGAATGGTGGGGCTGTTACTTGGAACAGCTCTAAGCAAAGTGTGGTTGCTTAATCCACCTGTGAATCAGAATACAATGCTGCATCGGATGCTGCAAAAGAGGCTGCTTGGATGAAGAAGTTCATTGGTGATCTCGATGTTATGCCTAGCATAAAGAAGCCAAACGAGATACTGTGTGACAACACTGGTGCCATTGCTCTTGCAAAGGAACCAAGGTCACATCAGACCACAAGGCATATACTCAAGAAATTCCACTATATTAGAGAGATAATAGGACGTGGAGACATTGTATTAAACAAAGTTCATACAGATCTGAATCTAGCTGACCCCTTTACTAAGCCTTTACCTCAAGTTAAACATGAGGAGCATGCTGGAAAGATAGGGCTTAGAGTTGCTAGACAGTGGGCATGATCTGTAGTTAGTATTGGTGTTTTGTTTTGAACTATGACAGTTATATTGAATGTTTATTTGATTTAATGGGTTAAATGCAAATTTAAATATTTATTAACTGTGTTCATTATTTTTATGTTTAAATCCTTGAATAAGAGTATTCTAAATGTCCGTAGTCGATCAAATTACATGGGAATGAATTTGAATGTAAGACTATTGTGAATTGAGATGGTTGTATTCATGAGATGAATAGCTCAAGGGTTTGAGAATCATAATTCACAGATATCATTAGGGAATGATATTGGAAGTAACTCGCTTCAAAATGATCTCCATGGATCTATGTCATGAGATGTTTTGATATTGATATGTTCACTCTGTCCTTTTTCCTAAGGCACATATTAAACTACATTGATTAAGGACTATCTTTGATGTTATCTTACACTATCCTGAAACATGGGTAGCAATAAGGGTAGCGTTGGGAGAAATCCAAGATTAAGTGGGAGTTGTATGACGCTGATGGAATTCTGTACTTCTATAGGATTAGAAGTCTAGACATTCTGGCGCCCTCGTAAACTCAAACTGGTATAAACGCGTGGCAACGCTCGGACTAAGGTAGTTCGTTAGACCACTTTGAATTAGAGACGAGAATAGAGAATGGTTGATCACTATATAAGAATGAATGATCCATGTCTTATGATCAACGGATGTCTATACAGAAGGGACTTATTGATAGAATTATCAGGGCTATAGTATTTGATTAAGTAAAGCGTTACTTGAACTCAAAGAACTAGTTGACGACTGTAAAGTGTCATACTGGTTTGGGTGCAATGCGATGCAGCTAGGTGTCCAACTTTGCGCACGATGACTCATTTAATTAAAATCGTCCAAGTGGGAGATTGTTGGATATATAGTATGTCCGATGTAATTAAAAGTCGAGATCAACGTAACCCGATCCGGTACGATCCGAAGAGTTACACGTTGGTACACGAATCAGACAAGTTCACATGTAGGTGGATTATTATTTATGAAATAATAATTGTTTTAGACTTGAGGGACTTAATATTAATATGATTAATATTAAGGAGTATTATGATATTTAACAAGGGGGCTTAATGTAAGTTATTGTTTTATAAAAGGAGGGTTAAGGAGTAAACCCTAATGCACACTTTTGATAAAACAACAAACCCTTGCCTCCTCTTCTTGGCTTCTTGCGGCCGCCACCAAGGAAAAGAAGGCTGCCGCCTTTTGTTTTGGTTCGGCCGGCCTAGAACCACCAACCGCCGCCTTCCTCTTGCAAGTGTTGTTTCCCGGTTGGTTCGTGCTCGGTGTGAACTTCCTACTAACGAGGATTCGTTGTAACCCGCGTATTACAATTCCGGTGTAGTCGTCAAAGGTTGATTACTAAACCCCCTATGGTTGTTTTATTATTTATTTGTTTATACGCGTTTAATTGAGATCCTGATCGGAAATATTTTATTAATCGGATTAATAAAATTAACTAACAATTTATATATATTAATCGGCTATTATATATATAGTATATATAATCAGTTTTCGTTAAATATATAAACCGCTTTCGCTGTGCATACGATACCATGATTCCTAACAATAAGAATTTACACCAAGTAGTGGCTCCTCACAAAAGATTTACCGCATGTGCATAGCTTGGTTTATTAATGAACTGGCTTGTATATGGCTTGCCGTGTGCTTGAGATTACCATCTTTTCTTGACAAGATGGCCAATTTAAAATGAACCCAAAGTCATATACTAGCCACGAAAATGACATGCCTTATGACCAAGGTTGTTGTGACCAAGACAGGTAACAACACTAGTCAAGTAACGTCATGGGAAGTGTAGACCAGGTAAGCTATAATTTCTCATAATCATTAGTCGAATTTGATGGATGAGTGTTTGCAGTGGCGAAGCTTGAAAATTTTGTCGGGGGGTTGGAAATTACCAGTCACGAGACGGGACCTAAATTTTTTTTTCTATAGCTATGTTTCAGATTATATGTTCGGGTCAGTGACTCGATTCGGGTAAGTCAAACATTAAATAAAATAATAAAGTTTTAAGCATTGTTTAACAAAAAAGTTGAACAATGACACTAAAACATTAAAAATGAGACAAAGTGTGGGTACCTGGATTAAGAATTATATTTCAGCCTATCGACCTTTAACATTTTTTATTTATTCAATTATATTTACTCACATTTTCATTATCTATTTGATAGAACCCAAAATATGGGAACTAAATATATTAAAATTGATACGATGATCCGCCCGATTCGAAAGGGGCTAGTTCTCCTTTTACAATACAATTACTGATAAACTGAATGAGAAAAACAAAAGAAATGAGCAGCTATTTATTCTACTAACTGGGAAGATGCAAAGCTGCCATTACTTCCATGCTAGTTTATTTCTAGGAATTACTTGACTTTAACTACTTAGTCAAATGCTTAATTTTGGGAAAGACTTTGACTGCTTATTTCTGGGAAAGACTTTTACTAGTCATTTGACTGGATATGTATCAATACATCCCGCCCAGAAAACCAACTTGTCCTCAAGTCGATTTGGGTAAAACTGGTATGTCCCAATCATGCAGGTTGATTGCTCAAGTTCAGGAGAGTTGTGAATTTCGTGTTTTCCGGTGTCGAAAACCCAATTTTGTTCCATCCCTACCAGAACACCATTTCCTGGATCCCACACTATGATGAGAAATACAGCCACGAGGGTGGTTGTTGCGTCCAGAATAGGAACTATGGTTAGCTTCTTGTCGACAATGGATGGTTGATCAAGAGGGGCTTTTCTTGTGCTGGGGTTTGCCTTTGTACGAGCGTGTTTGTAAACAAATAACAACTCGGAAAAAGGTACTAGTAAAACCGGTGTGATTGTTGGTGATGGGGGAGGTTTGATTAAGGGTGTAGTGAGGCGAGAAGTGTAGGTAGTGGTGTGTGGCAACTCAACCGTAATATGTGGTGGGGTGGCAGAAGCACGTGGTAGAGATGCTATTGTTGGGGATTGTTCTAGAAGAGATGGTGGTGTAGAGGCGAAAAATGGCGGTGAGGATGGTATAGTGGGACTGACCAGATTTGTCAATGGGGCTTGAGGTTCATCCTCGGGTTCGGGGGTTCCCTGTTGAACCAGGTCAATTGTTTCCTCGATAGCCTCTATCAATTTGAAATTTCCCTTCTCATTCGAACAAGACTCATCGGTGTCATCCATCCAAGCCTCCTTAATTGCTTCAAGATCATTTAATAGAGAATCTAATCCGGCTATTATAATTGCTAATTGAGCAGTGATAGAATCTTTAGATAGCATTTTCCTGTCAATGGAACCAAAATGATAGAACCCAAAATATGGGACTAAATATATTGAAATTGATACGATAATCGGCCCGATTCGAGAGGGGCTAGTTCTCCTTTTACAATACAATTACTGATAAACTGATAAACTGAATGAGAAAAACAAAGGAAATGAGCAATTATTTATTCTACTAACTGCGAAGTTACAAAGCTGCCATTACTTCCCTGCTAGCTTATTTCTAGGAATTACTTGACTTTGACTACATAGTCAAATGCTTAATTTTGGGAAAGACTTTGACTGCTTATTTCTGGGAAAGACTTTGACTAGTCCTTTGACCGGATATATGTATCACTATTCCCTCTACTTGTTCTTCAATCGTTCTTTTGAAAAAAAATGTTATGGTTTTATTTCTTCTCATAGTATAATCTAATAACATAAACATTAAATCAAGTCATAATTATTTTCGACCTAATTATTAAACAATGTGATAACTTGACATAAAAGAATGAATAATAATAAAAAAAACCACCATCGTCCAAAGCAGTACCAACGTCCAACACTTATAAGAATATGAAAGCTAAAGAGAAGATGATAGATATAGTTGTCTTGTGGCATTTGGGTGACATAACAATACACAAACAAACCGACCCCCATATGTAAATATTATATTGGGTTGGGTTAATCAACATTCAACAACACATCAGGACAACAATCTATAAATCTATAAATTAGTAAAGTACTTGTACCTTGATTCTTTGAATGAAGACTTGAAAAATGAAAGTATGAAACTACCAAGGTGAGATCGACGGATACTATATAGTTAGAACTTTTGATCAAAAATTCGGGGGAATCGACCGCCTCCTCCTGCCCCTTGAAACCTACGCCCCTGAGTGCTTGACAAAAATAAGATAAAATTATAATTACATGGCAATGGTAATTCAATTAATTGCAACTATAAAGATTTGATTTTCAATAGTGCCAACAATTCTTTTTTATATAAAATATTGATATATTATTTCAACCAATTGACCAAGCTCATGATAAATGGAAGTGTTGGATGTGAAGGCCTTTAGGCTGGTCTGGTTTTGGTTCCTAAATTGTATCACCCTAAGACTATCTGGAGTGATGGGGGAGGGGGATGAAGCGTCATGTGATATTTTTGGGTCTCACGTGGAGGGGATGAAAATTGTGGGAAGTGAAGGGGGTGGGAGGGGGGGGGGGGAGGAATATTATTATTATTATTACTAGAAGCAACCTCGCGCTTTGCTGCGGGACACACCGATTTTAAATGTAAATGTAGACGAAACAGTAATAATAACATTAATAATAAAAAGCTAAAACTCAAATGTCGCAAAAATAAAAAAAATAAAAAGAAAAAGAAAAAAAAGTTGTAGTTTCCTCAACCCCAATCCGCTAGGTTTGGTTTGGTTTATTTTTTTGCCTATCCTGGTTTCCAGCCTGTGCCGATTTGGCTAAAACCGGTTCTAATCCTTATTAAAAGAACCCGATTCTCGTTTTCAACCCGGAATGGTTTGAGAAAAAAAAGGCGAGTTATCTATATGCTCATTTAATGTAGTGGACACTTTTCGGACCATTTTTTTATTTTGTCGCCAAAGAAGTTGAAAAATAAGTTTCTTAACACATTATCTCAATATCCATTTAATCTCAACAATTACATGTATTCTTAAGCATAGATATTTATAACAAACTTGAACCAATATGAATATCTAGTAATAACTGCGATGGTCATGACTCCTACGAATACTCTAATGACGACGGTAAATAAGAAACAACACGGTGAACAAATTGTGGTGGTTGGTGACAACGACGATAGTGGTGGTTATGGTTTCAGTGGTTGCTAGGGGTGGTGATGGTGTTGTACGAGGGTGACAAACCGACAACGACACTTGGTGGCCTTGATTGTCATCGGCTTCAAAAAAATACGACAAACACGAGGGAAAGCGGCAATGGATTTGAGGGCTTCAAAGGTTTTGACAAACAAGTTATCTTAATAGGAATTGCCCAAACTGACAGAAAAAGAGTAGAAGAAAATGAGATGCCAATTAATTAATTCAATTTCATATTAATATTATAAACTCTAAATTTATATCTTCTTTCATTATTTTTAATTAAATTTATATGGTAAAGAAATAGAGAAGCATCTTGCAAAACTCTTGATCTTCATTATAACTTTTGGTAGTTCTTCTAGTTTTATTAGATACTAGATATTTGCCCGCGTTGACACGTAGTTCAACAACGTACGATTATTTGGAGTAGTATAACGTATAAGAAAAATAAAGTAGAAAAATTTTATTAAAATTTAAAAGCAACGAATACACATTTATTCAAATATCGCTGAAAAATTCCTTATAAACCACATTTTTTGTTTTAGTCATCACTTTCCCACCAGCATCAAGTATAAGTAACTACACGCCTGCCCTGCTTTTAACTCTTGACAATGCGACATAAAGCTGGCCATGTGAGAATACAGGGTTTCTTAAATACAATCCAACCTGAATAAGGCAACTTAAATGGTATGTGTTAAAAATAGACTTATGGCATATTCAATAATAAGAAAGTAATAAAAATAAAAATAAGAAACTAACTACCACCTAAATTTCACAATTTAATTTGACACGTCTGAGAAGATGAGCATTACCCATATCGACCCGCTAAAAAAGCTTTGAGCACATTTTATTCTATTTGACACATTTGAAAAGGCAAACATTACCCAAATCGACCCGTTAAGAAAAGGGAAGATTGCCCCAATTCACCTATGGCCTATGTATAAGTAAAAGGAACATCAATCTAATCAAAACACCATAAACACACTGTTGGCGACTTTTACCCTATTTGACCCATTGGAAAAGTTGAACATTACCCAAATCGACCAATTTATAAGTAAACAAACATGAACCTACACCACTAAAACAACATTTTAACCGACTATTACCTCATTTGACCCGTTTATAGGAAGGAACATTATCTAAAGTGACCCATGTATAAGTAAAAGGAGCATTACTCAATAATTTTAACCGACTATTACCTTATAGATGCTATTTATACGCTAAAAATAGTAATGTGACAAATCAAATAATTCAGCATTTATTTTGTGTTTAAATGTCTTTAATTTTAAAAACTGGATTTTTTTTTTAAATTTTGATTTTGAATGTTTAAAAATAAATTTATAAATGTATTTATATATGATTAATAATTTTATGTTTAAAGGTTATTAATTAAATGGTAATCATAATTATTAACATTAGATGTTTCCAATATTGTGTAACTCACGATAAATGCCAATTATACGCTAAAAATAGTAATGTGACAAATCAATGAATTAAGCATTTATTTAGTGTTTAAATGTCTTTAAATTTAAAAACCGTATTCATTTTTAAATTTTGATTTTGAATGTTTGAAAATAAAGTAATTCAATTGAAAATAGACGTATTAATTGTGATGAAAAAAATTCAAATTTAACTTTGTTTATAAATGTATTTATATTTATATATGATTAATACTTTTGTGTTTAAATGTTATTAATGAAATGGTAATCATAATTATTAACATTAGATGTTTCCAATATGGTGTAAATCATGATAAATGCTAATTATATGCTAAAAATAGTAATGAGACAAATCAAATAATTAAGCATTTATTTTGTGTTTAAATGTCTTTAATTTTAAAAACCGTTTTTTTTTAAATTTTGATTTTAAATGTTTAAAAATAAATTTATAAATGTATTTATATATGATTAATAATTTTGTGTTTAAAAGTTATTAATGAAATGGTAATCATAATTATTAACATTAGATGTTTCCAATATTGTGTAACTCATGATAAATGCCAATTATATGCTAAAAATAGTAATGTGACAAATCAAAGAATTAAGCATTTATTTTGTGTTTAAATGACTTTAATTTTAAAAACCGTAATTTTTTTAAAATTTTGATTTTGAATGTTTGAAAATAAAGTAATTCAATTGAAAATAGATGTATTAAGTGTGATGAAAAAAATTAAAATTTAACTTTGTTTATAAATGTATTTATATTTATATATGATTAATACTTTTGTGTTTAAATGTTATTAATGAAATGGTAATCATAATTATTAACATTAGATGTTTCCAATATGGTGTAAATCATGATAAATGCTAATTATATGCTAAAAATAGTAATGAGACAAATCAAATAATTAAGCATTTATTTTGTGTTTAAATGTCTTTAATTTTAAAAACCGTTTTTTTTTAAATTTTGATTTTAAATGTTTAAAAATAAATTTATAAATGTATTTATATATGATTAATAATTTTGTGTTTAAAAGTTATTAATGAAATGGTAATCATAATTATTAACATTAGATGTTTCCAATATTGTGTAACTCATGATAAATGCCAATTATATGCTAAAAATAGTAATGTGACAAATCAAAGAATTAAGCATTTATTTTGTGTTTAAATGACTTTAATTTTAAAAACCGTAATTTTTTTAAAATTTTGATTTTGAATGTTTGAAAATAAAGTAATTCAATTGAAAATAGATGTATTAAGTGTGATGAAAAAAATTAAAATTTAACTTTGTTTATAAATGTATTTATATTTATATATGATTAATAATTTTGTGTTTAAATGTTATTAATGAAATGGTAATCATAATTATTAACATTAGATGTTTCCAATATTGTGTAAATCATGATAAATGCTAATTATACGCTAAAAATAGTAATGTGACAAATCAAAGAATTAAGCATTTATTTTGTGTTTAAATGTCTTTAATTTTAAAAACCGATTTTTTTTTTTAAATTTTGATTTTAAATGTTTAAAAGTAAATTTATAAATGTATTTATATTTGATTAATAATTTTGTGTTTAAAGGTTATTAATGATATGGTAATTATAATTATTAACATTAGATGTTTCCAATATTGTATAAATCATGATAAATATCAAAATGCAAGAATTGTTAACACTAAAGAGAAAAATCATGTACCTTCTGTTGATATTTTGGATCTCCAATCCTTTGTGCCCGTGCAACAATAAACTCCAATTGCTCTATGCAAGAATCTGCCAGAGTACTATTACCCTGAGCAAACAAAGGATAATATATGAAGAATTGTTGAATCCACAGAAAATCATAAGGGTATAATACAATTAGATGATGAACTTACCTCTAACACAAATGCAATAATAATCTTCTGTGAATTCCAAGTAATCTGGTTTCTCTGTTAAATAAATAGATGACACTTAATCACATAGAACAATGCATATATTTGTATACTAATTAGTTACATGGTAAGTAAATTATTACATGTAAAAAGGCATTATTCAATGTATTCAAAAATGGTTTACATATTTTTCAATTTCTTTCACAGGTTGATGATGAACTTGTTTTTAGAGTAGTTGTTGCATTATTGTCTACATCCTAGTAGACTCCATTTGGCAAGCATAAAAATAACTAATCATTAATGTCGTTGTAAATTATTTTAAACAAAAAAGAACACTAAAAAATAATATGAAAAAGTTCACTTACACAATTTTACGAACACTTGGTGGGCGTACTTTTAGAATACCAAAGAAAGCAAACTTTATACAACTTTAATAAACCCAGAAATCAAGAACCCAACTTCAGTTTACAAAACGAAAAACCCAGAAATCTTTAGTAACAAATAAATTAAACACAAAATAAAACAAAACAAATTGAAATAAAAAAAAATATAGTGAACGGTACCGCATGAGTTTTGAAGTTTGTTTACGACCGAACATTACAGCAGGAACGAAACCTAATCGGGGATCTCAATGATAACGGCGGTTTACATTCTGAACGAATCCCAAAACAACACATTCACAAGTTATTAAAAAAATATATAAAACAACGAATTAACAGATACAATTGGTAACGTTTCAGAAAGATAAATGCAAAAACGAATTAGCAGATCTGAAATACAGAGAAAGATCCGAACATTAAATCTAATTTGAAAGATAACATAAACAGAATAAAAACGATGAAGCAATAGAACATGTCAATCAAGTGAAAGGTGAAGAAAACGAATGTAAATCTTTACTGTCAATCAAGCAATAAACAGAATGAAAACGAATTAACAGAATGAAACGAAGATAGGTGAAGAAACAAATACCTTTACTGATGTTTTTTTTTCAAGGATTAGGGTTTAAAGTGATTGATATTGTTTGAGGAAAAGAATGTAAATCTCTAAAAAAGAAATCGAATATGTGCTTACCTAGATGGATGAATGATTAATTGTCTTGTGGAGGAAGATGGAGCATTCATTAGTGGGAGAATATAGTGTTTAGGAAAGTTATTAAACACCTTGACCAATTTTGACTTTTATAATATTTAATGATTTTTGATTTAAAAAAATTCTAAATTAATGATTTTCGAGTTTAATTAGATTAGGAAAGTATTAAGTGATAATTTTTACCATATTTATGTATTATTACTCTATTTTTAATTTTTTAAAAACGACAAATTTTATAAATTATGAGAAGAGGACACATGGCACAATATGGGAAGAGAGAGGAATTGAGGTGCAATATGGGAGTGCCAAGTGTCCTCATAGACTTTGTTTTATTAGATGTATAGATTTAATTATCACATTTAGTAATATTTAATAACAACCTTCTAGTATTATTATAAATAAATTGACTTGTATTAAATTGTGTCTTAAGTTTGTCCTGTCAATCTAATGAAATTACATATTTGTCAATGTAATTGAATATGAAATGACGATTTCGCCCGTCCAGAATACACTATATAGTAGTATAGATTATGTGTGTGTTAAAGTTAAAAAAATAAAAATAAAAAATTCAGCCAATTATAACGAAAAGAAAGTGTCCCACGCCAATTACTTCTTCCCCGCCCCCTCTCCACGCCCACCGGCACCGGTGTTCCCCCCCTTCCCGCTCCTTTCCCCGCCCCACTCCTAGGGATTGCAAAAAAACCCGAGTCTGACGGGTATACCTGAAACCCGAAGCATTTGGGACGGGTATACCCGATACCCAACGAGTATGGGACGGGTTTGGTATCGGAAAAAACTATTTCGCGGGTATAGGACGGGTATGGTATTAGGTGATACTCGACCCGATTACCCGATACTAAATACCCTTCTACCCGAAATATATACCCGAATACTTTTTAGTTTTATATATATATATCTTTTCTTAACTATTTTTTAGTAATGTTCCGTTCTAATAGATTCATTATTTGAAGAATAAACTTTTCGTTTAAAATATATATATTCTAATAACATTATTATTTATATTTATATGCTATGAAATATATAAATAGTTTTCAAAATTCATACCATAATATATATTTACATATTAAATGTTTCAAAGATTATTATGGTGATGGTAATACATATGTTATTTATTATAATTTCATATACTCTAGATTTCTTACAACATAAGATTATAAAAGAAAATAAAAATATATATACACATGCAAATACCAACAGGTATACCCGATACCCGCGGGTATGCTCTATACCCGACGGGTAATACCCGACAAAAACCCGATGGGTAATTGGATGGTATGGTATGAGATTTTATAACTGGGTATGGGTATGGTATTAGTCAAACCCGACCCATACCCGACCCGTTGCCATCCCTACCCACTCCGGACAGTCTAAGACCATGGGGAGTGGAGGGGGGAAAGAGGGGGTGAAGCGCCATGTGGCACTTGTGGGTCCTAGGGGGAGGGGGGGGGGGAATAATATTATCATATCTGTATGTTATTTGTCTTGCATGTGTCTCTGGTTAAAGGATCTGATCTGTCTTAGTAGATCTGGTTCTTTGTCTTGAGTATTAGATCTGATCTGTTATAGAACTTGTCTATTACTTGTTTCTGGTGTAGATCTGATAGTTTCAGATCTTTGTTATTGTCTGGTCAACCGTGTTGGCTTATTGTGGAGCTGCATCTTGTGAGATTTTTTTTGATAGGAAGCTTGCTGGCTGTAAGTCCTTCTTTTATCCTTCTATTGTTCTTTATTTCTGTTTGCTTTGTTGCTGCTGGAGTACTCTGTAAGTCTATCTTCTTCTTGTTATCCGTGTCTAGGCGTCTAGGCCGGGTTAGGGTGAACCGACACTTGTTGTTGGTTGTATTGTCTTTGGTTTGTCTTGTTGTCTGGTATATTGTTGCTATATATACATTATATATATATATAGTTAATAAAAAGCTCCCGTGTAAGGATCTGCAAGGGCACCTTTTGAGTGATGAACCCATGATCTGAACACCTACACAGCTTCACTTTATAGGGTTTCTTGGTTGGTTGTTTTCTAATTAGACTATCTTGTATTCTATTTGTTTGTGTTAGTGTTAGCTTACTTTGTTGGCTATTTGTATTGTTGATCTGTTTTTCTGTTGAATTGGTTAAGATGAGTGGGGCTGATAATCCTGCTTCTGGTGGGGGTCGAGGAGATGACCCTAATTCAGGGGCTCTTCTGGTAGGAACACCCTCATTAGTAAGTTGGATATAAGTTAGGGCTGGCAATGGGTAACCTGTTAAGATACGATAAGACCTGTTTGACTGAAAAGTACACTATTTGATTTTTTGACTTTTTTTAATACTTAGAATTAAGAGGCAAAAATCTTTCATTTCCCTTTTTTGGTACATAAAATATAAAACTGTGTTATAAACATGAGATATAAATGAGTTAAACGAGTCGTGTTCATGTTTAGAACTTGATTGTTCGCGCGCGTCAGAGACCTGTTAACCTGTTAGGGACACGATTTGCCAGCCCTAAAGTGACCCATTTGTTTTTACACCCTAGTGACACTTGTAGTTTAACTATAACTGGTATACAACTTAAAGGTACTGAGAATTATTCTGTGTGGGCTAATTCAATGAAATTAGCTTTACAAACTAAAAATAAGTTTGGTTTTGTTGATGGTACCTGTATTAAGTCTGATACTGATGATGTATTAGGGAAACAATGGGATAGGTGTAATTCTGTTGTTTTGTCTTGGTTGTTGAACTCTGCTAGTAAAGAGTTGTATTTAGGACAAGTTTTTTCTAAATTAGCTTTTGAAGTTTGGGCTGATTTAAGAGAAACTTATGATAAAGTTGATGGAACCGTTGTGTTCAATCTGTATTAGAAAATTAACCCTGTTAGGCAAAATGGTAGTTCAGTTGCTGAGTACTATCACAAGTTGAATACTATGTGAAGACAGTTTGAAGCTATTGTTCAGTTACCTTCTTGTGCGTGTCAAGCTTCAAAAGATTTTAATGACTTCAACTCCTTGATAAAGTTAATGCAATTTCTTATGGGGCTTGAAGATGTGTACCAACCAGTGAGGACCAATCTATTAACTAGGGAACCTTTACCTACTTTAAAAAAATGCTTTTGGAATTGTTTCTGGGAAGAGTCACATAGGGGATCTAGTAGTTCTGTCAAGAGACAAAATGTTGCTTTTGCATAAAAAACAAATTAGTCTTTTGATAATAAAAGAGTTTTAAACAGAGGTCCTAATCCAAACTTAAAGTGTACACACTGTAATATGCTAGGACATACTGTTGATAGATCTTATGAGCTGGTTGGTTACCCACCTGGTGTGAAAAAAAAAAGAAATATAAGTTCTGGGTCTGGTAAGGGTGGGACAAATTAGTTGAATAATAATAAGTCAAATGCATCTGCTACTGTTGGTATGCCTTTTACTTCAGAACAGATTTCAAAGATAATGAGTCTTATCAGTGAAAAGTCTACTAGTGATTCACAATCTTCTAATACTGGAGGTAATGTTTTCCATGGTTTCTCCAGTTTATCTAGTTCTCAAAATTTTAAAAATGTTTTAGAAAAATTTTCAAAGTGTTCATGTTTTGTTAAACAAGTTATCAGTTATAGTTGGATAACTGATTCTGGTGCCAATCAACACATGTCTAATAGTGATCAAAACATGATAAACTGTATCAATGTTTCTGAATATGATGTAAAGGTCAAACATCCCAATGGTACTAATGCTAAGGTGTCTAAAATTAGAGATGTTATTCTTGCCAATAATGTTGTCTTAAAAGATGTTTTGTATGTTCCTGATTATTGTGTTAACTTGTTGTCTGTTCATAAGTTGGCTAGATAATAAGTTGACTGTTCTACTTGATGAGTATAAGTGTTTTATTCAGGATTCCAAGTCCAAGAGATTCCTGGTGACCGGTAAACAAAGTGATGGATTGTATTTTATTGGTGATTAAGTGAGTGCTAATCATGTTTGTTTAAATAGTATTAGTGAACTGCTGGTAGCACCATTCCCGCTCGAATGGTAAGTCACATATGTGTACTACGGGTAGCTTGGTGGCACGAAAAATGACTCCTCTTCCTCTACATATTCCTGGTTCAGATCAGGCAGCATATTCCCGTCATTCCCGCTCGTTGGACTCGTTCAGAGACAGGTCATCGGTTAAAAACTATGTAAATATGACATCGTGAGACCGGGAAGTCGAGATTGGTCGAGGGAATAGTGGTGGTGATGTTTGAAATTTTGTTTGAAATGAGGAAGAAGCTGCTCCCGTAAGTGTTAAATTCTAAAAAACGACGGGCTGTGGAGGCCTTGATGGGCCGTTGAGGGTTTAAATGCCCAAACCTACCACTTTTTCACAGACCGTTGAGGCCTCCACGACCCGTGGGAAAGCACCTTTTCACACCTTTTCAGTCTGAGCCACCTGCTTTTGCAGGGAGTTCAGACTGACACCTCGTACCTCGTATTAGGACGGACCGTGGGGGCCTCCACGGCCCGTCGTTTTTCACTTTTTTGTATAAGGACGGGCCGTGGAGGCCCCCACGACCCGTTGTCTTTCACTGATTTGGCCTCCACGACCCGTCCTAAAGGATGTCTAAGGTTTTTTGGGATGTCTAAATAACATCACGCTAAAAAAAATATATTGTGTAGTTAATACGGGACCACATGACCACCATCCAAGAGTAGACACCCACATTTATTTCTTGGTCATATAACATAAAGTGTGGTTCTTAGATATTAAAACTGAATCAAAAGTTTTTTATATATAAAATTGTAAAAGTACGGCTTACTGATAATGAAGGATATAAGAGTGAGCAAGACCAAGTTATTGTTTGCCCTCTATATGCTTTATGCATCAATAACTTGTTCACATTGCCATGCTGCAGACACCTTGTCTGCAAACCGAACCGTTAGATACAATGAAACCATTGTTTCGTCACAAGAAACTTTCGAACTTGGTTTCTTTAGTCCAGGTAACTCCACGAACCATTATGTCGGAATTTGGTACAAGAAAATATCAGTAAGAACCATTGTATGGGTAGCCAACAGGAACACCCCACTCACAGACACCTTGGGCGAGCTAACTCTCACCCAACAGGGAGTTTTAGTTCTCCGTGATGCCACCACGAGCAACGTCGTGTGGTCGTCAACAAACTTATCTACAAGGTCAGTGAGGAATCCGATTGCTCAGCTTCTTGATACTGGCAACTTTATAATTCACGAGGAAGGTGAGGAAACCGATCAAGAAGATGATCCCATATGGCAAAGTTTTGACTTTCTGACAGACACTTTACTTCCTGGAATGAAGAACGGCAAGAATTTGGTAACAGGAATTGAAAGATACTACACGTCATGGAAATCTGTAGATGATCCTGCTGTTGGTAGATTTTCTGTTTGGGTTGATACTAGAGGTTACCCTGAGATATTCATAAGAGACGAGCAGGAATTAAAATTCCGCTCAGGTCCATGGAACGGACTAAGGTTTAGCGGAAATCCTACTGTGATACCGAACCCGTTTTTCAACTATACCTTTGTTGTTAATCAGAGAGAAATCTACTACCAATATAATCTTAAAAATACTTCAGTTTTGACAAGGATCGTGATACAACCGATTACTGGTCATATAGAGCGCTTGTTGTGGACTGAAAGCAAACAAAAATGGGAACCTTATTATGATCCGGAAAGTGATCACTGTGATGAATACGCATTGTGTGGGCCATTTGGGAGCTGCAACATTTACAACTCCCCAGTTTGTTCATGTTTGAAGGGGTTTGAACCAATATCTCCTGATGAGTGGAGAGTAGCAGATTCCACACGCGGGTGTCGGCGAACTGTCCCTTTGGAATGTGGAGGTGGGGATGGGTTCATCAAACATACGAATTTGAAATTACCCGAAACTAGGGGGTCCTGGTATAACCAAATGATGACCCTTGTAGATTGTGAGAAGATGTGTAAAATCAATTGTTCGTGTACAGCTTACACATATACGAATAGATCAGGGACTGGGAGTGGTTGCTTGCTATGGTTTGGTAACTTAACTGATATCAGAGTGTTTGCTGAGAACGGAGACACTCTTAATGTACGAGTGTCAGCTTCTGAATTAGGTAAATAAAACACAAAATATAGCTTTATTTTCATTAGTAACTTCATTATATTATGTGTATATATCTCAGCATAATTTAGATTATGGTTTTACACACAGATTCCATAGAAAACAGTGGAACCTCAAATGCAAGGAAAAGAGTACGAGTTATAATCACCATAGCATGTGTAGTTTCGGTCATATTAGTTTCAGTATGCTTCTTCTATTGTTATAATAGGAATAAGCAACAAGAACAAGGTATGAAGTTTGAATACCAAGTATTCCGTTGTGTGTTTTTGTCAGATAAAAAATAAATATCATCCATTCCACAGGGATGCCCCGAAATGAGTTTGGAAGGGATGCCGAAATTAGAAGTGGTGATAAAGATCTTGAGCTATCAGTATTTGGCTTGTCTACATTACTTACAGCTACAAACAACTTTTCAATCAACAACAAACTTGGAGAGGGGGGTTTTGGTCCTGTTTACAAGGTATTTTATGACTCCGTGACCTTTTATCTATGTTGTATAGATGGTGATCATATACTATTAAGAATACTTACGAATCTTATCACAAATTTTGCAATATACTTCTATGGCACACATTTGTTGCCTTGAGAACAAGTCACAATATCAATCACATTGATCCATTAAGTCATGTAGATACGTGTGATACCAAGTGTTGTGTTCATGTGTTATGTGATTCATCTTCAATTGGTATTGTTAGTTACTCAACAAAAAAAGGATTAAAAAAAAGTGGCAAAATAATATAATGCAAAAAAACATACATGTATGATTGATGTATATATAAGGTCTTTTTCCCATACCTTAATATGTTGTGCTCCAGGGTGTACTCAAAGACGGGCAGGAAATAGCAGTGAAGCGGCTAGCAAAAACATCTATTCAAGGACTTCATGAGTTCAAGAATGAGGTCATCTCAATATCCAAACTTCAACATCGGAATCTCGTCAAACTCTTGGGTTGTTGCATAAAGGGAGATGAAAAGATGTTGGTTTATGAATACATGCCCAACAAAGGCCTCGATTCCTTTATATTCGGTAAATGGAACACTATGCAAAAAAAAAAAAAAAAAATAGAAAACTATCAAATCAATGTAAACTAAAATTCCAACCATCCACAGATGAAAATCAGAGGGAACTCCTTGATTGGTGTGCACGTTACCACATTATCAATGGAATTGCTCGTGGACTTCTTTACCTTCACCAGGATTCTCGTCTCAGGATCATACATAGAGATCTAAAAGTCAGCAACATCTTGCTCGACAAGGATATGAACCCCAAGATATCAGATTTTGGCATGGCTAGAGCTTTTGGAGGAAATCAAATAGAGGCAAACACAAATAGGGTGGTTGGAACCTAGTGAGATTCATCTACCCAAACTTCATTTTAGTTTTTTTTTATGTGAATAACTTATATCAACTTTATTCCTTGCAGTGGCTACATGGCACCAGAATATGCAGGAAATGGTATTTTCTCAATAAAATCAGACGTTTATAGCTTCGGAGTATTAGTGCTAGAAATTGTGTGTGGGCAGAGAAACAGAGGATTCACACACAAAGAACATTGCAACAATCTTATTGGACATGTAAGTTTGGGCATTTTATTTTAAAATGGAAAATTACATATTAGCATAAAAGTTATCAAGCTTTGTATTTTAAGCTAATTTTGTTTTCACCGATATAAACTAACCAAATTAGAAAAATTATTAAAAACCTTTTAAGGTTATCTAAAATAATAACTTCATGACAGTTTGAGCTCAAATAACATTAAGTTAATTACCTAAATAGAAATGAGAACAAAGTTGGTTACATTTAAATGCAATTTGTTTCGATACAACAAAATCCATGACTCATTTTCATTGTTCTGGGCAGGCATGGTTACTCCATACCGAAGGTAGATCCTTGCAGTTAGTTGACAAGTGTCTAGGTGAAACTATCAACACGTCCCAGGCTCTACGGTCAATCCATGTTGGTTTGTTGTGTGTTCAGCGTCACCCAGAAGATAGACCGACTATGACTTCTGTGATTATGATGTTGGGGGGTGAGGGTCCATTGTCTTCGCCCAAAGAACCGGGATTTTATGTTGGAAATTCTAAGGATGATACTATTCAATCTTCAAGTTCAAACGGAGCATGTTCTAACAATGAACTAAGCATTACAATGTTAGATGGTAGATAAAATGAAAGTTGCTTGTATTAAAAGATAAAACTTCTAGCTATAAGCTTATTAAACATTTCGATTCATCAACGTAACATATATTACTATGTAAAATATGTGAACTTCTCTTTATCTTGCCACTCGCCAGAACATGTAAACACGTATACTCTATCTATATAGTTGTTCAAGGTTCAGAGCCGTTGTGGAACTAAAATGAACATCGAATCTAGATTTTTGTGAGTTTTGAGGACTACATTAAACTATATGGTGTGGAGGAGGCCCATCATGGATGATGCTCCTCCACCTCAGCTGCCACGTCAGCGTGGGGTAGGAGCATCAACAGGATGATGGTCCTAGGGGTGTGGAGAGGCCCATCATCATTCAATGTTTTTTGTTTTTTTTTTGTTTTTTTAATGTTACAGTAAAAAAGTAGATATTCTAATATTAATATTAAAAAGTAAATATTACATTAAAACCATTACAAATAATTTAAAAAAAAATAACTAAAATTAAAGTAAGCTACTCGAAATAAAAAAAAATTTACAAATAATCTACTCTTGCCCGTTGTTCCAAATATATTCAACCAAGTCCGCTTGAAGATTGCGATGTGTGAACTCGTTATGTAACAAGAACTCATTTAAATCTTGTTGATGTGGGTTGACAGGCACCGTATTCTCCGGCGGGGCATTCTCGTCATACGCACAGATGGCGGCCCCTTCGTCTTCGAGTATCATGTTATGCAACAAGATACAAGCATACATACAGTAACGCAATTTTTTAGGGGTGAACATACATGCCGGGTGTGCAATAATGTGCCATCTTGCTTGTAGAACACCAAATAATCGTTCAATGTCCTTTCTTGCCGCCTCTTGATACTTGGCAAATTTCTTTCAATTCTTTTTTCATCGAACGAGTGGTGAATACTTTTAACGATCGTCGAGTAAGATGTGTAGATTCCATCAGCAAGATAATAACCGCGCCTATACTCCACCCCGATACTGTAAAGCTGGTTTCCGGACCGGTTCCTTTTATGATATCGTCAAAAATCTCCGACTGGTTAATAACATTAATGTCGTTGTTCGAACCAGGAACGCCAAAGAAAGCATGCCAAACCCATAGATCTTGTGAACACGCCGCTTCCAAGATTATTAATGGATATTCTTGATCCCCTCGTTTGAACATTCCGCGCCATGCGACGGGGCAGTTTTTCCAAGGCCAATGGTAGCAATCAATGCTTCCGAGCATTCCCGGAAAACCATGTTGTTGGTGGTGAAACTGATACAATTGTTGGAACTCACTAGCGTTTGGTTTTCGCAAATATTTCTTGCTGTAAAGCTTCACCACACACTTCCTAAATTTGTAGAGACATTCTCGTGCAGTTCTATCCGACATCTTTAAATACTCGTCCCACGCATCCGCCGTGGTCCCGTACGCTAGTTGCCGAAGTGCCGCCGTGCATTTTTGTAGGGTGGTGAACCCCTTTTGTTTCTAGCGTCGTATCATAAGGTAAAAAATGGGTCTAAGTTTGCCATATCACTACAAGAAAATGAAGCTAATGCAACTCTGGTAAAATGTTGCATTAGGCCTTGAAAAAGTTGCATTAGACCTTATGCAACCTTTTATCAAGGGCTGCATTAGGCGAAGTTGCATTAGACCTAATGCAACCTTTTCTTTAGATAATGCAACATTTTTTAAAAGAGTTGCATTTTCTATTTAAATGCAACCTTTTTATAATGCAACCTTTTTACATGCTAGTGCAACTTTTTTTACTTTTAAATGCAACTTTTCTAACATTAAAATGCAACCTTTGTTACCCTCTAATGTAACCTTTTTTTACGTCGGATGAAACACTTTTTAAGATTCATGTTACAAAAAATGCAACCTTTTTACAATCAAATGCAACTCTATAGCATCTTTGACCGAAGTATTAAAATTTCTATTAATATGCCATAGAATGTCAATTACACCAATAGGTAATAACATAAATATAATGAATAATCTTATATGATAATTTAACATATTTTCAAACTCAAAATAACAATGTGATCAAAATAAAGTAGTCATTACAATAATAAAAGTAATGAAAACCACCTACTTATCTCTAACTCATCTCTAAGATCCTGAAACACTCTAATAGACACCGCAGCTTCAGAGTTTACTTGGTTGTCAAAATCTTTTTGCATATCTTCTAACTCATTTTTTTTTTCCGTTTGATGGTTCTCTTCAATTTCTTCACATTTCAACCAGATGTGTTGCTTCGGCAGCAAAGCTCGCTTGGAATGATTTCATAAGCACATCCGAAATCATGTATGGTTGCTCACCACAATCCATTTTGAATGTGCTTTATGAAGTTGTAATAGTAAGATGAGTGCTTGACCAACGTTTGATTTTGCAGGACTTGCTGAATAAAATCATAAAATATGACATTTAGTAAAAAGGAAGAGGCTGAAAAGTCTCTAATATTAGCTTAATCAAGGGATTAATAAGTATGTTTAGTGTGCCCTCTTATAATTAGTTTAGTTACAGGTATGGAAATGATTATTAACCCCTAAATAAATATATAATTAAAAACAGATCTTTCTCCAAACACTAAAACATATTCGTGTGGCTTTCAGATAATTGGTTCCTCAGTAATATGAATTTAACTAGTCATAAACATTAATAAAAGTTATATTATAAACAAATTCTATTAACATTCAGTAGATACTTGCACCAATTCTACAACTACTTAAACTGATAAATTTTATGAATTAAAGGATCGCGTTGGTCTTTAATGGCTATGAGATAAAGTCAAGCATGTCGAGAGGCACCGTTTGGGTGCAATAATATAGATAGTTATTTTGATGAGATGAAATGCCCAAGTTCAATATATACACTTAAAACACCACAAACTCAGCACATAACATTGATGCAATAAATTTATTTTCAATTTAAAGAATATTGTTTGGGTGATTTCTAGATTATAACATAACATAGGCACAACTGTAATCTCCTTAGTGCACTTTAGCTGAGGTACCCTGCTTTGTTATACATATATGTGTGTCAACAATCATCAGGCCTTATGAGTATGAGCTTCTTTGAAGACTCAATTGCAAAACAGAAATTAAGGTATTGTGGAAATTCTAGTTAACAGTACACAGATATGTATGCCTTCATACACATTGTATACTTTTCACCAAACTCATGGTTTTAAAAGTTGGGTTATTTTGTATAGGGGCAGCTCAACTATTTTTGAGTCCTAACTGAAGCAAAATTAAGGGGTATACGAAATTCATTGTTATAAAACATTGCACCTTACACGGGCTTGGACAAATGAACTCATAAATTAGCATAAATGAAATCGTATTATTATTGTCAAATGTCACAAGATTTTAGTAAAAGAATATGAAACATGCTGTAATACTAACCTGGTAAAGCATTAAAAGCATCAAAATGTGTTGCCATTTCAAGGTTGTTCTACTTTATTTTCCTATAGCCATCTGGTGCAATATGTCACTTCTTTTATTTCTATCAAAGTTTCACAAGTTAACTGCAAACAGTGAAAATAATATATGTCAATAGTTTGCATTCAAAATAATCTGAACATATTAATATACCAAAGTTTGATGCTCACCAAATCATGATCTAAATTCTAAAACATACAACATATGGACGTAAGCTGACATAAGTATCTTTAAAGGATAACAAAGCTTCTTGATTATAATCTATAAAGCATGAACGATATGAGTTTGTAACTACAACCCACCAAAATGTAAGCCAAACATACATGAATGACTTCAATTAACATAAGTTACATAAAAAAGATCAGCAAAAAAAAAAAAAAAAAAGATTATACAAAAGGGTAGATATGTAGACTGTAGTATTTTTTTAAAATCAAATGAAGCCCTACTCAGGACTTTTATTATTTTTATCCTTTCGTATTATACAATTACGGATATATGATTTTTATCCCACCATTATAGCCCAGCGGCGTCTTGGTGGTGGGATAAGGCTTAGGGACTATAAGATCCTGCGTTCAAATCTCACAAGGGGGTTTTCTCATAATTATAATTACGATTTTCCTCCTGAATTGGTGACTTGGTGGTGGAATATGATCGCGTGGTAACACTGGTGACACGATGATACTCTAGTGGTCCGTGTGATTCCAATTGACCATTAGAGAAAAACATTGACAGTTCCACAAAATCATGATGAATATGTTCAGTAACTTAAGTGCTTAGTAGAAAATTAAAACAATTAAAGTTCTTAGTCAATTGTATTCAACTACATCCGAATAAAACTAAGAGAGCAATAGATGCAATCATATTACCCTTACTATTTTCCTCCACCAAGAACTTGTACATGGCAGCCTCAGCCCTCAAGTATCAGAGAAGCCATTTTATTCTCTGCAAATTAAACATTAGCCCCCACATATATGAAAACCGCACACTTTCAAAGAACATTGATAATTATTGATTACCCATTCAAAATTAATTCACCGGCTAGGTCATTGCGTGATTCGGTAGAAACTCCGATGGTAGAAGCTCCTATGTTTGCAGTAACGATGGTCAACTGATCATATCATTAACCTAATATCACAAAAGAGATGCGTGAAATAAGGAGAGAGGGTTGGAAATTCGGAGATTTAGGGGAAAATAAAATTCTAGAGGGAGTTTTCAATATTTCAATATATTTTAGCACAAATTATGAGAGAACAAGTTATTTCTATAAATTAATTTGTATAAATTATTATGAGATTTGTATATTTTTAAATATATTAGATTATATGCAAATTATAAAGTTTTTAACTTTAGTACATTATTTTTAGCGAAGAGAGTTTTTTAGATTTTTAATAAAAACACAAAAGTTAATTTTATAAACTAAAGTTACATCATAAAAAATAATAAGTTTTTAAGACCCTGAGCCTTGTGACATTTCTTGATCTGCTCCTACTTCAGACTGTCCATTGTGGGCTGTGAGCGAGCTCCGGCATGAGGGAGATTTCATCCCGATGCTCACCCCAGCCACAACAGCCCCACGCGAACAGTCGCGGCACGAGCATAGACAACTATGGTCGCATGCAGTAACGGGAGAGAGAGGTGCTTTGGTCGCGCTGGTGCTCACCCCGAGCCACAACGGGATTAAGTGACCGGGTTACTTGAAAGTGAAGTTTGTGGCTCGCACCTGCTCGCTCGCAGCCGGCAACAGATAGTCTCATGTTGAGTAATCCTATTGTCTTCCTACTTCATGACTTATTGAAAATTAGAACTCATCTATTATCTATATATACATACCTTTTTTCTTTACAAATTAATTTGTATTAGACTTAAGCTAAATGGATAAATAAGTTATGACTTAAGAACGCATTGCTATATAATTAGATGAATGATAAATGGTTTTAGCCTTCATAAACAAAAATATAATTCGAGCATAATATTTATATTTTCTATGTTTTTTTTTTCATTTTCATTGAATTACATTACCTTTTGAAGTAAGAGCGACATCTAACTTTTAACAAAGCAACATTTCTTACTAAAGTTACGACTTTCAATAAATTAAATTTACAACATTTTAAGGAAAATGTTGCAAATTTTAGTCAATTTAGCGACTTTTAAATAAAAAGGTTGCAATTTTAACAAAACTTTGCAACTTTTTATAAAAAAAGGTTGCAATAGATCTTTTAATGCAACCTTTATGTTGAGGAAGTTGCATTAGAGTCAAAGGCAACACAATTAAAAAAGGTTGCAACCAAAAAGTTGCATTAGCCTCATTTTGTAGTAGTGTATCATCGGCTATACGTAAGAACAATATTTTACTCATTCGGAACCTACGCCTAAATAATTCCGCCGAGTATAATGGTTCGTCGGCAAAATAATCGGCCACCAATCTATCATGGGCACCTACACATATTTACAAAAATATAAACACAATAAAAATCTACAATATATTTACAAAAATATAAACACAATAAAAATCTACAATATATTTAAAAAAATATAAACACAATAAAAATAAATATAATACACATAAATAATGTAAAAAAATATAGAACTTACCATCTCGGTCTCTATTTATAGCCGCTTTCCTAGTTCGAGGTACCGAATCGACTTCATCTCCTTGCTCCTCGGCAATGATCTGTGCCGCTTGTGCCACGATGTTTATAGCAAAATTTACAGCTTCGTTTATAGATGATGAACCCGAAGAAGACGAAGACGATGAAGAAGATGATAACGACATGGTTGTTTGAGGGTTTGTATTTTATAAATATAGTGAGAGTGTTTGAGAGATCTTTTTATAAAAATGGTAGAGAGTTTATAAATATTGTGGTGAAAAAGGTTGGATTGTGTGGTTTATATACAACTGTCCATCCTCATCCTTGTCTTAACCATCCCAAACATAGTTGTCAATTTATAAAGCAAAAAGCCGTGAATTCTTCATAATTTTTGTAAATTAATACGGTTGGTTGTGTTTTAGGAAGCATTAACTTTGATAAAAGCGGACAAGCCAAATGATAAACAATAGAGTTTGATAAGCATGGTAAACAAAAGAGTGATTGGCATGTTAATTTTTACACTTATACCCATTCCTTCTGTTACGTGAGCATTCTTTTTGATGCTTTTTATTGCTTTTTCAATACTTGCTCGCTATATGCGAAATATGAGTGCACCGAATGGCTTATGTGATTTAGAACTTGTTATTAGCATACTTTTCGAGATCATATATGTGTAGATTTGCATAAAAGTGATTGAGGCATTTAGGATACCCTTTTGATTTAAGCGTTTTCTTTTCTTTTTATTTGTTTCCCGCACCCGAATGTTATCCACTAGTTAATCATGTTGAGGCTATATCCCGTGTTTTTTTATTTAACCCACCATTTCACCACTCAACCAAATTTAGCCTTTACTTTAAACCTTTTGTCTTGAAACTCGGTTTAGGTTATCATTTGACTCATTTTGTGTTGTATATAGTTCATGTTCGGGCATTTAGATCCCGTCTTTTGTGTATATTCATGTTATAGTTATCAGTTTTATTCGACGTTGTAAGTAAAAAAAAAATCGAGAAAAATTCAGAAAAATACAGAAAAATAGCATACCCTAAAATAGGGTGATTTAGCAGAGTTGAGCAGTTTTCAGTGCTTTAAAGTTAGAATTTTGTGGTTAGCTCAAAGTAAATAAAAAGCGCCTATGTTCGCGTTTGTTTTGTATAGTTCACATTTGTTTCTATTTAGTTAGACTTAATTGCCGAGTTTCAACCGTTTGTCACTTTAAATATCCATTCCATACCCTTGACCTTTGCCTATCATTACAAGCCATAAGTCCTCTTGATTTATGCATTTCTATATAAGAATTGGTAGAGATTAGATCTTTTAACAAGCATATGATATCACACAAGTCATTGTCTAGGCATTGAGTGTTTACACATACACATTTCATATGTATGATCCACAAATAAGCCGAGTGTGTGAACATTGTGAGTGGTGTAAAAATATGCATGCTTAGTCGATTTGATGTTAACCATTGCTTTGATTTTCTAAATATATTTTCAAGTGTCTGTCGGTTTGAAATCTTTGATGATGTCTTTTGACAAACCAACTAGCCATTTGATTTATTAACTTTCCGGTTTGCTACTCGTGTTGCCATTGGGAATGTTGTTGAGTTTTCTATTGCTTAGGGACAAGCAATGTTTAAGTGTGGGGATGTTTGATATACGTTAATTTATACATATAAAAGCCCCAGTTTAACTCCCCTTTATATACGTTTTTGGCCTTATACACGAGGAATTGGTACTTATTTGGGTATCTTTATGATTTCAGGTCCTAAACGATGCCCCGAAAGCAAATCTGAAGGAAAACAAAGATTTCGGCACGCAAACAGGACCCTGGGTCTTGTGAACGGCCGCTCGCTCCTCCTGATATTTATGGGAACCTTCTAGAAGGTCTACGTCTGCAACCAGGCCACTTGTTGGACTTTTGGTAAAGTGAGTGGCCGCACGGTCTTGACTCTATTTCAGCTCACTTATAGATTGTTGGGTGATTATTGGGTGATTTTTGGGTGATTTTTGGGCGATTTTGGGATGATTTTTTTTGGGCAATTTTGGGATGATTTTGGGCAATTTCTAGGGCTCGTGAACTGCTGTGAAGCCGATTAACAAGCTTGGGAAGGAATCCAGGTCCATTAACATCATCCAATCCATCATAACGTTGCTTGTTTATGGTTTGATTCTTGACCTAATATTATTTCAAATCTGATTTTGACGCTTTGTTATGTTGTTATGATTAGTATTTGTAAACCTATGGGTAAAAACAATAGTATTTAGTAGTTGAAACAACCTTTGTATGTTAATAGTATTTTGTATGAATTTGGTGTTCTTCGTGTTGAATCTTGATGAACATGTTATGAGCAGGTTTTGTTATTGTTAGATTCGTGGTTATGTTCGCATGGCTGTAATGATTATTGTGTTGTGTTAGTCGTATACATGTTGAAAAACCGTTCGATTAATCAATCAGTAGTGAACTAGTTAACTTGTTGATGTGTTCACACCATGAAACTGTAACCGGGTATTGGTTTGGTTATAGTCTGGCGAATAATAATCATGAATGTTTATCGGCATGTAAAAAGGTCTTAATCGGCTTAATGGTGTTGTTACTAATCTTTGACACGATTGATAATCTTTGTTAGTTGTTTTGGTAGAAATGGCGACCTTAGTAGATTTGTGTTCAAAGTTAGTGAAATAGAATAGCTTGTGTTATGTTCTACTTTATGCTAGTCTTGGTGGTTGTATTGTGTATTTGGTACTGCTTTCCGTGATTAGTGAGGTTAGAAAACTTCTAACGGATGACTAATTTATCTTTAAAGATTTGCACGAGATGATATCAACAGCTCGCTAATGAACAATTTTAGGTGGTTAATGTGTGTTATCGTGTTAGCTTTCCGAATAGTTGTCTTGTTAGGATTCCCGAAAGGGATACTAATTGTCTAGAAATGGGAATGTTGATCTTGCGCCTTTATTTCATATTTTATGTAGTTGACATGTTTAGGTTGTTATTATAGTATATTTATATATATATTTTGTATTTGAAGTCTTATATATATCTTTGCTATTCTTAGTTTAAATTAGAATAAATTAGTTAAAACAAACATTCACTTATCTTTTCTTACCGGTAAATCAGTGACAATGGTTCAGTACAATCGCTTTGCGCGCGTCCATGGATCGATACTTGGTTCTTATCTATGCTTTACTACATATGTGACAGGGTGCGCTTGCCCTTTAATGTGTGTTCTAATGTTAAGATTAAAATCATTTTTTATAAATTTAAAACGCAAAGCCGCGAGCGTGCGTGTGCATATTTATTTGTACATTCGTGGCACACGTCAATCACCGATGATGACGGTGATTCATACATTCTGGGCATACACTAGGGTTACATGTCAGTAATGGTTTCCAACTCGTAGTAGTAAAAATACTTAACGTCTAGCTAACTTCTTTTAACATAGTATTAACGGAAATGATCTTTTCAAACTTATGGAAACTCTTTTATAAAACATGTGAACTCACCAGCATTATATGATGACATTTTTGGCATGTTTTCAGAGGTCGCTAAGGTAGCAGTTAATGGACTAGGCGCACGGAGTCTTGCACGGCATCTAGAGTTCTAGTGCATGTTAAATAATGTTTTCAAACTACGATATGTCTTTTGGTTGTAAACAAGAAATGCTTTCGCTGTTGGTTTATGGTTCAAAACTTAATGTTTTGGTTTTCATCTATTACATTTAGTGTTTGTTTATTGTGATCGTTGACTTGGATCCTGGTGTGTCACGCGCCCTGCGATAAAACCCCGCAAGTGGAATTTGAGGGTGTGACAGATCATATTTGTGACTGTTACACTTTAACGATGTTACTAGAGTAACTCTTCATCAGTTTGACTATATTAACTTGGTTCCATTAGTTTTGTTTCAGCATCATTTCTATATTACTATTCTGATCATGGCTTGCCAATATGTAAAGTCTTTCTGTAGTGTTTAGTGTGTCTATTTTAATGACTGGTCTTCAGTTTCATAAAGGTACTTACATGCATGAACCATTATTTGTTCTTTTAATTACTTTTAACTCGTTTATTTTTAACTATTTCTTAATTTTGAATGGACATGCTTATGCTGTAATCTTGTTACAAAACTTTTTATTTTTCAGTGCAAAAAAGACATATTGGCAATTAATCTTTAAAATTTGTTGACATTGCAGTTAAGATAATCTATTGTGCTCTTGTGTAGCTGTGAGGTGTTTAGGCCAATTATAAATGGTTGCATATTGTAGGTTTTTTTGTCTAATTGTTAGGCGTTCAGGCCATTTTCTTAAAGTTGTTTTTCTTTTGAATCAAGAACAATAAGTTTCTTAAATTAAAGAGCTTAGATTTGTTTTAAATCAATACTAACTCTTATTTATATTGTTGATGATGACAGGGTAGATACCATGAAAAGATTTGGAGCTAAGTTTTATGACTTATCATAGGGAAATTCTCAACTAGAAGAAAATTTAGACTCGTCGTGTAAATGTTTGGAATTTGGAATATTATATTTATTACACAATGTTTTGATAACATTTTAAATATGTATCGGGATTGAACTTATTATTGAAATTATAATATTATGATTTCTACATTTACCATTCTATCTAACTTTTGTTTTATGTTATATATTGTAAATAATGTGATTTAGCTAGAAATAGTTTTTACCAACAAAAAAATTGTGCAACAAAAGGTTTTTTTATATTGTGCCAAAAAATTCGGCTGAAACAAGTATGTATATGCAACTACAAGTACTTTTTAAAGGCACAAATAATTGTGCCACAAAAGCCTTTTTATATTGTGGCACAAAAATAGCGCCACTAAAAGGCCAAAAACTTTGTGCGACATGAAAACGTGTCACTAAAAGGATTTAGTGTTAGTGCTTCTGATGTGCCGCGAGCGCACGTATAAATATGCACACGCACGCTCGCGGGTTTGCGTTATAAATTTATAAAAAATGATTTTAATCTTAACATTAGAACACACATAAAAGGGCAAGCACACCCTGTCACATATGTAGTAAAGCATGGATAAGAACCAAGTAACGATCCATGGACGCATGCGGAGCGATTGTACTGAACCGTTGTCCCTGATTTACCGGTAAGAAAAGATAGGTGAATGTTTGTTTTAACTAATTTAAACAAGGACATAACAAATATATATAAGACTCCAAATAGAAAAATACATATATAAATACATGTTTTCATACAACTTAAGCATGTTACTAAGTTTAAATAGAACCAAACACTTAAATCAATATTCCTATTTTCGGACAATTTGTATCCCTTTCGGGAATCTCAACATGACAACTCTTCAGAAGGCTACCACGATAACACATGCTAACCACCTAAACTTGTTCATTAGCGAGCAATTGATACGCACTCATGTAAATCCTTAAATATAAGTTAGTATCACCTTTCAGAAGTCCTCAACCTCACTCAATTCAGAAAGCTACACAGATAAACACAATATATCCACAACAACGAGCATAAACTAGATTCATACACAATCAATCTCATCTTGCACGCTTTGAACATAAATCTACTAAGAAAGCGATTTCAACCAAAATCTCTAAACAAAGATCATTAATCATGTCAAAGATGCGCAATAACACCATTTAGCCGATTAAAGCTATTTTACGTGCAAGTCAATACTCTCGGTTATTATTGAAACTACCTTTTACTAAACCAATACCTGGTTACAGTTTCATGGCACAAAGTTACTAACAAGTTATTAACTTTGTTAACAAAGCATAAACTAGGAGTTTTTAACCATATCTAACCTATACTTTGTTAATCCTCCAAGGCACAACAATATCAAACGAGACAACAACAACAAGAGAGTTTACATACAAATCATGAAGATTCAACATGAACATAAAGCTTAATGATTCATTCTGTCACACCCTCAAATCACCACTTGCGGGGTTTTACCGCGAGGCGCATGACAAACCAGGATCCAAGTCAACGATCACAATAAACGACACTATATGAAGTACGTAAACCCAAAAACATAAATTTCATAAGCGGAAGCATTTAAAGAATTTAATCTCTACAAAACAGTGTTCCCAAGTATCCAAGACATTTATTACAAAACGTGCACTAGAATCTAGACACCAATGCAGACCCGTGCGCCTAGTTCCGTTCATTGCTACCTTAGCGACCTGAGAAAAACATGCCAAAAAGATGTCAACATATAATGCTGGTGAGTTCACAGGTTTGTTCAAAATGTTACTAAGGTGTTACCATGTCCATACTATATCAAAGTTACCAAGTACGCTAGCTAGGCGTATGTTTCATTACTACTACGATTGGAAACCATTACTAGACACGTTTAGCAATGTTCAGCATGTTTAAGCAGCCCGTATGTTCAGCATGATACCAATGTACCTGTTCGAGACAATATGCACCCGCCCGGCCCTCCAAGCCGACGAGTGGGGCAGGTCACGCCCAATAGATCTATCCACATTTCCCCCGTTGTGCAAACCCGCACATTCATGGTTTCCCCCGGGACTTTCCAAAAGATCGTATAGCAATAATAAGTTAAAACCATAGTATGACATATGTTACCAAAACAGTTTAGCGCATGTTTTCTCCCCCAAAAGTTAAAGCAGTAAAAGTGGGGCCGTGAACTCACCTTAGATAGCGTTCTTCAATTATAAGTAAAGATGTTTAGCCCTTGATAATCCCTCTACCGGAGATCTATCAAAATGTTCACATAAGTGTTCCGACTAATAACCATAAGGTTATCTAGTCCCCGTTGGTGACCCATTACCCTAACTAATCAAGTACACATAGATTACACACAAGGTTCAAGCATAAAACACTTAGTTTGTATCAAAAATCTCATTTCTGCATCAGAACGGTCGAACCGGTCAGTTTTGAGTCTCCTTCGCACCTTTTACAGTACGTTCGACCGTTTGATGCTTCCTTCGCCCGTTTATGCACCTTCGTCCAATGAAAAGCCTGGTTCGACCCTGGGAATCCTCCTTCGCACCTTCGACTGGTCGAAGGAGGCCAGGTTCGCCCCTGTTGTTCTATTTTGCCTAAAAACGCTTAAAACACATTCAAAACGACTCGAAACATCACCAATCACAGCAGTCAATCATGATTATGTTATCCTAACAAAACCCCACTGATTTTGCCCCAAACCATATCCGTTTCAGCCCTTTCCCAAAATGGCAAAAATTATGGAAACGTCACTTTCATGCATGAAATCTTTACCCAATTTGGAAACTTTTGAAATCGACTCATGTTTGACTTAAAATACTCAGTTTGTCGATCATCCGATCATCCCTATGGGTTCTATTGATTATAAACACCACATGTTACGTCTAGATTCGTCAAAATCCCCAATTTACACATAATATCATCATCCAATCAATTCTAACCCTAAACAATAATCAATCAGCATTAAAAGCAATCCTACATCATGTCTCTAACATAGATAAAGCAGCAAAGCATTGAATAACACCTTACACCACATAATACTCAATTAACACATGTTATTTATTATGAAAACTCATGTTAAATGATAGGGTTTTGTTTTAGAAAGATGTTTGAAAGGTTTTTAATCATAAAAACACCCTTAAAACAGATCCGGACAATTAGGGTTAGATGAAAACGAATCAAAATGCTCTTAAATAGGTTTAGGATTATGAACACACCTTGGATTCTTTTTTAGATGATGTGGATAGGTTAGATTATGAAAAAGAAGAGCAAAAACTCCTTCCTTAGCGTTTTAGGTCGTTTGAGAGTGTTTTGGGACGGCTAGGGTTTGTGAAATGATGAAAAATGACTAAGGTTGGTATTTATACTGATCCTCCTTCGCACCAATTGATTGGTCGAAGGTGGTCTCCTTCGCCCCTTTCACAGGGTCGAATGAGACTTGTCCAGGTCGAAGGGAGTTCTTCAACTCCACTTCCCTGGTTCGCCCATCCAACAATGGGTCGAACCAGCTGCAACTTCTCCTTCGACCACTCGATGGTCGAACTAGAAGCCACTTTTACAAGTTTTCCAGTTTATCGTGTTTAACGCATTTTAACACATCTTAACACATAAGCATGCATCCATAGTCTATATTTAACACATTAAGGCACAGATAATCGTTTACACATCATTTAAACACATCTATGTATATAATCCACCACACGACCCATAATCTACACATATACTTAATTAGTTCATGTAATGTCACCAACAACGGAACCCGGTACTAGTGTATTACCAAAACGACTCCCAATGATCCTCCAGATCATTGTACCCTGGACAATCCTAACTTGACCCGACTCAACTAACCCAGTTAAGTTTGTTTATAAATGTTTCTCGCTAAGGTAGACTTAGATGTTACTAATATGTTTAAGCCGAACATGTCGGGTGTCACATCATCCCCACGTTGAAAGAATTTTCGTCCCGAAAATTGCGCAAAGCCCAAAAAGAAAGAAACGAAAAGAACCGAACAAAAAGAAACTTACCGGGTGTCACATCATCCCCACGTTGAAAGGAATCTCGACCCGAGATTCATTCCGCTTCAGCAGTAACATGCCTCGATTCAAATGCGCGCTTCGGAAAGAGATGAGGATACTTAGATTTCATTTGATCCTCCCGTTCCCATGTGAACTCAGGTCCACGGTTCGAGTTCCAACGGACTTTAACGATGCGGATTTTACTCCGACGAAGGCTACGAATCTTGTAGTCGAGAATCTCGACAGGTTCCTCCACAATGCGAAGACGATCATCAACCTTGATCTCTTCCAGTGGTACAATGAGAGATTCATCAGCCAAACACTTCTTCAAGTTAGACACATGGAAGACGTTGTGCACACTACCGAGCTCCGCCGGTAAGTCAAGTCTATATGCCACCGGTCCAATCCGTTCCAGGATTGCGAACGGTCCGACATAACAAGGGTTAAGCTTGCCACGCTTTCCAAAGCGTATGACGCCCTTCCATGGTGAAACTTTCAGAAGTACTTTGTCTCCAACCTGGAACTCTAAAGGTTTTCGACGGCGATCGGCATAACTCTTCTGACGATCCCGTGCAGCAGCCAAACGTTGACGGATCTGTACGATTTTCTCCGAAGTTTCGTACACGAGTTCCGGACCAGTGAGCTGGCTCTCGCCCACCTCGGCCCAACAAAGTGGCGATCGGCATTTCCGTCCGTAAAGAGCCTCGAACGGAGCTGCCTTGATGCTAGAGTGATAGCTGTTGTTGTAGGAGAACTCCACTAACGGTAGGTGGATCTCCCAACTTTTGCCAAAATCGATAACACATGCCCGAAGCATGTCTTCCAAGGTTTGAATCGTCCGCTCACTCTGTCCATCAGTTTGCGGATGATAAGCCGTACTCATATCCAACTGAGTACCCAAAGCCTTGTGCAGAGCCTTCCAGAAACGCGAAGCGAAACGTGAATCACGATCAGAGATAATAGAAACAGGCACCCCGTGCCGAGCAACCACCTCCTTAAGGTAAAGTCGAGCTAACCGCTCGAGTCCATCGGTTTCCTTAATAGGTATAAAACGTGCCGATTTTGTCAGCCGATCAACAATCACCCAAATCATGTCATAACCACTAGGTGACCTTGGCAGCTTGGTGACAAAATCCATCGTGATTCGTTCCCACTTCCATTCCGGAACCTCTGGTTGTTGCAGGAGACCAGACGGCCTCTGATACTCCACCTTGACTTTAGCACAAGTCAAACATTTGCTGACATAAGAAGCTATGTCAGCTTTCATGTTCGGCCACCAATAAAGTATCTTCAAATCCTGATACATCTTATCGGAGCCAGGGTGAATAGAATACCGGGACTTGTGAGCTTCATCCAGAACAAGCTCGCGCAATCCCCCGAACAATGGGACCCAAACACGCCCCGCAAAATAGTGCAAGCCATCAGTCCCGAGCTCAAGATGCTTGTCAGCACTGTGCATCGTTTCAGCCTTAAAGTTTTCCTCCTTCAAGGCTTCCAACTGGGCAGAACGGATTTGGTCAGGCAACGACGAATGAATGGTGAGCTGTAAGGCTCGAACACGGCGAGGGTTAACAGACTCCTTCCTGCTCAAGGCGTCCGCCACAACGTTCGCCTTGCCAGGATGATACTTGATGGCACAGTCATAATCGTTCAGGAGTTCAACCCAGCGACGCTGCCGCATGTTCAACACCTTCTGGTCGAAAATATGCTGAAGACTCTTGTGATCGGTATATACTTCACACTTGGTACCGTACAAGTAATGTCTCCAGATTTTCAACGCAAAGACCACTGCACCCAGTTCCAAGTCATGAGTAGTGTAGTTCTTCTCATGAACTTTGAGTTGTCGCGAAGCATAAGCAATAACCTTCCCGCGCTGCATCAACACGCAACCGAGACCACGAATAGAAGCATCACAATACACAACGAAATCATCAGTGCCTTCCGGCAAGGATAAGATAGGTGCAGAACAAAGTTTAAGCTTCAGCATCTGAAATGCTGATTCTTGGGGTTCATCCCAGTCGAACTTTCGGTCCTTCTGGGTAAGAGCAGTGAGGGGTTGAGCGATCTTCGAAAATCCCTCAATGAAACGACGATAATAACCCGCAAGGCCTAGGAATTGCCGCACCTCAGATGGCGTCTTTGGTGCTTCCCAGTCTTTAATAGCTTCGATCTTAGCCGGATCGACATGAATTCCCAGTTCATTCACCACATGTCCTAGGAATTGAACTTCACGCAACCAAAAGTCACACTTTGAGAACTTAGCATACAACTGCTCTTGTCTAAAAAGTTCCAAGACCAACCGCAGATGTTCCTCGTGATCCGCCTTGTTCTTGGAATAGATCAGAATGTCGTCAATAAACACGATAACGAACTTATCAAGGTAAGGCTTGCAAACGCGGTTCATCAAGTCCATGAACACCGCCGGTGCGTTAGTGAGACCAAAAGGCATGACCAAGAACTCAAAATGGCCATAACGAGTGCGAAAAGCAGTCTTCTGAATGTCAGCTTCCCTGACGCGCAACTGGTGATAACCGGACCGCAAATCAATCTTCGAATAATAGCTAGAGCCCTGAAGCTGGTCAAAGAGATCATCAATGCGAGGAAGAGGATAACGATTCTTGATGGTCACTTTGTTCAGCTCACGATAATCAATACACATACGAAGGCTTCCGTCCTTCTTCTTCACAAACAAAATAGGAGCTCCCCACGGGGAAGAACTCGGTCGGATGAAACCCTTTTCCAAGAGTTCCTGCAACTGGCTGGACAACTCTTGCATCTCGGGAGGTGCAAGACGATACGGAGCTCGGGCAATAGGAGCTGCGCCCGGAGTGAGATCAATACCAAACTCAACCTGACGATGGGGAGGAAGACCAGGTAAATCATCAGGAAACACATCAGAAAAGTCACGAACCACCGGGATATCCTCGATCTTCTTCTCGTCGTCAGAAGAAACGTTAACAAGTGCCAGAACGGCCGAACAGCCCTTCCGAAGATACTTACGGGCTTTCATGCTAGAAATGATACTCAGCGGAGCACCGCTTTTCTCGCCACGAACAGTAAGAATCTCTGCATCAGGGAGAGGGATCCGAATAACCTTGTCAAAACAAACGATCTCCGCACGATACAACGATAACCAATCCATGCCAAACACAACATCAAAACTACCCAGAGGTACCAGCATAAGGTCAATGGGGAAAGACAGACCCGACAGTTCCAAACGACATTCCCTAAGGGTGTGTGTCGCTTCGATTTTCTTACCATCAGCCAATTCTATTAAGTACTTAGCCTCTAAAGGTGTGGGTACTATACCTAGCAATCGACTAATATCCAAAGATACGAAACTCTTATCGGCACCAGAATCAAACAAAACAGAAACATAGCGATCATTAAGAAGGAACGTACCGGTAACTGTGTCTGGATCCTGCCTAGCCTCTGCAGATCCAATGACGAAAGCACGTGCAGTCCTGCCTCCGCCGCCATTGTTCCCGTTACCGTTCCCGCCCCTCCCATTATCACCCTGTTTCAGTTTGGGACAATCACGCTTGAAATGCCCCGTGTCACCACAATTATAACACCCCTGCCTCCCCTGAGTCCCCTGAGCAGCAGGAGCAGGAGCAGTCGCAGGAGTCTGAGTTGGGGTGAGCGCCACCTTGCAATCCTTAGCATGGTGCCCCAACTGATGGCACCGATGACAACGAGCCCTGTCACAACTCCGCGAATGATGGAAACCACACTTGTTGCACTTGGGATGCTTCCCGACATACCCACCCGTCTTCGCCCCAGAAGAAGACCCAGACGTATCAAACTTCTTCGCCGGCTGAGCTGGCACCACACTCTTCCCCACACTCTCCCACTTCCTCTTGTTCCCCTCAGCAGCCTTCACAGTAGTACCCTTGGGTGGTAAAACGCCTTCCGCCACCTTCAGGTTAGTCATCCGATGAGCTGATCGGACAACTTCAGCAATGGTGGGAAGATTCCCAGCAGCCACCAACCCAGCAATCTCGGGCACTAGTCCAGACACATAGTGCTCGATCCTCCTGTACTCGGGTGTGTGTAAGTCAGGACACAACACCGCCAGTTCGTTCCTCCTCACAGTATACTCCTCAATCTCCGACCCAACCATCTTGTAGCTCCAGACCTCATGCTCCAACTTCTGTATCTCCTCCCTCGGACAGTACTCACCTCTCAAAAGCTGCACAAACTCCGCCCAAGGCATAGCAATAGCCTCTCCCAACCCCACGTTCTGAGTGGTAGCATTCCACCACGACAATGCAGGCCCCTCAAATGTCGCAGTAGCATACTTCACTCGGTCCCCAGCAGGACAGTTACACATAACGAACACAGATTCCACCTTCTCCAGCCATCGGAGCAGTCCCACCGCTCCCTCAGTTCCAGCGAAGTTATGGGGCTGACAGTCCCTAAACTTCTTATAAGAGCACTGAGGTGGGGGTGGATTGGCACCAACACCTGAAACACGGTACACGGGTAAAACACAAACGAAAGGATACGAAACCCCAAAAATGAGGCAAGGTCGACAGAAATCAACTCACCACCCATGGCATTAATCCCGGCCTGAAAATTAGCCATAGCCATGTTCACTTGCTGCTGGAGCAAGTTGTTCAGTTCAGCTTGGGTCATGTTGATGTTCCCACGACCACCGCCTCCGGTACGACCACCGCCGCCAGCACGGCCACCGCCTCCACCACGACGTCCACCACCGCGAGCACCAGACATGATCTAACAAACCAAGAAATCGAGAGATTCAGATTCACTTCCAGTGTCAACCACTAGAAATTTACAAGAGTTAACCTAGGGACAAATTCAGGACTATACATCCAAACTCGAAGTCCATCGGGATTTTCATGCATTCCAGTTTATTATTTCGTGTGCACCCGAAATGATAAACTGCTCTACATGGTCCTCCAGATGTACCCCTAATTTAGACCCCAGTCACCGAACATTGTCGCCTATGTGGCAATAGGTGCAAGTGTAAGAAGGCATGTGTGTGCTAGAACCAACAAAGTAGCCCTTCCTTCTTCAATCCAGAAGAAGAAAACAAGAGTAGGTAAGAACCCAAATAAAAGCGGATGATGTAACGGAGAAACATGATGATGATGTAAGGACACCCCGACAACGTTAGTACATACCCCATTAATAGACCCAAAGTATGTGACCGTCTAGTGTGTGCGACTCGGCTATAGACCAGACTCTACATGCAGTCCTAGTTCACTATAACCATTGGCTCTGATACCAATCTGTCACACCCTCAAATCACCACCTGCGGGGTTTTACCGCGAGGCGCATGACAAACCAGGATCCAAGTCAACGATCACAATAAACGACACTATATGAAGTACGTAAACCCAAAAACATAAATTTCATAAGCGGAAGCATTTAAAGAATTTAATCTCTACAAAACAGTGTTCCCAAGTATCCAAGACATTTATTACAAAACGTGCACTAGAATCTAGACGCCAATGCAGACCCGTGCGCCTAGTTCCGTTCATTGCTACCTTAGCGACCTGAGAAAAACATGCCAAAAAGATGTCAACATATAATGCTGGTGAGTTCACAGGTTTGTTCAAAATGTTACTATGGTGTTACCATGTCCATACTATATCAAAGTTACCAAGTACGCTAGCTAGGCGTATGTTTCATTACTACTACGATTGGAAACCATTACTAGACACGTTTAGCAATGTTCAGCATGTTTAAGCAGCCCGTATGTTCAGCATGATACCAATGTACCTGTTCGAGACAATATGCACCCGCCCGGCCCTCCAAGCCGACGAGTGGGGCAGGTCACGCCCAATAGATCTATCCACATTTCCCCCGTTGTGCAAACCCGCACATTCATGGTTTCCCCCGGGACTTTCCAAAAGATCGTATAGCAATAATAAGTTAAAACCATAGTATGACATATGTTACCAAAACAGTTTAGCGCATGTTTTCTCCCCCAAAAGTTAAAGCAGTAAAAGTGGGGCCGTGAACTCACCTTAGATAGCGTTCTTCAATTATAAGTAAAGATGTTTAGCCCTTGATAATCCCTCTACCGGAGATCTATCAAAATGTTCACATAAGTGTTCCGACTAATATCCATAAGGTTATCTAGTCCCCGATTGTCCAGATCGTAACCAAGTATGTTTCAAAACGTGTTTAAATGTTTAACCGACACACTAGACCGACCCGACATCCCGTTGGTGACCCATTACCCTAACTAATCAAGTACACATAGATTACACACAAGGTTCAAGCATAAAACACTTAGTTTGTATCAAAAATCTCATTTCTGCATCAGAACGGTCGAACCGGTCAGTTTTGAGTCTCCTTCGCACCTTTTACAGTACGTTCGACCGTTTGATGCTTCCTTCGCCCGTTTATGCACCTTCGTCCAATGAAAAGCCTGGTTCGACCCTGGGAATCCTCCTTCGCACCTTCGACTGGTCGAAGGAGGCCAGGTTCGCCCCTGTTGTTCTATTTTGCCTAAAAACGCTTAAAACACATTCAAAACGACTCGAAACATCACCAATCACAGCAGTCAATCATGATTATGTTATCCTAACAAAACCCCACTGATTTTGCCCCAAACCATATCTGTTTCAGCCCTTTCCCAAAATGGCAAAAATTATGGAAACGTCACTTTCATGCATGAAATCTTTACCCAATTTGGAAACTTTTGAAATCGACTCATGTTTGACTTAAAATACTCAGTTTGTCGATCATCCGATCATCCCTATGGGTTCTATTGATTATAAACACCACATGTTACGTCTAGATTCGTCAAAATCCCCAATTTACACATAATATCATCATCCAATCAATTCTAACCCTAAACAACAATCAATCAGCATTAAAAGCAATCCTACATCATGTCTCTAACATAGATAAAGCAGCAAAGCATTGAATAACACCTTACACCACATAATACTCAATTAACACATGTTATTTATTATGAAAACTCATGTTAAATGATAGGGTTTTGTTTTAGAAAGATGTTTGAAAGGTTTTTAATCATAAAAACACCCTTAAAACAGATCCGGACAATTAGGGTTAGATGAAAACGAATCAAAATGCTCTTAAATAGGTTTAGGATTATGAACACACCTTGGATTCTTGTTTAGATGATGTGGATAGGTTAGATTATGAAAAAGAAGAGCAAAAACTCCTTCCTTAGCGTTTTAGGTCGTTTGAGAGTGTTTTGGGACGGCTAGGGTTTGTGAAATGATGAAAAATGACTAAGGTTGGTATTTATACTGATCCTCCTTCGCACCAATTGATTGGTCGAAGGTGGTCTCCTTCGCCCCTTTCACAGGGTCGAATGAGACTTGTCCAGGTCGAAGGGAGTTCTTCAACTCCACTTCCCTGGTTCGCCCATCCAACAATGGGTCGAACCAGCTGCAACTTCTCCTTCGACCACTCGATGGTCGAACCAGAAGCCACTTTTACAAGTTTTCCAGTTTGTCGTGTTTAACGCATTCTAACACATCTTAACATATAAGCATGCATCCATAGTCTATATTTAACACATTAAGGCACAGATAATCGTTTACACATCATTTAAACACATCTATGTATATAATCCACCACACGACCCATAATCTACACATATACTTAATTAGTTCATGTAATGTCACCAACAACGGAACCCGGTACTAGTGTATTACCAAAACGACTCCCAATGATCCTCCAGATCATTGTACCCTGGACAATCCTAACTTGACCCGACTCAACTAACCCAGTTAAGTTTGTTTATAAACGTTTCTCGCTAAGGTAGACTTAGATGTTACTAATATGTTTAAGCCGAACATGTCGGGTGTCACACATTCAAACAAAACAACATACAAACGATAAATAAGAACAAGCTAAGTATTGTTTTTACCCGTAGGTTTACAAATATTAATCATAACAACATAACAAAGCTTCAAAATCATATTTGATATAAAATTAGGTCAAGAATCAAACCATAAACAAGCAAGGTTATGATGGATTGGATGATGTTAATGGACTTGGATTGCTTCCCAAGCTTGTTAATCGGCTTTGCAGCAGCTTACATACCCATAAAAGCGCCCAAAATCGACCCAAAATCACCCAATCGACGATCAGTGAGTTGAAAACTCTGTTTTATAGAGTCAGGGACCTGTGAGCGGCCGCTCACTTTACCAAAAGTCCAACAAGTGGCCTGGTTGCTGACGTAGGTCTTCTAGAACGTTCCCATAAATATTAGGAGGAGCAAGCGGCCGCTCACAAAGAGTGAGCAGCCGCTCACAGGACCCAAGGTCCTGTTTGCGCGCCGAAATCTTCGTTTTCCTTCAGCTTTGCTTCCAGGACATCGTTTAAGACCTGGAATCGTAAAGATACCCAAATAAGTACCAATTCCTCGTGTATAAACCCAAAAAACGTATATAAAGGGAAGTTAAACTGGGGTTTTTATATGTATAAATTAACGTATATCAAACATCGCCACACTTAAACATAACTTGTCCCTAAGCAATAGAAAACTCAACAACACTCCCAATGGCAACACGAGTAGCAAACCAGAAAGTTAATAAATCAAATTGCTAGTTGGTTTGTCAAAAGACATCATCAAAGATTTCAAACCAACAAGCACTTGAAAATATATATAGAAAATCAAAGCAATGGTTAACATCAAATCGACTAAGCATGCATATTTTTACACTAATCACAATGTTCACACACACTCGGCTTATTTGTGGATCATACATATGAAATGTGTTTGTGTAAACACTCAATGCCTAGACAATGACTTGTGCGATATCATATGCTTGTTAAAAGATCTAATCTCTACCAATTTATATATAGAAATGCATAAATCAAGAGGACTTGTGGGTTGTAATGATAGGCAAAGGTCAAGGGTATGGAATGGATATTTAAAGTGACAAACGGTTAAAACTCGGCGGTTAAGTCTAAATAGAAACAAATGCGAAGTATACAAAATAAACGCTAACATAGGCGATTTTTATTTACTTTGAGCTAACCACAAAATTCTAACTTTAAAGCATTAAAAACTGCTCAAACCCTGCTAAATCACCCTATTTTAGGGTTTGCTATTTTTCTGAATTTTTCTGTAATTTGTTTCTTTTCTTTTCTTTTTTCTACAACGTCGAATATAACTGATAACTACAACACGAATATAAACAAACACGGGATCTAAATGACCAAACATGAACTATAACATAAAACGAGTCAGACAATAACCTAAACCGAGTTTCAACACAAAAGGTTTAAAGTAAAATGGCTAAATTTGGTTAAGTGGTGAAATGGTGGGTTAAATAAGAAAAATACAGGATATAGGCTCAACATGGTTAACTAGTGGATAACCTTTGGGTGCGGGAAATAGATAAAACGAAAAGAAAAGGCTTAAATCAAAAGGGTATCCTAAATGCCTCAATCACTATTATGCAACTCTACACATATATGATCTTGAGAAGTATGCTTATAACAAGTTCTAAATCACATAAGCTATCCGGCGAACTCATATACCGCATATAGCGAACAAGTATCGAAAAAGCAATAAAAGGCTCTAAAAGAATGCTCACGTAACGGAAGGAATGGATACAAGTGTAAGAATTAACATGCCAGTCACTCTTTTGTTTACCACACTTATCAAACTTTATTGTTTTTCATTTGGCTTGTCCGCTTTTATCAAATTTAATACTTCCTAAAACACAACCAACCGTATTAATTTACAAAAATTATGAAGAATTCACGGCTTTTTGCTTTATGTTATGCCATAAAAAATAAAAAACTGGGAGTTGTTTTTTCACAACTTGGGACAAGCAAAGCTAATATTGTTAACATCCCTCCCCACACTTGAATATCACATTGTCCTCAATGTGACTCAAAAAATAGTAAAGCATTATCAAGAGCTAGACTATAGTGCAAGCTAAGTAAAGTTAACATAGTTACCCTCCCCACGCTTGAACATCACATTGTCCCCAATGTGACTCAAAAAAATAGTAAAGCATTATGAATAGCTAAACTATAGTGCAAAGAAGAGAAACTAAAACTCCCCTGGTGTGGAAGCAAACCGAAGGTTATCCAAGGACGTTGTCGTGTCTGCTCAGCCCTCAGTGCTCGTGTGTATCCTGAACTCCTTTTCCTTAGTACCTGCAAAAGTGCTAAAAGGCGCTCCGAAACACACAACTCATTGAAATAAAATCCCAAGCATTCATCATCACTGAATTTAAAACAAAGACATAAAAGAACGTCCGAAATTTGGGGCTTGTTTGAACAATTATGAAGAAAGCCCCAAAATTTCTTAAACAAACCTACTTTAAAACTAAGATTAAAACTACATTACAATTATTATACTACTCTATCAATATACTAGATATGCTAACCATCTTGCAAATTTAGGGTTTAGTTAAATATTATGAAGAAACCCCTAAAATTGAAAGAAGGAAAACAATAATTTATACTAAGGAGATTCATACCTTGGATATGAAAATTGGAGTTGGATTGGGAGGTTTGTTAGTGTTCTTGTAAGTTGTTGTGAAACAATACTGAGCGGCCGACCAAAAGGTTTCTAGGGTTGAGTTTTTATAAAAAATTTCGAATTTCCTAGAATACCCCTACAGATTTTCGAACACACCACAGCGAGTGGCCGCTCACTCTAAGTGAGCGGCCGTTCACTGCATGCAGATGCGTTTTCTGCTACATTTTCACCTCAAAACGCTTGCACTCGCTTAGTTTTGACATAAACAACCAACATACCTGTTTCGCGACACTTCTTAGTACAATAATACCTCCGGATTTGAAGCGACTATCCACACAATCATTTGGCGCGAATCAATCCTGTAAAAACTAAAAACAAACTAAACAACAAGTTAAAAACTTTATGAAGTTCATTAGGACATTTCTACCCGTGCACATCTAAAACATTATGAAGTCGTTTAGGATATTATGAAGTTGCTAAGGACATGAATGCCCCTGCGAAGCTACGTTTTTGCACGAGTCGATAGCTTGACTCGCTTTTCCATGCGCGTTTAGGCGCGCGGTCGTAGGATTCGAGTATTTCCACAGGCGGGTCATACGGGCTTTAATTTTGTATATTTAGTGTCTGCCCATTGACTTTAAACTTAGTCCAACTTGGACTTTGACTTATTGGAAAGGCCGTTTTCATAAAGGATTTTCTTTAAGATCGCTTTCGCCCGAATGGAGATTGAGTACGGGTGAGAAGATCGATCAAACAATGAACAGACACCGGCCCGGCCATCCCCACACTTAAACTGACGCAATGTATGAAATAATTACAAACAAAATTATTACAAACTCGTTCTAAGAAAAACAGAAGAAATATACACAGATAAATATTCTAAAAACTATACACTAACTTAAATTTTGAAAATATATAAAATATGAAAATATACAATATTTTCAGCGAATCTGAGTCACTCGCGCGTCGCGAAGATGTATAGACCGCTTCTCGCGCATCGCAAGTGAGTACAATGACTCAAGGTGCTCGCGCGTCACAACAAGATAAAGACCGTCTTTTTACTTGCGCGAAAAAAACCTTTTTCACCAAAAAATAATATAATGGAGGTTGACGAATAGAAACGATGATGGATGCCAATGAAATGAGTTTAAAACGGAAGATAGCGGCTATTCGCGTCACACGAAGGATTCTGGTGATCCTGTCCGCGTATTGCGAACAATAAAAGATAAAATCCGGGGTAATTAGGAACTCGCTTAACCATAAGCTTAGCTTCTTTGCGAATCGCAAGGAAGAATTTTTCACCGAAAATTATTTTTATTAACACCACTTTTATATTAAATAAATTTCCCAATTTCTTAACCCAAACCTTTTATAAAAGCATCCGAACCATCAAATTTAAACGTAACATACCCAGACTTCCATTATATATTTACATAAAAATAATATATACATAAAAAATTATAGTTATATAAACAGATTAAACAATAAGAATTTAGATCAACAAACAAATTAATCATATAAAGAATAAAAACAATCATATTAACAAATAAACGAACGAATACAGATTACAATAAACAAATGAATGAATCAAATAAACAAGTATAGATAGATATTCACAAGCATGTACACCGGTAAAGGAGTAACTCAGGTCGTTCCAAAAGCTCGTCGCGTCCCCGGCAATGGCGCCAAAACTTGATGTGCCGTGAGCGCACATATAAATATGCACACGCACGCTCGCTGGTTTGCGTTTTAAATTTATAAAAAATGATATTAATTTTAACATTAGAACACACATTAAAGGGCAAGCGCACCCTGTCACATATGTAGTAAAGCATAGATAAGAACTAAGTATCGATCCATGGACGTGCGCGAAACGAGTGTACTGAACCGTTGTCACTGATTTACCGGTAAGAAAAGATAGGTGAATGTTTGTTTTAACTAATTTAAACTAGGACATAACAAATATATATATAAGACTCCAAATAGAAAAAAAGATATATAAATACTTGTTTTCATACAACTTAAGCATGTTACTAACTTTGAATAGAACCAAACACTTAAATCAATATTCCTATTTTCGGACAATTAGTATCCCTTTCGGGAATCCTAACATGACAACTCTTCGGAAGGCTACCACGATAACAGATGCTAACCACCTATACTTGTTCATTAGCGAGCAATTGATATGCACTCATGTAAATCCTTAAATATAAGTTAGTATCACCTTTCGGGAGTCCTCAACCTAACTTAATTGAGAAAGCTACACAGATAAACACAATATAGCCACAACAACGAGCATAAACTAGATTCATACACAATCAATCTCATCTTGAACGCTTTGAACATAAATCTACTAAGAAAGCAATTTCAACCAAAATCTCTAAAAAAAGATCATTAATCATGTCAAAGACGCGCAGTAACACCATTTAGCCGATTAAAGCTATTTTACGTGCAAGTCAATACTCTCGGTTATTATTGAAACAACCTTTTACTAAACCAATATCTGGTTACAGTTTCATGGCACAAAGTTACTAACAAGTTATTAACTTTGTTAACAAAGCATAAACTAGGAGTTTTTAACCATATCTAACATATACTTTGTTAATCCTCCAAGGCACAACAATATCAAACAAGACAACAACAACAACAGGAGAGTTTACATACAAATCATGAAGATTCAACATGAATATAAAGCTTAATGATTCATTCAAACAAAACAATATACAAACGATAAATAAGAACAAGCTACGTATTGTTTTTACCCATAGGTTTACAAATAGTAATCATAACAACATAACAAAGCTTCAAAATCAGATTTGATATAATATTAGGTCAAGAATCAAACCATAAACAAGAGAGGTTATGATGGATTGGATGATGTTAATGGACTTGGATTGCTTCCTAAGCTTGTTAATCGGCTTTGCAGCAGCTTACACACCCAGAAAATCACCTAAAATCGCCCAAAAATAACCTAATCGACGATTAGTGAGCTGAAAACTCTGTTTTATAGAGTCTGGGACCTGTGAGCGGCCGCTCACTTTACCAAAAGTCCAACAAGTGGTCCGGTTGCTGACGTAGGCATTCTAGAAGGTTACCATAAATATCAGGAGGTGCGAGCGACCGCTCACAGGACCCAGGGTCTTGTTTGCGCGCCGAAATCTTTGTTTTCTGTCAGTTTTGCTTCCGGGACATCGTTTTTGACCTGAAATTGTAAAGATACCTAAATAAGTACGAATTCCTCGTGTACAAGGTCAAAAACGTATATAAAGGGGAGTTAAACTGGGGCTTTTATATGTATACATTAACGTATATCAGCTTCTTGTGACACTTTTTTTGTGTGATGTTCATTCCTGTAAGGGTGTTTAGTGGCACTTTTTTGGTTTTTTTTTTGACACTTTTTGCATGTCACTAAATGGCAGTTTATTTAAGCTCGCAAAAATATTATTTATGAATATCAGTTTGCTGCTTTAAATTCTTATATTAAAAAAATACCCAAAAATATTTTATTTTCATTTTATTTTTGATTAACCAATTTTGGAAAACTAAATTCTTCAATTGGAATATCATATCCGAAGCCGAAACACAATAAAATAAAGTCTTTCAAAATTCAAGGGTCAAAATGCAGTTTTCACAAATTAAAGGGTTTAAATTGACAAGTTTCAAAGTTCAGGATGAAATTTGAAAAGATTCAATTGTTCAGGGGGAAGCTTTGTTTCTCTAAATGGTGGTCAAAATGGACAAATCTTGAAAGTTTATTGAATGATAAACTTCAAGAATTTGATTGAGCCTGGTTTAATTGTCGTTCTAATACAAGTTGTAGTTTGTGTGAAGTTTTTTTTTTTAATTTTTCTGTAGGATCACACACAACGAGTATACTCATCATGAATCAGACGACAAAGCTTGAAGCTGAACAACACTAGAACCTGAACAACTAGATCATCCCAAATAACAAGGACCCAGTTTTCCATCTTCAGAGACACCAGACCATGGCAGAGCTCAACAACCAAAGATGAAGAAGATGAGAATCAAGAAATGAAAATGCAAATGTTGTTGATCTTCGTCTTCCAAAGAATCGTCAATCAAAGTAGTGGAGATTTCTTGATTTCTCCCAAGTTATAGATGTTGATCAAAGACTAAGACGAGATCTCATAAAGCCACGACCAAAACTCAAATTAGCAAGTATTCAAGTCTTCAGGGGGAGATTGTTAGTGCATTGTCGTGTAGTTTCCCAAGTTGAAGATTGCCAGATTTAAAGACTTTAAGACCAAAGAAAATTAGCTAGATGTTAGCGGGAGTCTGTGAACGTCTTTCAAGACATCCCCAGCTCAGTGACTGGTTTAGTCTGCAAATCACTAGCTAGGTCAAGGGAGAGACTGTTTGTGCACTTCGTGTGTGTCTCTAGCTAGTGATAGGTCTATATAAGTCGTACGAATAATAAATGTATGTTTTAGATGTAATTAGGCTTTGTTTTAGATGTACAAGGGTATTTTAGTCATTGTTACACTCTCATACGCGTATGAGAGGCCATACGTGTACATGTGGTACACGTGTGAAGCCATACGTGTGACTAGTGGATGGCGTATGGGAGGTGGACTATAAATACCCCATGCCTTGTGCTATTTTAAATAAACTTTTGCCAATATACAAGTTGCAGCCCTTTGTATATGTTTTTGTGTGTGTGCTCTCCATATTATTATCTCTTCTATAAACACTCACCTATAACAACTAATCGGGTTATTGATTCTGCATTTAATTTGAAACGCGCAAGATACATCATTTCTTGCCTGGAACACAATCCTACACTTTATGTGCAAATAACTATGGGTCAGGTATTCTAGTGTATTTTACAGACCCGTTTGGATGAGTAACTTAAGTTGTGAATTGGGGAAACAAAAAATATACACGTCACTGCGGTGAATTTTTGTAGAGAAAAAATGGGTGATAAAGCATTGTTCTCTGAAAAATTAGACGTATGAGATTTTATTGAAGTATTTTTGTAATGAAGCTGGATGTTCGTTACTAATTAGTTGAAGATTGAACCTTATCACACGCCGGTTGCTGTGGAGATAATTAATCATGCGTAATTTTTCAAAGGAAGGAAGTTGCAGAATAAGTTGGATCTCAAAAGTAATTTGTATTGACTTACATTTAAGGGGAGATTGGATGCGAAAGGTTTCGGTTGATTTGTGAAAATATTAGACAGAGTCAGACACAGCTGATTGGGAGATGAAGATCAAGTCTTATTAGAGAAGAACTGCAATAATCAGTCAAGGGGTAGTTTGTTAGTGCATGTTTTGTGACTGATGATTATTAGTGTTTGTAAAAGTTGATAACAACGGTCAAGGGGGAGTTTGTTGGTGCATTTGTGACCGTTGTTATGCAACTCATATGGGCTTAGTTTCAATGTATTAGAGTGAGGGAATTATTGTGGTAGCCCAGGCGACATGCCTGAGGCCCAGCCCAGACTTAATTATTCATAGCCTATATATATTTGTGTAAGGGTTCAGGGTTTTCCAGAGAAGTTGCAACAGCTCTCAGGAGAAGGCTAGTCTGTGTGGTCTAGTCCAGGTTGGCCTGAGGATTGAGCTCACCTCAGACCGGTGTACCATTGAACAACGTATGTATGTGTGTATGTATGAAGAATCTGTGCCTTTATCATATATGAAATTAAGATTCTTGGTTTTACACGCATATTATATATCGTTTTATATATTCGGTTTGACGTCTTATGGGGATTATTAGGAAGAATTGGTTATGTAGTATCAATGCTACATATTTTAAACTTTTCAATGTATTAAAAGCTTAGAAATTGACGGGAGTAGTACAATTAATTAGTTTTAAAATTTGGCAACAAATAAACATTCGTACTTAGGAGAATTGATTTGAATGGCAACAAGCATTAGGGTATATTTTCGAAAAAAAAATTACATCGAAACGTAAATTATACCATTATGACGAAACGTGACTTTATACTGTTTACCATCTCTAATAGGTGCATTTAGGAGATGGATTAAAATTGATGTGGCAAATTCTTGGGAAATATTGCATTAGATGAGGTTTGCATTTTAGGGGTGATGTATGAGGGTAAGTGAGTTGAATTTAGGTTATTATGAGAGAGAAGATGAGAGAAAGTGAAGATAACGAATGGGTAAGAAGAGAGAAAATCTAGAATAAAATATTTCGCAAGCTTATGCAGTACAAGCAGCAGGAGAGAAAGTACGCACTTAAACCCCTTGCCGCTTGTATTAAGGATTCTCTTATCATTAGGCTATTAGGCGTGGTCTACACCTCCCCCAAATTCCACATTAGAGCCACGCCATTTCCCCCTTCTCATCCCCAAACTAAGGAAATGGTTCTCCCTTCTCCCCCTTCCCCCTTTCAATTTTTTATTAATATTTGAAAGAAAAAAGTCAAAAAAAAAAAAAAAACCATAAAAACTCTCGGGCAGTTAGGGGATTACCCCCCCCCCCCCCCCCGTCACCGATTTTGATTAGGGGGTGGTGTTCCCCTTGAGGGAAATGTGACACCTCACCTCACCGATTGATTCCCCGAGTCCATACCACTACAAAAAAATGTGCTTTTAGGGACCAATTTTTTTAGACTTTTAGGGGTTTGCATTTGGTTAACAAGTCTCTTATACGCTTTATAAAAAAAAACGTGATTACTACGTACTTTTGTCATTTAAAGTGATATTGAATCGAATTTTAAAAATATAGTGTTAATTAATATTTGAAAAGGAATATGTTCTTTGACATTTTCCAAATCAATTCAACGGGTTATACCTGATTCTTATAAATATCAAAGTAAAATACTAAAATGTTTTATAATCCAATCTATCATATTGTGTTTTACGAATAATGTGTAACGCATTGTGCTTTACACATTGTATTTTACTATACGTTTCCTCCCGTCGTTCGTTGCGGCGACGGCAAAAAACTAGTTTTTACTTAAGCTTATATAGGAACATGTATAAAGTTATATTACATTAAGTTTTGATAACACTTGAACGATTATAATATGGCGTGGTTGATGACATGAACAAATGTATTTTTTTAGATACTACAAAATTTGTTAATTAACTATAAATGTACATGAAAAATAAAATAATTTTTTCATATATTTATACAAACTTTTCAATGAAAGCGCGTAAATTATGTAAAATAAGAAAGAAAAGTCTTGTATTTATTTGATTTAAAAGTTTCTACTGATAAGAGCTATGAAAGGAAATATAGACGTAAACGATACTGCATACAGGACCACCTTGACTCCTTGAGGGAATCAAACCCCACAAAGATAGACATGTGATTGGACTTTTGTTTTTAATTTTCAAACGTGAATGAATATATTTTTATTCCAGTATTGTAAACTGATTATACGTCAATGGAGGAAAGAAGAGTGATGAAGACCAAGTTAATCTTTGGCTTCCTAGTTGTAGTGTATGCATCAATAAGTTGTACCATTGCCGCAGACACTGTGTCTGCAAACCAAACCATTAAATATAACGGGTGATACTATCTACACAACCAAGAAAAAACCCTAAACAACCTTAGGACGGGTCGTCGAGGCCTAGATGGGCCGTTAAGAAAAATTAGGGTTTATGGACGGGGCGTCCAGGCCTTGACGGGCCGTTTGTTTACAGAAAAGACAAAACTGACGGGCCGTCGAGGCCCAGACGGCCCGTAAAAGTACGAGGTACGAGGTGATCAGTCTGAACTCCTGCAAAAGCAGTCAGTTCAGACTGAAAAGTCTGAAAAAGTTGCTTATGGACGGGCCGTCCAGGCCCCGACGGCCCGTTGAAACGTGTTAGGTTAGGGCATTTAATCCCTAGACGGCCCATCGAGGCCTCGACGGCCCGTCGACATTTCCTGATATAACCATTACACGATCAGCTTCTTCCCCATTTGAACCAAACTTTAAAACATCACCACCACCAAAACCCTCGACCCATTTCGACTTCCCGGTCTCACGATGACATATTTACACAGCTTTTCAACCGTTGACCTGTCTGAGAACGAGTCTTACGTCTCTGAAAGCGTAGGATATGAACCCGAGGTTCAAGTTGGTGAAGATGAGGTTAAATCCGGGGTTCGTGGTAATGACGGGAACATGCTGCCCGATCTCAACGAGGAATATGTAGAGGAACAGGAGTCTTTTTTCGTGCCACCAAGCTACCCGCAGTACACGTACGGGAGTTACCATTCGCGCGGGAATCGTGCTAATGATGACAACCAGGAAGATGCTAACATAAAAGTTGAACCTAACCCGGATGTTTCGTATGAAACCGAGCAGGTGCGTTTATTTATTTACACTAGTATATCTTTACAGTAGTATATATTTTCAGGTATTTAGACTAGTATGAATTTAGACTAGTATATCTTTACAGTAGTATATATTTTCAGGTATTTAGAGTAGTATGAATTTAGACTAGACTGTTGTGTAAATTTTCAGGTATTCGGGTCTGTTGAAGAGATGAAACAATGGGCTTACGATAGAGCCCTTGCTAGCGGTTACGTCCTAGTGACAGGACGTTCTGTTTCAAAAGGCAGTGGAAATAATGCAAGAAAAATTAGGATAGACCTGAGATGCGACCGTGCTGGCGAATACCATACTACAGCCACAGTAAGGTCTACGGGTAGCAAAAAGATTAACTGTCCATTTATGTTAATAGGGAGGCTACGCAAAGAGGGTTGGAAGTTGGAGGTTAAACACGCGAATCATAACCACGACCCTTTTGTACATGTTGAGGGTCACGCTTTTGCTAGGCGGCTGACACCACAGGAAGAAGAAATGGTGGAAACACTTTATTTTCAAGGCCTGGAACCGGCAAACATACATTTGGCCATCAGAGCACAAAACCCGAATAATAAATGTATTCTAAGAGACATACACAATACAGTGAGCAAGATTAAACATAGAATTTACGGCGATAAAACCCCAATGCAGGTATTATTATTAATTACTATTATTGTCATAGACTATTATTAATTTTGTTGTTGTTAAATATTAAATATTGTTATTATTATTGTTATGCAGATACTCGAGAGTATCCTGGTTGAAAAGAAATTTACTTATTTCACCAAGCAGAATCCAGAGACAGATGCTGTTGAGAATATTTTCTTTTCACACCGGGTCTCGTACAATCTCTGGCGTGCCTTTCCACATGTGATGCTGATCGACGCCACCTACAAAACGAACGAGTACAGAATCCCGTTTGTTCAAATTGTGGGTATGACGTCGACAAACCAGTCGTTTTGTATCGCCCATGCATTTATCGTTAAAGAGAAAACGAGTAACTACACATGGGTGCTTGAGAGGCTCAGAGATTTGCTCGAGGGGAGTATGGAGCCACGTGTAATTGTTACAGATAGAGATCTGGCTCTGATGAGTGCATGTGCTTCAGTTTTCCCGGATGCTACGAAATTGCTTTGCAGGTGTCATATTCAACGAAATATTATTATTATTATTATTATTATTATTATTATTATTATTATTATTATTATTAATATTATTGTTGTTGTTTTGCAGGTATCATATTCAACGAAATATTGCAAAATATCATAAAGCAGGATTTCCAAAAGAAGAATGGGAAATATTTTTGCAGTATTTTGGTCGACTGTGTAAATCTCCTGACATAGAGGCTTACGAATTCAATCTTGAAGCGCTCTACAGACGACTTTGGGGGCAGGATCGAACGGGTATATATTTTATTTTTTATTTTGCTTTACAAGCGTACATATTTTCTGTATTGACATCACTATTCTGTTTTTTACAGAGGTTTATGACTACATGGAGTCAGTTTGGCTCCGAGATTATAAAGAAATGTTTGTGGAAGCATGGGCAAATGAAAACCTTACGTTCGGTCAGACTACGACCAACAGGGTCGAGAGTCAGCATGCTCTTATTAAAAGGTACATAAAAGGCCCGAACAGCTCGCTCCACGCGCTTGTGATGCAAATAGACAAAGTTATGGAATCACGGCGCGTAGCGATAAAGCACTCCTTCGAACAAAGCCGATCAACAAGAATGTGGAAACATGATCTACCGTTGTTTCAAGACGTAATCGGTAGGGTTTCCCATCTAGCGCTTACTTTGATGCTCGGAGGGGTGAACAAGATAAATTATTATATGGAACAAAAGAGGTCTTGTGAACACCGACTCAATAAGACTTATGGATTGCCTTGTTCCTGTCAATTGCAATTGTTTGATACGAAAGGTAACAACATTTTTTAGACTTATTATAAATGTTTGAAGCGTTTTTGTAGACGACTTGTGTTGTCTGGTTCGTACAAAAACAGAGGAAACTCTGCCAAATTTTTATAAAATTATTGATTTGTTGTTGTTGTGATTGAATATATATATCAGATACACGAGTGTCACTGGCTGATATCGACGTCTTCTGGACACGACTTGACTTTATGCCAGAAGTAGCTGAGAATCCCGAGTTTGACTTTCAGCACCAAATGAATGCATTCGCTGAGCAGCTAAGGTCGCAACCGGTGCAAGTGAAAAAAAGCATGTTGCAGAAGATGAAGGAGGTGTTGAATCCGATTATGACTAAACATAAACCTCCTGAGGTACAAACCGATACTCGGGGTCGGCCAACAACAAGTGAAAAGGAAAAAAAGGAAGATAAGGCTGCGGTTCGTATTATTATTATTATTATTATTATTATTATTATTATTATTATTATTATTATTGTTGTTGTTGTTGTTGTTGTTGTTGTTGTTGTTGTTATATAATTTTTTGCACGTAGGGCAAAAAGCCTTCTAGAAGAGGTAAACAATCAAGGGACAAACCGATTGTTTACGATGAAGATTTTCCACTGTTGGAAAGGGAGAGGTACAAACTACTAATATATAAATTCACACATGCATACATATTTATACACATATTATATCTCACTTTTTGATGGGTACAGGTACAAACTGGAGATCGAAAGGTTTAAGAAATGGCTTCCACCTGCATATCATAGATACATTACAGACATTCGGGATGTCCATGGAGACGGTCACTGTGGCTTTCGATCCGTAGCTGTGTGCTTAGGGTGGCAACAGGATATGTGGTACTTCATCCGCAAACAGCTTAAGGAGGAGATCGTCGAGAATGAAGACCGGTGGAGGCTAATTTTAAACGAAGTGGATTACGATACTTACGACAGAGTCTCCAACTCATTCGATCACACTGGAGTGGGACCAGCCACGCACGACCAATGGATGGAGATGCCCGCCTCAGGATTACTGATTGCTCAGAAATTTAAGGTGGTTGTTCAATTTCTCTCTCAGTATGATCAAAGTGAGACGTACTTCCCTATGTTCGATGGTCCACACACCGTTGAAGAACATGCGTTCGTATCGTTTGCTTTTGTTAACAAAAATCATTTCATCAAGATTGAGTTGGCAGAAGGCGCCCCAATGCCAAAACTGAATCCAGCATGGCGTAAGTGGCGATATGAAGAGGCAAGTGAGTGGGAGACGGTATATGACGACCGTATACAAAGGGTTGATGTTCGATCACCTCAATACTTCGACTTAACTTAGCTTATCGTATGTAACCGGACCGGACGAACGGAAAAATTTGTTGTATGTGTTCATTTATACTTATTATAAAAATATACTCCCTTTTTTTTTATAAAAAATACAAATACCAAGCTTAAAATATACAAAATACACTAAAAATTTAAAAAAAAAATAAAAAACATTAGGGTCGTCTAGGCCTAGATGGGCCGTCTATGGCAAAAAAATGGTTTTTAGACGGCCCGTCTAGGCCTAGACTGCCCGTCCTCTGGTTTTTAGACGGCCCGTCTAGGCCTAGACTGACCGTCCCAACACAAAGCTTCCATGGGAAGCTTCTGTTTTTTAAATTAAAAAAAAATAAAAAAATTAGGACCGTCCAGGCCTCAACGACCCGTCCCAAGACAAAAATTGGCCTTAGACGGTCCGTCAAGGCCTCGACGGCCCGTTGCAAAATATTTAAATTAGATTAAAACAGATCAGATCCCCCTCGTCCCCAAATACTTCCCTCTCGTCTCTCTTCTCCCTCTCTCTCTAAAACTTCTCCTCCTCCCAACCACCACCATCCACCGTCTCCTCCACCACACCACAACCACCATCCACCGTCTCCTCCACCACACCACAACCACCATCCAACCCTCTGCCCCCTTTCTCTCGAACCCTCTGCTCTCGAACCCTCTGCCACAGTGACCTACCACCACCACCACCGTCTCCCTCTCTCTCTAACACTCTATCTCTCTCCTACAAGGTATATTATTATTATTGTTATTATTATTGTTATTATTATTGTTATTATTAGTTTTAGGGTTTTTTTTTTTTTTTTTTTTTTAAGGTTGTGGTGGGCAGTGGTGAGGGTGGGGCAGTGGTGAGGGTGGGGCAGTGGTGAGGGTGGGGCAGTGGTGAGGGTGGGAGGTGGTGGTGGGCAGTGGTGAGGGTGGGGCAGTGGTGAGGGTGGGAGGTGGTGGTGGGCAGTGGTGAGGGTGGGGCAGTGGTGAGGGTGGGAGGTGGTGGTGGGCAGTGGTGAGGGTGGGGCAGTGGTGAGGGTGGGAGGTGGTGGTGGGCAGTGGTGAGGGTGGGGCAGTGGTGAGGGTGGGAGGTGGTGGTGGGCAGTGGTGAGGGTGGGAGGTGGTGGTGGGCAGTGGTGAGGGTGGGGCAGTGGTGAGGGTGGGAGGTGGTGGTGGGCAGTGGTGAGTCAAGATGGTCCAGATTAGGTATGGTTCTGGTGGGTTTGTTTCGGTTCGATGTGTGTTCTTGTCGTGGTAGTCTTTCGGGCAGGTTCGGGTTTGTTTTGGGGTTGTAGGTTCAGGTCCGGTTCTGAGTCAGGCGCGCGTTTAGGTTTATGCGCCTAAACACAAACGCGCGCCTAAACCTAAACGCGCGCCTTTATGTTTAGGCGCGCGTTTATCTATTTAGGCGCGCGTTTGTTTAAGCGATTTATTATTTAGGCGTTTTAATGTTTTGTTTTTGTTTTGCAGATATGGCAAACAGAATCAACCGAAGACGCCGTAACCAGCCTGCGGACGGGAATCCTCTTGCAGGTGGCGACTTGAGAGAGTGGCCCTTCAGGCTCGATAACGACGACTACGAGATCGCGCGCTGGGGTCAGATGGAGCTGCGTCCGATACACGGATCGCGCAGTGTTGACTGGTCCGCATTACTTGCGATCGGTGGATCGGAGAGGTTTGAGGAGTGGATCCCAGACGACAGCCCTTGGGGGCGGATGTTAGCTGACCTCGACCATGAGTCGTATCGGCCACTGACGATCGAGTTCATCTCGACATTCCGCTACACGCCGCATCCAGCAGGTGTTGAGCCTCCGGCGAGCCTGAGCCGGAGGTACAGTTCCGATTATTCGGACAGCTCTACGCATATACGATGGACCAGTGGGCTACTACTTGCTGCTGGTACAGAGAGGAGGAGCTTGTCCAGGATATGTACACCACGGCCTTGACGACCTTGCCAGACGACATGCTGATGGCCTGGTGGCCCACTATTGGTGGTCGAAAGTATGGGGAGGACACCGGCGACAGGTATTATTATTGTTATTCTTTTAATTTAGTTCAGTTCGTTATTATTATTGTTATTTAGTTTGCTTAGTTAATTAATATTGTTATTTAGTTAGTTTAGGTTGTTTGTTTTTGGATTTTTGTAGACGACTTGTGTTGTCTGGTTCGTACAAAAACAGAGGAAACTCTGCCGAAATTTTTTTAACGTTATTATTATTCTGTGCAGGATGGATAGGTCCAGCAACATCCAGGACCCTCTGATCCGTTACATACACCGTTTGGTTAGCTGGTCGATTGCCGGACGGTGTAACTGTAACGAGAGGGTCCAGCAGATTGACCTTTTCTACCTCTACTGCATCTTGAGGGTAGGCCGGTTGCGCTACACAGGTGCTTTGCCGAGTACATCGCGACCTACCCTCATAGGCACCCGGCGGGGGAGATTCCGATTGGTGGGATAGTCACCGCCATCGCGTTGCGTCTTTGCCCGGGCGAATTGTGGACGCATGCTGAGGAGCACACGTTACCTCGTCCGATGTTGGCCAGGTAATATTATTATTATTATTATTATTATTATTTATTATTATTATTATTATTTATTATTATTATTATTATTATTTATTATTATTATTTATTATTATTATTTTTATTTATTATTATTATAATTTAATATTATAATTTAATAATAAATAATAATAATAATAATAATAATAATATTAAATTATTATATATTATAATTTAATATTATTATTATTATTATTTATTATTATTATTATTATTTATTATTATTATTATTATTATTATTTATTATTATTATTATTATTATTTATTATTTATTATAATTTAATATTATAATTTAATAATAAATAATAATAATAATAATAATAATATTAAATTATTATATATTATAATTTAATATTATTATTATTATTATTATTATTATTATTATTTATTATTATTATTATTATTATTTATTATTTATTATAATTTAATATTATAATTTAATAATAAATAATAATAATAATAATAATAATAATAATAATAATAATAATAATATTAAATTATTATATATTATAATTTAATATTATTATTATTATTATTATTTATTATTATTATTATTATTATTATTATTATTATTATTATTATTTAATATTATTATTGTTGTTTTGCATTTCAGGCCGTTAAATATTAGGACTATGACGCAGATGAAGGTGGCAGCACGGGTCCCTCGCAGCAACCCACACGCTTACTACCAGCGTGCCTTCGGACCTCCTGGCGACCGTGGCGAGCATTTTGTGCCAGAGCCGCTCAGACATCTCGATGGGCCGATTGCCCCTGAGGTCCAGATGCCACACGTTGCCGACGACGACCCACCGGTGGATGTAGAGATGCCAGACCCCCCCATTGAGGAGCTACAGCGTCCTGCCCGCGTTTATCATGCTGTCAGGTTGCATGATAGCACGACCCAGGTACTTCAGCAGATCCTGGATCAGTTGGGGTCGATGCGGGGTGACATGCGGTGGCTGCTAGAGAGCGAGAATGAGAGACGACGAGCAGCTGGTTTGGAGCCGCGTCCACTTCCAGATTGGGCGTCTAGCAGTCAGCATGGTGGGGCGTCCACCAGTCAGCCGGGTGGGTCGGATCAGCCGGGTGGGTCGGATCAGCCGGGTGGGTCGGGTTAGACGGGTGGGTTATATTTCTTGGGAATCGTACATTTTGAACTCATAGTTTATGTAAATTTTTGGAATATTTATGTTTATTTATGCTTTATTGTTCGTTTTGAATGTTTATTGAATTCATAGTTTATGTAAATTTTTGGAATATTTTATGCTTATTTATGGTTTATTGTTCGTATTTTGGTTTCGTTTAGTTCGGCAACATAAACGACATTCGTTCATATTCATATACACAATTATATTAAAAAGATCATATTATACAAATAAAAAAAAACATTTATAAAAAACCAAACATTTATAAAAAACCAAATATCTATAAAAACCAAACATTCAAACCCATTTTAAACATCCACACTACACTTACACTTATAAAAAAACAAAATAATCATCACCTAATCATTGCCAATGATTACCAATGATTGGATTGGATTTAAACCATTAGACGGGCCGTCTGGGCCTGGACAGCCCGTCCTTGAGGCCTTTAGACGGGCCGTCTGGGCCTCGACAGCCCGTCCCTTTGCCTTTTTGGCCCTCCACGGGCTGTCCAGGCCTCGACGACCCGTGGAGGGGTTGTGCAAATAAAAACCCTAGTTGTGCAAATAACCGGACCCAATATAACGAGACCATCGTTTCACTACAAGAAACCTTCGAACTTGGTTTCTTTCGCCCAGGTAAGTCCATGAACCATTATGTCGGAATTTGGTACAAGAAACTACCAAACCGAACAATAGTATGGGTAGCCAACCGGGACACACCACTCACAGATACCTTCGCAGAGCTAACTATCACCCTTCAGGGGGTTTTAGTTCTCCGCAACTCCACTACGGGCAATGTCCTATGGTCTTCAGCGAACACATCAACGACGTCAGTCAGGAATCCGGTTGGTCAGCTTCTAGATACGGGCAACTTTATAATCTACGAGGAAGGTGACGACATCAATAAAGAAAATCCCATATGGCAAAGTTTTGACTTTCTGACAGACACTTTACTTCCTGGAATGAAGCTGGGCTGGGATTTGGTTACCGGGATTAAAAGACATTTCACTTCATGGAAATCTGACGATGATCCTGCTTCAGGTGAGTTTTCTAACAGGATTGATACCAGAGGTTACCCTCAACTAATCCTATGGAAAGGCCGGGAAATAAAGTTCAGGGGAGGTCCATGGAATGGACTCAGGTTTACCGGAATTACTTATTTGACACCCAACCAATTTTACAGCTTCAAATTTGTTCTTAATCAAAGAGAAGCTTACTACCAATATAACCTCATCGATACTTCAATATTGATGAGGCTGGTATTACATCCAAGTGGTCATGCAGAGCGCTTGTTATGGACTCAGAGCAACCCAGAATGGAGCCTTTATACGGCCCCCCAAAAAGACCGTTGTGATGAATATGCGGTGTGTGGGCCATTCGGGAGCTGCAACATTGATAACTCCCCACTTTGTTTGTGTTTGAAGGGGTTTGAACCCACATCTCCTGAGCAGTGGAGGGATACAAATTGGTCACAAGGGTGTCGACATACTATCCCTTTAGATTGTAACCCTGGGGAAGGGTTCAACAAATATTCAAATTTAAAGTTGCCGGACACTCAGGGGTCTTGGTATCACTACTACAAAAATACCCTTTCTTGACACTTTTTTTATGACATACCCTATTTAATGACATGCAAAAGTGCATGTCATAACAAAAATGTCATCTTTGATAAAAAAATTATAAATTCTTGACGTTTTTTATACATGTCAATAATTTTCCGTCATAAAATAAAAAGCATGACAGTTTTGAAATAAGCGTGTCATGGTTTTCTGTCACCCAATTCTCTCCTGCTCACATTTCCCCATAAATCTGAATGGTTGATATCCTACCATGTGTTTGCTTCTCTTACGTGTTCTGATCTCCTCCACCTCCATTTAGAGAAACCCTAACCTGTACCGCCTTCTTCATTTCTCTTTCAACACACCGCCTCACTCCCATCTACACACTCTCCTCCCGTCAATATCCCACCCTGACTTCCTCCCTGACCGTGGCTTTCCAATCAATCCGATGGCAACTCCACAACTTAATTCAACTCTCTGCACTCCAACTAAACCTTCTCCCAATTATTCGACCTCTATGGTTCGGGTTATAGCCCGCGTTCGTCCCTTCTTGCCTCAAGATGGGTCTCTTCACTTCGTTCCTTGTATCTCATCCCTTCATTCACCTGCTTCTGAAGTTACTGTGCATCTCAAAGAAACCTTATAATAATAATAATAATAACAATAATAATAATAATAATAATAATAATAATAATAATAATAATAATAATTTCATGGTAATTTTGTTGGATTTATAAAGAAAGAAACCTTTTTTTTTTTTTTTTTTTTTTTTTTTTTTTTTTTTTTTTTTGCAGTCGTAATGAGAATTATAAACTGGAATCGTTTTATGGGCAAGAAGAGAAGAGTGTGAGGGAGATCTTTGAAAGAGAGGTCATGCCTTCGATTCCTGTTGTTGTCAATGGATTCAATGCTATTGTCTTTGCTTATGGAGCTACTAGTAGTGGAAAAACTTTTATAATGCAGGTAGGTATCTGTTTATAATTCAATTATGTTATTTGTCCACTCGTTGCCAATTGCTTTTCTTTGGGCTGCTGTTTTTATGAGAATTTGACGTTTGGGTGGTTTGGCTGTTCTTGGGGGGTTTGGAATGAATTATGGGAATAATATATACGTAACTTCAAATGCCTAATTTGGAAAGCAAATTAGAATTAAAAGGTTAAAGGGCTAGTTCACTAAGTAGGTTCCAAGTTTTAAAAACGTAACATACTTTGTGCTGATTTCCGTTTTAGGCCCTATACATTGCCAAAGACCAAAGTACAAGTTTAAATGTCTTGGGTTGTATTATAAGATGTGATTACGTGTAGCCCCATTAGCTTTCTGGTCAAATGTTATCATGGCCTTTTCAATAGAAATGAAAATAAAGTGTACTCCTGTGTTTTTGGTTTCTAAAAGTTGAACAGCTAAAACAGAAATAACCATAATTGCTAGAGCAGTTCAATTGGGAGATGATCCAATCTATGTTTTAAAAAGCGCGTCTGCTTAAGCGCAAAGCGCACCTAGGCGCAAATCCGTGCGCCTTATGTAACCCTAGGCGAGCAGTGTACGAAAAGCGCGAAAAGCCAAGAAAAAAAAGCGAGAAAAGCGTGCTTTTTGTACACATGCTGTTTTTGTGCTTAAAAGTGAGCTAAAAATGTTGTACATTTTAGTTAAATCATATATATACCTTATTTGCATCTATATTTTGAGTAAATAATGCTAAAAACATATATCATATATAAAAAAATTATATAATTGTCTTGCGCCTCGCGTACGAAAAGCCCACCGCTTTTGCGCTTTGCGCCTCGGTTTTAGACCTCGTCGCTTTTGTGCGTTTCGCGCTTTTTAAAACCAAGGATCCAATCAGCTTAAGCAGACGCTTTTGTGAAGAGTTTCATAGAGATATGGATTATCTTCACTGCTTACATCCTACCGGCCGTAACAATTTACTCATTTTTGTTAAAGTTTTTGATGATCTGGAACCCGAACCGTGTAGGATTGAAGTTTTTATTATATATAACTGTTTTTTATGATTGAGTTTGTGAATTGTGAAGTGATTTACGTCAATGACTATCTTAATATTCAAACTATATAAAATTGTAACAAACAAACTTCAATATAAATGATAAACTAAATAATAATAACTAGAATGATATTAAACTCACCAAGGGCTTTGTTATTACACGCTGGATTTGCAGGAGACGATGCACCAAGGGCTGTTCCCCAGTATTGTGGGTCGTCCCCGTCACATTGGTGTGATGATGGTTGGAATGGGCAACATATCCTCACAGGTACTTTGACTGTAATATGTGATTATGTTGGGTATGAAGTCTAGTTCGATGGGTCATTATATGATTATGTTGGGTATGAAGTCTAGTTCGATGATGCTGATGATTTTTATGATCTGAATTGTGTAAGGAGTTGGTTAAAACCCGTTAACATAGTTTAGTAGTGTAGTTCATGTCCACTTCTTTTGATATTTGGTTCTTTTTTTCTTTCTTTTTTCTTTCTTTTTTCTGATAAAAGGTGTATCTTTCTCTATTAAGATTCTAGCATGGAATGTAAGAATGTTTTTCCAATAAAAATATTCTATACTGATAGTCTAATACTTATAGCATTGATTTTTTTAAGAGTGGTATGTTTATATATTAGATTTTATTTTGTACACTGTCTTTAAGTAATCTGTATTATTTCTGCGATCTTTTTAACGGTGATAGGAATCACCAAGAAGAAAATGAGAACTCTATTAACCAATTGTGACAACGAAATAACTGTTAACTTGATTTATTTATGCTCTGCAATATATTGCTCCTTAACATGACTCTGCACTCTGTTGTTCCTTAACAGGGGTGGATATACTTTCATTCATGGATAAGGTAATCACTGGATACACTATACAATTTGGTGTTTTCCAACCTTACAGAGTTCCTCCATTTCTTTAACCAATAAATCTTAAAGTTTTCTGTTTATTGTTCATATGTCACTAACATATATGGAGTGGATGATCACAAATGAGGCGCAAAAGACCATGAATACAAGCAATTTCATGACCTACTTGAAGTACGGTACCGTTATTTCAAATTTTACTTCTCTATTATATTACTCAATGCGTTCACGAATAATGTTACTAATTTAGTTGGCGTATGGTATGCTATCTTAACACAACACGACGTTTAACGCGTCACGTGTAACACGAAGTACCACCCGGTGCGCGCCGCCGCAACTCGCGGCGGGTAAATCACTAGTTGAGATCATAAGGAAGTATGTTAATGAACTTAACTAGTGGTATCTCCCCGTGCTCCTCGGGGGGCTGGTGTAAGTAGTCATGTAACAATGCTAAAACTCGTATGTTATATTGTTAAACCGCAAAGCGCGCGAAGAATCTACCTAGTTTCACAAAAAAGACTGATATAGTTGCTCTCATGCGTTTTGACGTTCTGTCATCAACTTAGCACATCATGGGGTGAGTCAAGCTTTTGTTTTTATAATTTTTAGCATGGCGAGATAGTAATGGGAAGTACGCGTTGAGATATGCCAACTCCGGTTGCTTAATATCATTGAGTTTTACTGATTTGAAAATTTTCTTGTTCTTCAGTGGAACTGCAAACTAAACTGATAGGAGTTTCCTCCTTGACTTTTCTTTTGGTAGCAAAGTTCATTGTAAGACCATTCTTTCCCTTAAATTTTAATCTCTGTGCTTTACAACTTTGACCTAATCACCTTGACTTGTTAATCACCTTGACTTGTTAACTTGATCAGGGAAAAAGGAACAACAAACTATTTTGGGTGCCTGCAATAGGTCCACTGATCAGGGAAAAAGGAACAGGAAACTATTTTGATACGAGTGGCATTCATGCCTGGGAGGACTTGCATTCTAGTCTCCATAAGAGAGATGTTCAGCTCATTTGTAAATGTTAAATGTTGTATCGGATTAGTTTGTAATTTGATAAATATGTTTTATATAATGAAATGATGTTTTTGTTATTAGTTTGCTAATTATTTTGCATATAATAAAATGGCTATAAATCCATGAGGTTAAATATGTAATTTTACAGGATTTTTTTTTAAATTAATAAATTATGACACGCAAAAGAACGTCATAAAATTCTGTCATAAATTCCTGTCATAATATGTGTCGAAAAAATGTCAACAAAAACTGTCATAAAAAATGTGTGTCATTAAAAAGTGTCATAACGTGTGTCAATAAATGTTGTCATAAATGTGTGTCATAAACAGATGACACGCAAAAATATGTCATCTTAAATTTATGACACTGCCATCCTTGACGTTTTTTTCTTGTCATCAGACCCTTTTCTTGACACGCAATGCGTGTCAAGAAAGGCCTTTTTTCTAGTAGTGTATAACCAAACCATGACACTTGTAGAATGTGAGAAAATGTGTAAAAGCAATTGTTCGTGTATCGCTTACACAAACTCGAATATCTCAGGGAGTGGCAGTGGTTGCTTGCTATGGTTTGGCGGCCTAATTGATATCAGAACATTTGATGATATTGGGGACACTCTTTATATACGTGTGTCGGCGTCTGAGTTAGGTAAATAAAAAATAACCATCATATATATTTTCATTACTAACCTAGTTAATCAAGCCATAATGTTTTGATATAGACTCGATAGAAGACAATAGAACATCAGGTGGAACAAGAAGCGTACGAGTTATTGTACCCATTGCAGTTGTAGTTTCACTTATACTAGTTTCGGTATGCTTTGGTTATCATGTTTACCCCAAGAAGCAACAACAGCAAGGTACATTTCTACGTATAAATCACATATTAACACACGGAAAATATTATTTATATAATATAATTTCTCTAATCATATGTGTGCCATATACAGAAAAATACCTGCATATGTTGTCATTTGTATATACATGAAGTTCGTTTAACAAAAGTTGTGGTTATCCCCTTCACAGGGATACCAGGAAATGAATTGGTACATAATCCGGAAAGTAGAAGTGGTGATGACGATGATCTAGAATTGCCACTATTTGGCTTGTCTGCCATACTCAATGCTACCGACAACTTTTCAGTTAACAACAAACTTGGAGAGGGTGGTTTTGGACCTGTATACAAGGTATTATATAAGTTTATATTCTTGTATGTAGTACATATGGTATTTAACTATTTATCATGCATTACTGTATGATGATTCTTAAGTTAAGAATACCTATAGTCAAATCACAGTTGTCGCAACATAATTTTGTAACACTTATATGTTACATTGAGAGCAAGTCACTATGATCCAAAACTGCCATTTGGGGAATAGACGGGTTACATAGATAGATTAAGCCACATATATACATGTCTTCTTTATAGTTTAGGGTACCCTAGTTTTCTTCTTGTTTGATTTGAGATAAAAAAACTGGGTAAGGACGTACCCAATAATATTAACAATAACATGGTAAAAGGAATAAACTAAAAAAAAAACACGTAATCTCATTTATAGAGGGCTTTTCAAGCCATACTTATCTTTAGAAGTTATATTTTAGGGTGTACTTGAAGACGGGCAGGAAATAGCAGTGAAACGACTAGCAAAAACATCTACTCAAGGAATTCATGAGTTCAAAAATGAAGTCATCTCAATATCTAAACTACAACATCGGAATCTGGTTAAACTCTTGGGCTGTTGCATAGAGGGAGCAGAAAAGATGTTGA